>VXAZ01004425.1:163251-635645 GCA_013399875.1 Gymnorhina tibicen | reverse complement strand
AGGTGCGGCCGCACCCCAGCAAGGCGAGATGCCGAGGGATGGAGGGAGGCGCCGCTCCGCAGGTGCGGCCGCACCCCAGCAAGGCGAGATGCCGAGGGATGGAGGGAGGCGCCGCTCCGCAGGTGCGGCCGCGCCCCGCGCAGCGGTACCGTCACCGCGGCTGGCGGTCCCCGGCAGGGCGGGATGCCGAGGGACGGAGGGGGAAGGGGTGGCGCCCTCCCGCCCGCGGCGGTCCTCCGGCGGCGGCAACTCACTTTGTTCAGCATCTGGAAGACAATGCGGGGGGAGGAAAGCATGAGTGCCGGTGAGAGACGGCGCCCCCCCCCCCTCCCCGCAGCCCCAGCCCTCTCCCCGCCGCCCCTCACGCACCTCGGGGTTGATCTCCATCGGCTGCCAGGCCATGGCTGCAGGGCGGCGGGGAGCCGGGAAGAAGGCAGGCTGTGCCCCACGCACGACGATGTCCCCTGCAGCAGTTCCGCTGCCGAGCCGCTGGCGACGCTGGGGCGCGGAGCCGCCCACCCGGCTATTATATAGGGGCGGGCTGGCCCACTCCGCGCGGCGGCGGGGGGAGAGGGAGGAGCAGGGCACGGCCGAAGCGCGGGGGGGCGCGGGGCGGAGGGCCCGCGGTGCGCGGGGCCGGGGCCGCCCGGCCGGGGTTGCGGGGCCCGGGTCACGCCGCCTCCGCGGAAGCGGGGCGCGGCCGGCGGCCAGGGGGACCCCGGCCCCCTGACGTTGGTGTGGAGAAGGTGCTGGAAGCGGGCCGGCAGCGTGGGCAAGCGGCTGGCATCACCCAGGGCAACAGGTTTCTCCTCCACCATCAGCCCAGCCCCTGGGCTCCGTGCATCCCGAAAGCCCATGACTACATTTATGTGCCTGACCGCTCCTAAGCATCAGACCCTGTTCTCCGTGTGTTGCGTAAAGTATACAATGGTTTTGATATTCAACAAAATCATTAAACACTTATTTTTAAATTTCCAGTGTGATAAATCCGACATGAAAGTCTCCTGTGTGCTGATTGTATCTCTGCAGTTTGGACCAACCCCTGAACTTCAGTCCAGTGAAGCTGGTTAAAAAATAGCGGGCTTTTTATCTTTTATTCATGACCTGACAGTTTCTGCGCACAATGTCTTTGGACTAGAACATGTCTGAACAAGGAAACAAAACCAACCTGCTCAAAATACTAGAAATCACGTGGACTCCCAACAGCTTTTCAGATTTTACTGGTAAACAGCCTGATGGGAGCCTTGTGGATAAGCGAGATGCTTCACAGTTGTCTTTCAAACAATGCAAATACTGAACAAAAGAGTCAGCTGAATGTCTGCAGTCTGTTTGGTTTTGATGACTTTCTTCCTTTGGTTTTTCACCGTGTTTCAGAACTATTTGGACCCCCGTGCAGCAAAATTTCTAAGTGCCTGCTTGATTTCAAGCACATTTAAATTAACTTTAGATCTATTGCTCTGTAATTTAGTGCGGAATCATTCACATCAGGTGGTTGTACAGGTGTTTTTGAACCAAGACCTGTTCATCAACATTACTCAGTTTACAATGAATTCCTTGGGAAAAAAGGCTACAGTTTATTCTTTGAAATATGGCCATAAAAGGTTCAAGATGGAGTCTCACACTAGTTCTACCTATAACAAAGAAGAAAATATAGAATAGCAAGGCAGGTTTTGTATTTTGTGGCCAAAGCTGGAATGGTTTCAGACAGGATAAAGCCTTGAGCAACCTCGTCTGATCTTGTAGCTGATCATGCCTTGAGCAGGAGGTTGGTCTAGAGATATCATGAGAACCCTTTCTGAAGTACCCCATGATACTGTGATTCAATCTATCACAGTAAAGGGAAGAGCAGTACTCACTCTTCAAAACCAAAGATTTCTGGGGAGGACAGGGAAAAGTTTCACAGTAAATGATAGTATCATTTATTTCTGCTTATTTTCCGTTTACTGTAGCTGAAAACAGTCTTTTATGCCTATAAGCGAGGTAAAAATGGCCCAGAATATTAATTCTATATATGGTATCTTTGACTATCTTTCCTTTTATGATGAACTCTTATCACACTGTAAGATGCAAGGATATCAAAGCAACTTGAATGAACAAGTCCAATGCTAATGGTCTCTGACAGATATGTAGGAGAGACTGCATGCAGTTCCTCTGAGAGAACAGCAAAGCACTCATCTTGCAGCCTACAAAAGAGAAGGCTAAAAAAGGCAAGAAAATCCTATTTCTGAATTGTGCAGCAGCAAATGGTGGTTATAACTTCAGCCTGCCTCAGCAATGGCAGTGCTTAGATCCCTAGGTTAGTCATCCCTGGGATGGCTCCTGAGTCTAGGCTGTTGACAGAGACTGCAAACAGTTGTGCAAGTGTAATTTCAGGCTCTGCATGCCATGTACAGCATACAGGAAGTGACAGCAGAACTGTTTGTATGGAAGAATCTGTCAAATCCATCAATACACTAACTTAAAAATAAACAGTAAGTGTACCAATATCAAACTTCTAAAACTGCTACTGTTGCATAAAGATGCCTGTCTCCAGAAAGTCACATAAGAAGTGACTGCTGTGTTATATGCAGTCCCCATCCACCTCATTGCAAAGATGGAGGAAGTCTCTGGACCATCTTTCTTCAGAGCAGAAGACAGATGTGCCTAACACATTTAACCCAATTCATTCCCATTACTGCAATAAAATCAAAACTCGCCTGGAAAATTGACTGGACATACTTGTGAACTTTCTGCACTGTCCAAATGTAATAATAGTACTTGTGGTATTCAACACTGTTCAGTGTTAAGGTTTTGCTCAGATGTCTAATCTAGAAAGTGTGGACAGAGGAATCTTTGCTACATGTATGATCTTTTGGCAGATTTATTTCTCTTAGATATAGGTCTTGGTGTCAGTATTTATCTGCTCATCATATTCCAGATGAAGGTTTACATAAGGAAGAACTAGACCTATAGTTAAGGCCTGTTTCTGAGTTTGGGAATCTCCAAACAAAAGTACCTATAACAAGTAGGGTAGTAAAGGAGGCAAAGCTGGCCTTAGACAATGCAGAGCTCCTGAAATGGAAGCTGAGGCTGTATACTGTTCTTTAGAAAATAATTTTCCTATTGTCCTGCCAAAGTCCAAGCCCTGAGGCAGTTCAAGTTCACATCTTCTGCTGCAGTGTCTTCACCTGCCTAGCAAGCATCTCAGACCTGTGCTTTTCTTCATTTTTTTATAATGACTCACTTCCCAAGAGTAGGTTTCCAAACCCATTCCTGGAAACCTCCTTAATTCCCTGCTCCCTACCTTCAAAACAAACAATTATTGTCCATAGCTGGCTGGTGGTGCCCAGGGCAGCGGGATGCAGGTACATGGTTGTGCAGGTGCTGAAGCCACAGGATTTCTACGTTGCCATTCTCCTGGTAACTGCACATTTGCATTTACCCTACAGTGAGTGGAAGGTGTTTGAGATAACTGTGCTGACTTACTATAAGTACCTCTGCTGGCTTGGGGGTAAATCCTGCCTGAGAGTAAATCTGCAGTTAGCTCAGTTTTACCATAGCAGTGTGCTTGAGAGAGGTGGATTTACATACAAATGGAGCATCCTTGCTAGGACTGCACATGAGAAAGACGTAGATGGAGCAATGTTGATACAGTGCCATGTTCCCTTTGGCATGTCTCCTGCTGTGACAGTGTCCCTGAAGCTGTAAACTTTGTGGGTCTCAACCCTAGCCCTAATGGCAGCTCTGGGCTGAAGCTGTGGCCAAGATGAGAAAGGTGTGGAGGGAACAAACGTGTCCCTGGAATGGTAAGATTATGCTGCTCCAAATCCTAATCCTAACCCTAACACAGATCCAAAACACAGCATTATGATAGGTGCTATGGAGAAAACTAATTTCATCCCAGCCAGAACCTGTACGCTGTGTTACAAGGTATCAAATGTAATACCTATCTGAGGCCACTGCAGGGACAGTGGGTGTCAGGGATCTGTGTAAGGCTACAACATCCCCCCTTCTCTTCTGGTAAATTGTCTGGAGCAGCAATTCCTGCATGAGAGTGGCCCAGCCTTTAATTAGAAGATCAGAGGGATCAATAGGCCAAGCAATTGCGTGCTTTTATAGAGGGCCCGGGTCTGTGAAAGATTTGAGCAGGAAGAGAGACATCTGTTTGTTTCTGAATTGCAGCCAGGTTAATTTAAATACTTATGTGAGGAGTCTTGGTGACTGCAAGTCATGCAGCCCAGCATATGGGGTAGTCTAAGTCTAGTCACTACTCAGCACCTGGCTATCAGGTGCTGCTCTCCAGGTCCGTGGGCCAGGAGCTCTGGGCTGAAACATCTCAAATGTCAAGAAGAAGACGTGGAAATGAAAGAAATTCAAAGCAGCTCAGAGCTGAGTTGGGAATGGGGAAAAACCCCCAAATCTTTCTTTACTTAATGTAAAGGTTGGAAAAGTTATGTTCCTGTATTCCCTTGTCCACAAGAAGCATATGTTTTGGCTAGGAGATGGAATAATTCAGGGTTTCTGAGGTGGAAACGTACTGAAGGATGTGAACTCTGGATCTGCCTGCGATGAAGACCAGCTGGAGAGGGGTAACACAGAAGCAATGAAGATAAAAGGGTCAGGCTGCTCTGCCAAGGACTGCCTTTCTGTGTATTGACTGCTAGCAGTGACTCTGCAATTGCTCTGAGCTACAGCCAAGTCCACCAGCAGATAAAGAACAAGCTCTACAGAATGCAAGAGCTCTTCTGGAAGTCTGTAGGTGGAAGTGTTAAACTGCTAAAATGTAGCTTTGAAGGCTTGCCTTGAGAGTCTCAGTTCTAAAGAGTGCAGCCATGGTTTCCTTGATTTCAGACCTGTCTGGCAGGATGCTGATGATTCTTCACTTCATTCTTCTGCAAAATTGTGTCCACCAAACAGTGATGGTGTCTATCAGAAGCACAGCAATAGCATGCTTTTTTTCACGGTAGAAGTAGGACAAACAGAGAGTGACTTCTTCCTCTTTTCACAAAGAAAGGTAGGAGCGACATCACTGTTGACAAAGGTGTCTTAGTTTCCAATGAAATTATATGCTTTCTGGTTATGAAAGACATGAAAGCTTGCAAGGCTTGTCTCAATGGATAAAAAAGACAGTATACTGGCACCTGGGCAATTGGCATCTGTCTCATTTTCCTCAAATGCTTTCTTTGGTGATGTTAGCAATCTACCCTTTCTCCTCTATAGGCAGGAATAATCCATCTTTCTACTCCTGTAGAAGAGAACAATCCCTGCTTCCTTCCTCTGTCTTTGTTTTGTTGACTCAAACATTCTTAGGATTAGTGCTTTATCTAGAGACATGAAATATACATTTCAAGAGGACCTCATTCTGTGCAATGATTTAGCATACTACATGTAATAGCTAATAATAATGAATTCTAATTTTGACGTAATACTCAGATGATCTGTGATTAAGACTTGCATACCTACTTACATTTTCATCCAGAGAATGCTTTCCTCAGATTAACAGGCACAAAATGAAACAAGATGAGCTGTGTGATTTTGAACTACTGGTTGTGAGAGACATAAATAGCAGCACTTGACTCTTGTAATACACTCTCTAGTACAACACCATGCCTCTTCCCAAGCATTGTGTTGTGCCAGGCCATGCTGGGGTGACCCCAGTCTGCTTCTCCCCTGCAGTCTTCAGTTTCTTCAGACACAACTTGGCAAACCCTATCCTTAGATTTGTTTTTGAATGTTCAACAGCCATACAATAGCACCCAGAAAGCATTAATCTCTCCCTGTGCTCTGGGACTGCTGGAAGAGCTTACCTTAGACAGGATGAGTTTCTTGTGAAACAAAATAAAAGGCTGCTTCAAATCAGCTCTGGAGCATTAGCCACTCTTAAGCTGGAGGAGAGTAGCAGAAAAAAAGGAGAGATGAGAAATGTTGTCAGTCAGTTGAAAGGATATCAAGACATTGACTCAGTAGTACTTTTACAGTGGTAGAGATGCACTTCTTCAGGTTTATGGGGTGTTGAGGGAAAGCCAAGAGCCACCTCCCAAATACCTCTTTATGTCAGCAGTCTCCAACCTCTAGAATTAAACCTTTTCAGGGAAAGGACAGAATATACACTTTAAGGAGCTGCTGAGGGGGGATCTAACTTCTGGATCAAGTCTCTTGTCACCTGTGCTCTCTTTACATGCTACTGTAGCTTTGGTGTTTCTGGAGGGAACATGAGGAGCAAATGAAGAAATTGGCTAGCCTGCTGTTGGATGAAGAAGGGAGAAGTTTTGGCTCTGCCAGAAGGGAATAGCAAGGGCTTTTGCTATTGAAGAAAAAAGGGCTTGTCCAGCTTGCATGACAACAGAGGCACCTGTAGACAAGGACTCTCATGTGAAGGGGGTTTACTGTGAAATCTTGTAACTACTCCAGTTCAGCACAACAAACCATCTTGCACTATGTCCTGGACATCAGATATCTTCTTTTGGGGAGAAGGAAAAGCAGACTGATAGTGATGGACAGATGTAAAATGTATTCCTTCATCCTGTCTTTTTTACACAAATGGAGATGTTTAGTGGAATTTAAAGTAGTTGACACTTGAAATCAGTGAACAACAAAGCCACATCATGAAAATAAATAAATAATTAAAAACCCCAACCCCCTGTTTTTTAGCTAACTTAGTCACAGAATCCTGAAAGATGCTTGCTTTTTCCACATAACTGACATGGCCCTACATTCTTGTTGTATCTTATGAGTAGTCTTCTGGTCAACTGCTTCCACCTTTATATATATGTTCACCTCCACTTACATAAATTCTGCAGTAAGTTGTGCTCAGCTTAACATGTTCTCTAAAAACTTCACTTGCATAAAAAAAATGTCCCGGGTAGTATAAGCTACCCTGAACTCCTACACATCAACAAGGACATATGTAGCACAATATTTACACTAACTTGTGCCAAAGGATTTGCTTCCCAATCTACATGTGCACACAATTGAGAAGTGTGGGAATTTTGTTTTTAATTAGAGAAGTGCTCTGATCTAAAGCCTTAGCTGCAGACAGTCTATGAGATGTTCAAGTGTGGTTCTTCTGCTGGAGTTCCTTCACCTGGGGAGTGATGTTGGCACAGAGCTGCTGCCAGTCCAGTGAGTGAAGCCAAGAGCTTTGGAGTCCCTGGATTGCCCTGAGTCTGCCCTAAGCCTGCCTAGCTAGTCCTGTCCTGAAGTGGGCTGACTGTGCAGGACTGCATGGGAAAGACATTTTCTGCATCTGAGCCAGTGTCAAACTACCTCTTCTTAATCACTCCTAAGGCATATCTTAAGAGATCCTAGCCGCTGCATATACTTGGTGTGCAGGCCTGGCGGGGTAGTGACTCAGAAGTGACTCAGAGCAGCACAGCTTTGACTCTTTCTCACTGTGACCACGGTAGAGAAAAAGCCTCACAATCTGAATCTGACCTGCTCTTGCTTCTCCACCCTGTAGCAGCATATAGAAGCATTAAATGTGTCCCTTAGTCATGCTAGCAAATTGTGCTTTTTAGGCAATGAGATCTCCAAAGCCTTGGCTGTACCAATGCCTGTGTTAATCACAAATAACAGTAGTTATTCATTTGTATTTGCAAGTCAAGGCTTTGATTTCAAAATGTGTAAGAATGAGAGACTTAACCTTACATTAATAGCCACTTTCCAGAAGTACATCTGGCAGAACATAACCTTTTGGTTAAGTTATAATGCTGACACAAAGTGTTTTACACGTGGTGACCACCCAGTGTCTTGCTAATGCAAAACAGTTGTGTTGTACGTGCTGCTCTTACCAGCTGGGCAATGCAGCAGCACAGGGGCCCAGCTGCTCTGACACTGCTGGGGATGTCGCTGGTGGAAGGTTATTAGTCTTGGCTCAACTGCAAGCAATTAACATTAAAAACACAGTGAAACAAATCCAGTTGGGAAACGTCACCCCTTCCAAGCCGCCTTTGACCCAGCCACTCTCTGAACCTAACCCTGCAGTGTCTCCTGTGCATCTTCAGATTCTGCTCTCAGAGCAACAGCCATATGGAGAAAGGGAGGATTTTTTCCCTCTCTGCTTCAGGAATTTTTTCACACTACACAAGGAGGAGAGTATTTCCAAATGTCCACCTTTAGAGAAGTGTTTAGACAGTGTTTGTCACTGATAGAGAAACTTCTTTTCTGAAGGTCAGTTTAACAAGCGCTGTTTTGAAGTGTTTACCCAAAGCACATGCTGGTATGAAGAACACCATCATTTGGACCTTGAGCCATACTGTTTTAGTGGAGGAGTTTAGCTCATGAATGCGCATGCTGAAACAAATCCCTGTCTCAGTGGAGAAAAATATTTAGATTGTGAGGGAAACTACACTATGGATCAGAAAAACAATGGGACTCTATCACATTCTACAGTTGCAAATATAAACGCAAAACATGCTGCTCTTTCCCTGTGTATGTTTATACACGTAGAGCAAAATTCCCATTGAGTGCATTTGCAGCCTGGGCTTTTCTAGCTGTATTTAGGACATTAGACACTGGACTTTTGTCTCTCTTGTTTCAGAGACAAAGCACTGGCCTTCTGCTGTTAGCAAACCTAGCGTTTCCAACTTTATCTTAGCTTTCTGTACCTCTTAATGTGTATTAGTGGATGTGAGTGTATATATATGCATAACATAGAATCATAGAATGTCCTGAGTTGGAAGAAACCTACAAGGATCATCTAAGTCCAGCTCCTGGCCCTGCACAGGACAACCCCGACAATCACACCATGTGTCTGAGAACATTTTCCAAATGCTTCTTGAACTCTGTCAGGCTTGGTGCTGTGACCACTTCTCTGGGGAGCCTGTTCCAGTGTCCAACCACCCTCTGGGGGAAGAACGTTTTCCTAATATCCAGCTTAAACCTCCCCTGACACAGCTTCATGCTGTTTCCTCAAGTTCTGTCACTGGTCACCACAGAGAAGAGATCAGTGTCTGCCCCTCCTCTGTCCCTCACAAGGGAGTTGTAACTGCAACGAGGTCTCCCTCAGTGTCCTCTTCTCCAGGCTGAACAGACCAAGTGCCCTCAGCTGCTCTTGTATGGCTTCCCCTCAAGACCCTTTACCAAGCTTCATAACCCTCCTTTGGACACTCCCTTATAGCTTTAGATCTTTCTTGTGCTATGATGACCAAAACCACAGACAATATTTAAGGTGAGGCTGCACCAGTGCAGAGCAGGGTGGAACAATCTTTGCCTGGCTGGCGATGCTGTGCTTGAAGACCCCCAGGACACGCTTGGCCCTCCTGGCTGTCAAGGCACTGCTGACTCATGTACACCTTTCCACCGACCAGGACACAGAGGTCTCTTTCCAAGGTGCTACTTGCCAGCATCTCGTTCCCCAGTTTGTATGTGTAACCCAGGTGCAGATCCATCACTTTCCCTTGTGAAACTTCATTCAGTTGGTGAATGCCCAGCCTTCTAAATTGTTGCAATCTCTCTGCAGGACTGCTCTGCCTTCCAGGGAATCTACTGCTCCTCACAATTTAGTACTGTTGGTAAACTTACCTATTATAATTTCAGGTCCTGCGTCCAAGTCATTTATAAGGATGTTGAAGAGCACTGGCCCTAAATTAGAGCCCTGTGGGACCCCACCAGTGACAGGTCACCAGCCTAATGCCATCCCACTCACTATAACCCTTTGTGCCCGACCCGTGAGCCAGTTGCTCACCCATCCCGTGATGTGTTTATCCAGCTGTGTGCTGAACATTTTGTCCGGAAGGATACTTGAGAGACAGTATGGAAAGCTTTACTGAAATCCAAAAAGATTACATCAGCTGGCTTCCCTTGATTACCTAGGGAGTAAGGTAATCCTTAGTTTCATAAAAGCAAATTAAGTTAGTGAAACAGGACTTTCCCCTCAGGAAGTTGTGCTAGCTATGACCGATGATTGTGTTGTCCTTCAAATGTTTTTTAATAACTCCCAGAATAATTTTGTCCACAATTTCACCAGGTACTGAAGTAAGAATGACAGGTCTGTAGTTCCTGGAGTCATCCTTCTTTCCCTTCTTGAAAATTGGAACAATGTTTGCCAGCTTCCAGTCAACTGCGACCTCTCCAGATTCCCAAGACTACTCAAAAATCTTTGAGAGAGGTCTCAAACACCCTGCCACAGGCAGCGACGCCTTCAACGATACCAGGCAGGTTCATCAAAGCCGCATGCATAGCATGAGTGTGCCACTCTGGCCACTCTAGCCTGAAACACGGCTCTCCTGACTGCCTCACGGGGAGCTGTACTCATACACCATCCTTGGCTGCCTGTTGGGCAGAACCTGCAGCGAAGCTCTTCCAGGGAAAGTTCCAAGATGCCAGAGCAGCAGGGCTGAAGCACAGCAGCTGCTGGCAATGGAGACGTGTTTTCCTAAAACTTCCAAGCTGTGGTTTATTTTGTGCTGTTTGAACAACTCAAAATATTTGTAGTCTCAAACACAACCTACATTGCAAAATCTCTGTTGTATTCCTATTTCTCAGTTGTAGGAAAATATTGGTGATCATATGTTTCAGTGCTCATCAGGGCTGTAGTTCCCATTTTAAGCAGCCAAGGCAAGAAAATCTAACTAGATGTCAGCTTTGAAAGTGTGGCCTCTTCTTTTATTTGACTACCTATAATTACAGGCCTTGCTCTGCAGCAGCTTTTGAGTATTTTTGTCCACCAGAGCCACATAAAAGAGTAAGCGGAGTTTGCAGAAAAGTCAGCTCTGAAAGCAGCTACTGGCTTCTAGCAGTGCCTAAGCAGCTACTGTAGCATTTAGAAACTCTGCATTAATAGCAGCTTTTTTGTTACAAACAGCAGCTTTCCCCCATCCGGCCTTTCCAGCTAGAAGGAAGTCCCAAATGGACTGTTTTCCTGCAGTGGTCAGTTGGTATGTTCTCCTGTTTCAAATATGGTGATTGTTTGTGAACGAACACAGTCACCCTGCTTGCACCCCTCAGAACTTGCCCGTAATAATAAAAAAAATGGAGCTGCCCCTGTTTGGATGAGTGGGTGGGCTGGGTAAATTCACCACATAACCAAGGAGTTTATATGCCTGGGGGCCAGTCAGGTCAGGCCACCTTTCCTTCACCCTCCCTATAGGAAATCTCAATATACAGCTGTGTAACAGGCAGAGAAAGGAGAGATCAGAGACTTACATCTAGACAGATGCGTAAGAGATGATTTATAATTACTTTACAACCATTCCTGGATGCAAGGCTTTGCATTCCTGAAGAGCTACAGAGAAACTTCAAAATGATCATTCTGCCTTGCTTGGCATGCCAAGATGTCAGAGAACTGCTGGCCTACAAATTGCTCCACTTGCACTTGTTCCCATACAGCCTTCATTAACGTAGTGGCAATGTGCCTGAGACAGCTACTACAGCGAATGGGAGAGGGCTCCATGAGTACAGCAGGAGGCCTTGGTTTAGTTCCTGGTTTGATTTAACTACTGGAATAATCTTATCTGAGACTGATGTCTTGTGGCCTTTGCTTCTCTATAAATAACACAGGGAAGTTTGTCCATGGCAGAATTAATCTTTCACTATATGCTAGCCCAGGGAGCACTAGGGAGACAGGAACTCGAAATAATGGGAGCGATACATGCCTTCGCACAGGTCCTGAGAAGCAATGTGTCCGGGGGACTGAACCCTCTAAGCATGTTCAAGCCTGTAATGAAAATTTACATGCCACAAGTCTACTTCTTAAATCTCCCAGCTGCATGCGCACTGTGTGTGGTGGCTTTTGTTTTTTCTGGAAAATGATTTGATTTTGTATTTAAAATGGAGACTTAATGTCTCCAGATGCGTGAAAGTGTTAGAGAAAGAGTTCCAAAGAAAATTACCATTCTGCTATAACTGAATTTTCTTAATTAAGTTTCTGTGTTTAGGATCAATATATTCAGCAAAAGATGTTGTTTCTCTGTGCTGTGGAAGCGCAGTGGCACCACTAGATGGTAGCCTTGCTTATTTCACAGTCACCACTTTCCTACTTTCCGCAGCAGTAAGAGAGACGAGTTTCTCGAGATGGGATCATTGCGCACTCTAACTACCCCTCTACACGGACTGACCCATAAGTAAAAAGCTGATATATAGAAGAAAGCAGGGGAGAAACGATGAACTTCTCCTGAGAGCACGCTCGGGGCACAGTCAGTCCTGACGCAGGGCCTGCAAACCCGCGTGGCAGAGGGGAAGGTCAGCTGCCAACGGAGATTCCTAGGGACTGTCATTCTTTGTTGCAAAGTCGGAGAGATTTTGACCAAAATAAAACTGCAGTCACACACAGGAACAGCAAGATGGTAATGAAATTCTTTTGGTATGAGCTGATAATATAGAAAGGCCTCTTTTTTCCCCCCACTGTTGTTTATAAACACTGTTCCAGAAGATGTTTGTGTCTTAAGTACAAGAGTAAGTGCCCAAGAGTTGAACTTTGATTATCCTTGTGGGTCCCTTCCAAATCATGATATTCCATGATTCTATAAAATATTTGATGAGACCTGCTGAGCCTAGGCAAGCTGTGCATCCACATAGAAATGTTTCCAAGAAGTGAGTGTATTGAGTGGCTGTCCATTTAGGATGTATATGAAATTCCTTATTTTTTTTCCCCAGCACTTCATTTTTACGGCTCTGCTTACTACACTGCAATCCAAAGTGCATTATATAGACTATTTAACTAAATATTAATCATAACTCTAACCACATAGCAAAAACTACAATGCAGTGTTATTACATTTATTTTTATTAAAGGAATATGAATTTCTGAGTATCTTGCCTGAGCATTTCTGTCAGGGAAATTTATTAATAGGCTATTCACTAATAATCTTGGTAACCTGCTAGTTGTCTTGCATCTCTTTAATAGATACAGTGCGTATTCCAGGGAGAGTTCTTCTCCAGTATGCTGTGAAAGCATAAAAGCTTTCCCTCCTGCTAGATGATGTGCTTTGTTGAAGAAGGAAGCAACCTGACTTGCAAATGCTGGAATTTGATGAATCACCTTTGGTTGTCTCAGGAGGTCATTGGTCCTTCTGAAACTGATCAAGATGACATGTTTTTATTACAGATCATTGTAACTATTTGGAGGCTTTTTTGGACCATCATTATAGTCTTGAATCTAAAAATATCAATTAAAATGTGAGTTTTAGCTTATAAAAGTGTTAGGAGATTAAACCACGTCCACTTTTAAGACAAATGAGAAAAGTGGGTACCACTACAAAAAAGAACAATATGTTTAAGAGTAAGTTATTAAATATTAAAGTATAATTTCTAGGTGCTTTGCTCTGAATTACTTTGCCTAATTGTTGTATGTCTTTACCTAATTGTTGTTTCTTCTTGTTCATCACTGTAGTACTTATAATTACAAATATTTTTTTCTGTTCTTTAGGCTGGTGGATGTCAATATGATCTTCTAAAACCATAAACATTTCTAATCAAAGACATAATATCGCTATTAATCTTAACGATCCTTAAATTGTTCTCAGTTCATGAGTGTTCTGCTATTATCAGGAACATAGTTGTAAAGGCAGAGAACAAAATACAGAAGAAGGTTCTGGAATGCATAGGAAAAATCATCTCTTGCAGATAAATAGATTTGCTGTTATAAAAGGTGTGATAAATTTTAAAGTAGACTTGGGCACTTAAAAAGGACTACTAAATGTGTTTACACTTACAAGAACATGTGGGAAAATGTATGAGATGCCAATTTCATTATTGTAGTAGACTTCTTTGACCTCCTTATATGTCTTAGGTCACTCCAATATGACACTATTTTACTGCTGATTGTTTTGCATCTGCTGTTCCAGGGACTTCCTAAAATTGTTAGAAGCTGTAGAAGTAAAAGGTCTATTGCATGCTTTCCCCTAAACTACCATCCTATATCAAATTTTTTGCTTTAGCAATGACCAGTTTCTTCCACTGTAACCTCAAAAGCCTGTCTTGACAGAACAGACAATATTCCACATATTTGGAAGACATTAAACAGAAGTATCTTCCTATGGGTGTGTTTTATTAAGCCTCATTTCCAACTGTCTGGGACGTTGCTGTGATTCTCTTACTCATCCATCTCAAGTTGTGTCTAGGGATTTCATCTCAACTGTTACCCTATAGTAGTGCATGCAGGTTAGAGCAGGGAAGTTGCCAGGCCTGGTCCTTTACTCGTTTGTTTTCCACACATGAGAACACCCTGTTCCTTTCCATTCACACTGGTTACCTGAGCTTTGAGACCCACCAGAACATAGCTGCCTGGAGTGCTATGCCGATGCCAAGCACACTCCGTTAATCCATGGCCAGAGGGGTTTGCTAATGTTCATCAGCCACGTGGGTGTTTAACCCACCGCCACATTGCTACTCAGAGTCCATATCAAGTGTGAAAAACAACCCATTCTTAGAATCATAGAAACATAAAATTGTTAGGGTTGGAAAAGATACCTAAGATCATTAAGTCCAACCATTAACCTGACTGCCAAGTCCACCACTAAATCACATCCCGAAGTACTACATCTACTCATCTGCTCCTTCCCTGGGCACCCTGTCCCAATGCTTAACAACCCAGTCAGTGAAGACATTTTCCTTAATATCCAGTATAAACCTCCCATGGTGCAACTTGAGGCTGTTTCTTCTTGTCCTATTGCTTTTTACCTTGGAGAAGTGACCAACCCCGAGCTGTCTACAACCTCCTTTCAGGCAATTGTAGAGAGTGATAAATCTTCTTCTAGGGCTTCCCAGCCTACTTGGCTGCCTACCTCTCTGCCTCTCACTATCACCAGAGGAGCACTGGGATACAGCAGGTGGCATTTTGGGAGAGTTACCAGTTACCACTGCCTCACCTTGATATGGGCATCATCACTACACTTGCCAAGCACAAGCCAGACCATTCTTTTTTCCCTAAGAAGAAAAAAAAAAAGATTTTTTTTTTCAGGGGGTAGACCTGCCTCACACACAATCCCTGCTCCTTCACAGAGGTACATCTGCTCTGATGTGAGTTGTTGATCCAAAGTCCCCGCCGAGGGGCCGCGGGCCTGGGTCAGGCGGGGGCACACACCCGACACGGGGCCGCAGCCATCGCCCCCTCGCCCGCCTCGCCCCGCCCGGCCGGCACCCTGCGGGCCCCGGCTCTGGGCGGTGGCCGGGGCGGAGGGAGAGGAGGGGCGGTGGCGGCCGGCGGCCGGAATCGTTTCCTGGGTAAGCGCAGCGGGCTGGGAAGCGTTTCCGGAAGGCTGGCCGCATCCCGCAGCGGCTTCGGGCGCCTCCGGGGCGGGCGGCAGAGCGGAGCGGCGGGCAGGCAGGTGCGCTCCGCGGCGGGGCGGCGGGGAGGGAAGGGCAGGGCAGGGCAGCGCGTCCCGCGGCAGAGCCCCTGTGCGCGGCCGCCCGCGGTGCCACCGCTCCGCCCGGCCCGCTGCCGGTGCGACCGGGCAGGAGGCCGGGGGAGGGTCCCGCCGCCCTTGCCCGGGGCGATTCCGGCGCATCCCGGTCTCGGGAGTGGGGGGCCGGGGCCGGGCTGCGGTCCGCTGCCTTTCCACGGTGTGCAGGAGCGCTGCCGCTGCTACTGCAGAGCGCTGGCCGAGCCTGCGGCGAGCGTGGGCTCTGTTCCCGCGGGAGGCGAATAGCAGCGGCGGCCGGTCTTGTTCTGCTGGTGGTGGTGCGGTAAAAAAGCCTGAAAAGTGGCAAAAGTGCCTGTGGAAGTACCTTTTTGTTGTTGTTGTTTTTTAATTACTAGAGTGAGCGAGTTGAGCTCTGTGATTAAATCGTACTCGAGGGTTGCACGCGGGGCTGCAAATGGGAGTGTGCAAAAAATACAGTCCTCGGAACAAAACGTGGACCCCATGAATCCGTCTTGGAAGTTGTCAGAAATTCGCTTGGGTCCCAAGGCAGCAACGGAGCTACTTTTCGTTGCGGCTAAGAGAGGCAGATAAAACGGAAAGTGTAACGGTTTGTATTTGTACTTCATTGCTTTGCCTGCTTGTTTGCCATGTTTTATAGTTCTTGGCTGGGCTCCTGCTTGCTAGGGAGGGTAAGTGTACTTCTGGGCTTTAAACACAAAATAACTAAAACCAAGGAAAAAACCCAACTCTGCAGTGGGGATGCGCTGGTAGGCTTTGTGTGTTGTGGATGCTGTTAGTAGCTGTACATGGTAAATGGTATCTGCAGTCAGTTGTTCAGGGTAACAGTGTCTGCTGCAAGTTTCCGTGCTTCACAGAAGATCTGCTGTGTTGCCCCAGAAGCTGAGGTACGGTTGCTGCTGAGCTGCTGCAGCTTTGCTGTGTCCTCTAGCTCAGCGGTGTGTTCCTCCAGTTTGTTCTAGATCCTACATGTCGTCATCCTGCCACCTCGTGCTCTAGTATTTTCTGAACGCCTGAATGAGTTGTCTGTCTTGGGTTTAAAACTATTTTCTGCTGGCATAATTGCATTTAGTTAAAATAAGAGTGCAGATGTCCTAGCACTTAAAGGAAGAGACATCCTTCTTACGGTGACCTTGGGACAAAATCTTGGCTGATTAATTTCCTTGCCTGGAACAGTCATGTGGAGTGTGGGTATTTTTGTTCTTCCTTTACAGCAGTAAGTGTGTGATGGAATACTTTTTGGCTTGTAGTTTTGGGGGGGGGTTTTGCCATCTGAGAGAAATCAAGGTCTGGAGAAGACTCTTTGGGATAAAGAGTAATTTTGTCTTGTGTTATGAAGAAAACACAACTGTTGTAACAAGGAGGAAGATTCTTGGCTCTGAAGCAGCACAAGTGAATGTGCCTTTCCCAGCAAGAGTCATCTAAATAGTAGATTAGACCTGTGGGAATCATTTGCTAGGAGAGGCAATGCGTGACTTGGAAACCTCGATTATTATTCTTGTTTTTCAGTTCAGTTTTCTAAATTGGAAACCAGTGACAAAACTGGTCATTTTTGGTGTGGTGTTGAGTAGACTCTGCTATGCCATTGGTCAAGAAGGGATGGTGACTTCCTTAGGAAATGCCTGAGGAGCCTAGAAAGGGCTGCTGCAGGGTTTGAGCTGAAGAGAGTGGTGACTTCTGGAGCTAGTTAAGGGGGCATTTGAGTACTTGAGATTACCTGCTGTAAGGATTTTTTAGTAGATGTTGTGAAAAACTAAAGTGAATCCTGGTAGTTGCTAGGTAATAGTGAGCAATCGACTGATTATGTCTCCATCAGCAAGCTTTGACACAGGATGTGCAGTCATACTTGAACAAATCATCCACACTGAAAACAAACTATACTGCACATCCCTTTCTAGTGGGACGAAGTCTTGCCTACGTACCCTGCTGCGAGCAAGGAGTTCCATTACTGGGAGCAGTAGAGCCAGGGATGTGCTGGGTGCATTGGCTGATCGCTGACCAAGTTGCTGCTGCCTTGCTGCTGTGGAGAAAGTAAGGGTGATGGTGGAGTGTGTTAGGCCAGGACACAGGCAGGAGGGGTGGTGGAATGGGTGTGAGCTCCTGGGGAGTGCCAGACAAGGCTTCTCTCACCTGTGCTGCAGGTGGGACAGTGCAGATTGAGGCTGGAGAACAGCACTGTCAATTATTCCAGGGAAGACAAGGAAAACCAGGCTTGTTTAGCCTAGCAAATAAGGCTGAGATGGAATATGATTGCAGTCTGCAAGTACAGCAGGGATATAAACACTAGAAAGGGAGAGAAGAGCTATTTAAGGTAAAGAACAATGTTGGCATGAGAACAAATGGATATAAACTGGCATGAATAAACTTAATCTGGAATTTACACAGTTTCTTCCCTAAGAGGGCACAGGTTCTAGAACAACCTTTAAATGGGATAAATGGGAACAAGCCCCTTAACTGGCTCTTGAGGATGTATTGAGGAAGTCTGCATTATGTGCTTGGCTGTGGCAGTAGGAGAGGAGGCTTGGTGACTCAGGAAAAGCTTTTCTGTATGTCTGAGTTAACTGAATATAGATTTTATGTGTTCATGTTTCTTATTTTTAAAATCTGACATTACAAAACTGGTATAAAAATGCCTGCTTTACAGTTTGTATTGCTACATGGTTGCAATGTGCTTAGTGGCCACTTTCTGACACGTTTTGCAGGTTAGTTTTTTTTCCCCTCTAAAATAATGTGTTGTCTAACAACTGCATCTAATTGTCTAGAAAATCTTTTTCCTTTAAGTCCAAGCTGTGCAAAAGGAGACTATATGTTTGCATGTGTGAGCTGCTTGAGCTTCTTAACTGTTGGGTTAAAAAAGGAACTGCAGCAATTCTTCCCCCCAAATATAAAAGTAATTCATAAATCCTCTCAGAAAGGAGGTCTTCGGGGGCTGTACAGTAGACCCAGACAGTGTGAACTGAGACCAGTTCTCCAAGGTATGCTGTGACTGGAAGACCGGAATTAAATGAAGTTAAAGCAAATTTGAAAACAAGTCTAGTTTAGCTAGTTGTGCATGGGATTTGACTCATTTGTTGTCCTGCAGAATAGCTGAGTTATCTGGCATGGTGGTTGTAATAGTTGAACTTGTATGAAATCTGTAGTTGGTTCAAAAAATATTGTGTGTGCAACATGGAATACAACCAGCTGCAGATGCTATATAATGGGTACTGTGACTGTCAGCAGTACCTGACTGCTTCTCATGATGACCAGTGTTCCAGCAGCTCTGTGCCTGTTTCCTTGTCTCATCATGCTTTGGACAGAGGACTAATCCATGCTGTCCCCAGAGATTGAGGAGCAGAGGGTGTTTTTGGAAGGCTCTGTGTGGTGTCCTGCTTTAGTTTCCTAATTCTTTTTACCCTTCAGCCTGCTTTCTTTGTAATCTGTTGTCTTCTGCAACCTTTTTTTTTCCTTTCCTTTTTCTTTTTTTTTTTTTGTCTCCATGTAAGCAGATGTCGAAGGAAAAATAGAATAGGATGCCCTTATTCAAAACCTCCACTACAGTTACTCTCTGAATCTCTGGCTGTTCTCAGCTTGGTGTTACCAGAGTTGGGTGCAAGCTTTCCCTTCAAAACATTTAGTGGCTTTTGGTTCCAAATGCCTGTCTGGTCTGTCTGCAGCCTCCTGGGACCTTGTTGCAGCCTCTCTGGCCTTCAGCCAGGAGTGCTGCTTGTCTGTAGGTCTGCTCCTGGCTCTGAAAAGAATTCCTTCTTTCTGCTTGGCTTCCCCAGAATCCCTGCTGAGATTATTGTCTCTTTTACCACTTTCCATTCACCTGCAAGGGGTGTTAGAGGTGGGAGACTGTAGAGCTCTGGCAGAAGAATTTGAGGGAAGCATTGCGGAGAGTGCCCTGGGATTGCTGATGAACACTGATTTATCTGTGCCTTATCTGGGAGGTCCTGGTTGCTGAAGTCTATTGCCCAGGGTCTAAGAGCAGACCCTGCACCAAGGCGAATGGAAATGAATGTAGGAATCTGCCCTGACAAAGGCAACAGACACTTGGCCACCATCACTCGCAGGACAGTGAGTTAACCTTGTGTAGTGGGGTTCTTTATGCCTTAAAAAGATGAAACTCGATTTAGCTGGAGATCTAAGGTCTCAAAGTTCTGTCTCTCAATGTTAAAACCATTTTCTTTCTTTAACTGAAATGTGCTGAGCTTCAGTCTCCCCTGAAAATGTGATATTTGTTTGGATAAGTATTTAGATTGTGACTTTTACTGCTGAACAAACCCTGCATCTGAGTGTAACACTGATTAGTGCATTTTTAAAGTTGTCTGCATACCAATTAGGATGATTAACTAGATGCAAATATGTGCCTTTATCAGTAGTCTTTGCTGAATTTGATACTGAACACTGATCTCAGATGAATTAAGTTGGATGCAGTTCAGTCTAGGAATTCATGAATGTAAGCTATTAACTTGAGTAGTAGTGCATTAAAAGTAATATGTGACAGAAGAAGGTTTCCTAGAAAATAAAATATGCAAATTTTTCTTCTGATCTCAGTCCCAGGTAGCCAGTGTCTGTAATTCTGGTTTGTTTTACCTTATGAATAGTGCTGTGGCTGTAAAGCACTTTAAGCAAATGCCTGGCAGACTTATATTTGGCAGTTTAATCTGTTGGACTTCACAATTTAAAAACCTCCACTGAAATCTCAGTGGTGTCCTCCTGTAGCTATGCCAAAATAGAGTTATAACTCAGTGGTTTATTACTGCTTGGCTGTGCTTATTTTCTGTAGAAAACTTAAGAGGAATCTTTTTCTTCCTTTGTCTTCCTTGCTGGATTACATTGCACCCCAGATAATGTACCTGTCAGACAAAGTATCAGCTCTGTCTGCCTTTGGGAAAACCTTCCTGGAAGCACTAGTCATGCTTCACTGTGATATGCTTTTACGCAATTCCGCAGTGTGTTTAGTTGTTTTGTTGGATGTTTGGTTTTGTTTGCCTTTAGTGCAAGTGCAGTTTAATTTTCAAAGGCACCAGAAGGAACATTTCTAAAGTACTTCTGCGGATTTCAAGTGTAGATGATGTGTTTAAAAATATCATTTGGGTTTAATGTTGGTGTTAAAATATGTTTTGTGCAGTACTCTCTTTGTCACAACTGATTTTTTCCTTATGTCTATTAGGTGGTTATGGAGAGAGGTTTCCCGATGTAATTACTGTGTGTGAAGGACAGATTCCAAAGAGAAGGAAATTGACAGGCATTAAATGTTCCTTACCTTTATGAATTAACTTGTTTTAACAGAAGAAACTACCATGAGCTTTATATATTTTGTTGTTGTAATCATGTTTTAGAAACATGTCTTTTCTTTGCAGTGTTCTCAGGGTAGGAAGCCCTCCAAACAGTTACTAAATGGCAGTCATTAGTGTGTCTAATACTGGCACGAATTAGTTAAGATTTTATTGGAAACCTTGTAAGTATAATTTCTCAGATGAGTGGAAGGGAGATGCTGCAGGGTTCTTATAGGCCAGCTGCAGAATTCAGCAAATGAGAAGCTTGACATTAAGCCATCCTATCTATTTAATATGGAATTTCATTATAAGGAAGGGGAAGCAGTAGTTTGGGTAAATATGACAACTAATTCATTGCTCCCGTGTTTACACTTGCCTTGTTAATGCTATTTGCAAAGAGGATTGTTGTTAGGAAGAGATATTTCTTAGCAAGGTGTTGAATTGTGTATCTGTAGAGGAAACTCTGCAGAGAACCAGCATGAAACATGAAAGGGAACTGCAAGGAAGAGAAATAAGGAGGAGGAACGCTCTCCCATGGAGAATTTGGCACTCGACAGATCAAATTGGGATTTAAATGTGGCATAATGGGCAGATAGTTTAATTAAGTTGTTTAAATGAGTTGGAGATATATACGAATAGGCCACAATCTATGAATTTACAGCAAGGTTCGTCTGGAAGTAAATACAGTAGGGAGCCTGGTTGTTTGGGATGCATGTGGCATTAAGAAAACCTTCAGCACTATGTGATAATCTTGTCTCGTTGGCACTCTGCATGCCTCCTGTGTGAGCAGGAGAGGCAGGATCTCCATGGTTTTTTGTTGGTGGTTTTCTTTTTTTTTTTCCCCTGATACCATGTGGGTGTAAAACCTTTGGGGAATGTGAGGTCTCACCAGGTCAGGCACCCCGGTGGAGTGGCAGGTTGGGAAGTAACTCATATTTTTCGAGTCCTGTGGGAGTCTGCTTGCCTTTTTCTTCTTTTTTTTTCCTTCTTTCCTTCCCTTTCTCTTTTTCCCACTATAATTCAAGAAAACAGTGAAACAACATGAGAACTATCAGTAAAGGGAGTGGTTTAACACAGCTATATATGAAAAGATACATGTACTCAGACAAATAGGATTTTATTTTTTTGAGAAGTTTGACATTCATTCCCTTAAAAAGTTCTCAAATTTAGGAAAAATGTTTGATGATACTTGTGTATTTGAAAAGAGAAGCATTAGAAAAAACCCATGCTTTTAATTATTTGATGTTTGCTTCTTGGAAAGGTTTGAGATCGGACTTAATTGTTAGCTAACTTTGTAGGCTGGTAAGATGGCTAACAAAGGATATTGAAGTAACACAAAGTAATGTTGGTTTTAAGCATGTGTTATTATTTAAGTATGTGCCAGAGCTGCTAGCAAACTATGCTTAATTATGTATGTGTGTTTTAACCTTATTTTTATAATCTTTGCATGCTGTTGTGTCGGCATTGACATGTGTAAACTTTTTCAGTGAAATATTCTGTATATTTCCTTTTGCGAGTATGGATTTAAACATGGGTAAAAATTATGATTCTACATCTGCCGAAATAGAGGAAGCTTTCTGCTGGAGGCATATGAGCATTTAGGGACCAATAATTCTTTTTTGAAAACCATTATAGATATGTCCTAATATGATAAATTAGATGGTGCTGTTTGTCAGGGAAACAGCTGAAGTGTTCTCTGGGAAGTTTGTCTTTGCACCCTAACAGCATGTCAATTATTGTGATGCCCTGGCACTGAAGTGTAAGTCTTGATGGCAGACCACAGAAAATTCAGGTATTCTCAGTGAGGGGTCTGTGTGGGGAAGGGATCAAGAGGGACGATTGGGAGACTCTGAGGGATGTCAGTGAGGCTTGATGCCAAGGAAGTTCTGAAGTCATGGGATCCTCAGAGCTTTGTTAAAGGTTTGTTCCTCAGGCAGGAGTCACGTTTCTATTGTTTTCTATCTTGCTTTGGGCTAAAATCAGCCAGCATGTGTTGCATGTTGTTTCAGAAATAGTCTCCATGCTCTGGTTTTGGCCAGCCAGTGTGTAGCAACACATGCAATGATGTGATGTGGTTCTGCTTGCTCATTTTTAGGAGAAAAAAGGGGATCCCTCAGTGCTTCCCTGGTCCGACCAGAAAGGTGATGCTTGTTCTCCCTCCTTTTCAGTGTGTGTGCACATTTTACAGGGATGGGAACAGCTGACAGGCAGGATATGGCAAGGTACATCCTTAAATTTGCTGTTTCCCTGGTAGCAGAGGCTCTGGTGACCCTTGTAGCCTCAGAAATGGGGCGGCTGAGAGCTGTCACTGTCCTTGCCTTGCAGTAACCCTGAGGCTTTACTGAGCAGTCTACCCTGCCAGTCTCTGGAGAGGCCCAGGAGCTGGCAGCTGGCTGCCTGCCATCCTGCAGCACAGCGCCTGGCTCTGCTGCCGCCAAACCAGCAGGTAGGAGTGCTGGCTGGGCGGAAAACATTTTGTGGGATTTATCCAAAATAAATATCTAATTTTGCATGGGTGAGGCTGAAATTCTTCAGCTGCACCTCCTGCCAGAGCAGAAGAGAAACCCTCCTTCCTCACAATGCTTTTCTAAGCTTTCGTGCATATGCAAGGTAAAGCTATTGTTTTCCTAAATTCAAAGTTCGGATCCTCCTTCCTTGAGCTGTGATGGATGTCTCAATCTATACTGCTTTGAAAACCTGTTTGAAGACACGTAACCCAAACTTCTCTGAACCTCCCCCAAAAGGCTCACATTGAGGCATTTAGCTGATTTTTTCACTTCTGCTCTGTGCTTCTACATAATCCTTGAAGTGTAAATATAGAGCTGGAAAAAATAGCACTTGATCTGGTATCCCAGCTTGCACTAGGACTTAAATTAGGAAATATGAGCTTCTGCTACAAATCAGAAATTTGAGTTTGTAACCCCTTAATTTTTGGCCTGATAAATCCTTCGACTCCTAGAAAGCTGGTAAGGTTCATGTCTGTAAGTCCCAAGGTTGTTCTAAATGCATGGGTTAAATAACACATATGCAAGGGTTTAAAATAAGACTGTCAGCCCACACAACATGCCGGCTGTAAAACCAAGCCTGGACAGTGTGGAGCTGATTCAGGCCGTGCTGATCCGACTTCAAACCTAATGTTGAGCTTTAGCTTCTGCTGCCTATACTTTTGCTGTGGTACAGGGATGGAAAATTCACAGGTTGCTGATGTTTGTACTAGTGTCATTAGTTCTCCCAGAGTAATGGGGTGGTTACTTTTTGCACAGAGTCGTCAGGCTGTCCTAGAAAACTCTTGCTTGGCACACAGTGTGACCATATCCAGAGTTTTCCTAGAGCACTCTTGCTTGGCACATGGTATGAGCATGTCCCGAGTTTTCCCTGCTGCTGAGTGCAAATACTCGGTATCTTCCTCAAGCAGCCAGTATTCAAGCAGGAAACTGGGCTTTCCCCATTCTGGGGTTGTTCTTTGAGCTGAGATTGCAAGCAGGTATTTTAAGCATGGGTAGACGCAATGTGCTGTTATGGCAGGATGCGAATCCTCCTTGCACAAGGTGAGCTTGAAAGGAGGTGTTGAAATTCTAGATCCATGATGGTAGAGGATGAAACTGAATTTGAAGAGATTTTATAAACTGACAGAGGGGATGCTCTAAGGACACACATACCCTGCAGTTCCAAAATGAAGATACTGGTGTTCCCAAAGGCTGGCTCAGGAAAGGCACCTGCCAGAGGACTCAAGTGGAGGCAGGAGTGAGTACACAAATAGATGAAGAGGGATTTTAATTACACAGAGGAGCTAGATGATGAGATTGGCTGCAAAATGCAACAGTAGAATAAGCCTAAGTCACTTGCATGGAGTTAGGCACTAACCTTGATATAAAACTCCTCTGTGGAGCAGTGGGGAGGCACAGTCTGTGCTAAGTACAATATAAACACGTTTTGAAATGTTTTCTAGGTTTTTTTCTTTTCTCCCCTTGTCTGTTTTAAGGACAGACCAGGGTTTATCCTGAAAGATTCTAAGTACCCAAATTTGAGAATAATTGTGTTCTGTTTTGCAGAAACTGAGGTTTCCAAATGAGAGTTTCACTCACAAGCTATGTTCCTTTGCATTTTTTTGGCTGTTGTTAATGTAGCAGTGTCTGTAGCTTTTATTAACTCTAATTCAGAAGCACAAGCTACCTCAAATGCTTTCACAGCACAACAGGGAGTTTTAACAGGCCGTGAGAGACCCTGTGCAAAGCTTGTCAAGTGGCCACAGCTGGTTGGTAAAAATGGATGATTAAAAACTAGTGTTTTCCAACTGCTTGTAAGGTGAGTGTGACAGGCTCA
Organism: Gymnorhina tibicen; assembly: GCA_013399875.1. Lineage (NCBI taxonomy): Eukaryota > Metazoa > Chordata > Aves > Passeriformes > Artamidae > Gymnorhina > Gymnorhina tibicen. Next base: position 610,759 of record VXAZ01004425.1, on the reverse strand, counting down.
TTGATTAGCCATGTTTCTACCTCTCTCAGAAACTGTGGGTGAAAGAACCTTTTCTTTGAAACATAGCAGTGCACACACGAATGCTTGACTCTTGTGGAGGCTAATACTTTCTTACCTCAGATGGTATCTGCACACCATACAGGAAGTGGTAGTAAAATTATTAGTACTTTTGAAATGGGTGTTGTCGTGGTTTTTAGCCATAACTAGAAAGCAACACAATATCTTAAACTTGATTAAATGTTTCAATTTGAAGCAAAGGACTTTGAATTGCGGAGAACGTCACAGTTTTACAGGGTGAAGTAATGCAGGTGAAGTAGATTGGTTTTACTGAGTGTCTGCTGAGGATTGACAGAGGCAAAGCACTGTAGTGAAATGACAGCATGGGTTTGATACCCTCTGATGGGGAGCAAGTATTTAAAAAAAAACAGGCAGCTCTACTGGGAAGTCTAACTCTAGTGCTGTTATCTTAAGGGTTACCAGGAATGGCTTCAGAAACTGAGCTTACTTTAGAACAGCAGCTTATTGTCAGAATCAAGATCAGGAAATTCGCTTCTTGCTTCTGAAGAGAAGTAGTGTTAGAAGGCTTTTACATGCTCATTTCCTTCATTTGCTCCATGCTTTTTCATGGTATAACAATATCTGTGTTTAAAACAACCTTTTTCTTATCTTCAAAGATAAAAGCAAAGTATTTATAATGTTAGCATGGGATTGGCAGCTTTTAATTAGATGGTCTGAGTACAAAGTTAAGAAACAGCATGCTGACACGAATTTTTAGATCTGCTGGTTTTCCTGTTGTCACATGGATTTCCCCACATTAATACAACTTTTGATAATTGCTCCCTTGACCCAGTTACTCTTTTTATGCTTTCCTTTCCACATTAGGCAAGCGTAAACATTTAATGTATATTAGAAATGAGAAGTTTTGTCTTCAGAAATGAATCACAATGGAAAGGGAGGAGGGAGAACAGCAAGTCTTGTGGTTTTTTTCCTGCATTCTAAATGAAATTGTGTAGGTAGATGCTGTGTTTAGGTCCTACCACACTGATGGAGTTTCCCCCCAAATACTGGTTGTGATAGATGAGTTTCTTAAATTGTATTAATTTTTTTGAACTGAAAACTTTGTATGCAAGTTGCTTGTTAGCAGTGACTGTGTTGCCAAAGGTGGTCTGTTGATGCCACCACTCAGGCAAGTGGCACGTTTTGGACTTTACTCCTGTGAGATGGTAATTGACTGCTTGCCCATATTATAAGGGCAGAAGAAGGTATTAAAAAGAAGAAAAGGTGTTTTTTAAAAGGAGGAGTACTTACCACCTTTATTTTCTGAGTAGGGCCATTGGTAATATAAAAGCACCTAGTCAATTCTCTTTTTTTTTTTTTTTGAGGATAAAAATAGGAACTAGGAGAGATGGTAGTATACCAGACACTTTGAGGTTGCTTTTATCACAGATGATCTGTTTTCCTGAGTATTCACAGATAATCATTATCACTTAGGTCCTTCTGTCTTTGTCTAGAGGAAACAAATCTTACTTTTAGCCTCCATCGTGGTTTTGTGTAAATCATTAATTGCTCTTCTGTTTCATTAAGCTGCAGCCAACCATCAGATGTGGGATCATATTATTATTATTATTATTATTATTAAGGAACTCTGATGCTTTAATTACATGTGTGCCACACTTCTTAGTGCTATAAAAGGGAGGTTACACACTGCCTGTGCATCCTGGCAGACGTAGTGAGAATAGTACATGGGATTTTTTTCTGTGAATTTTTGAGTGACTTATTAAGACTGTCATGTGTATGTAACCTTTCAGCATACAGAGCATAAATTGCTGCTCCAATTAAACTTAGAATATGTAAGCAGTAGAGCTTTGCTCCAATGAATTAACTTTCATGCTCTCAGATATCAGAATTGGTTGAAATTTGCTGGCTTAATTTCACGTCAGTGACCCCTTTGTACAAACATACACTTGTTATCTCAGTACAGCAGCGCGGGATTTCTGAGGACGAGCACTGCAAGCCACCAGCTGAGCTGAAGGGTCTCACGTGTCCCTTCTGCAGCATGGAGTGACTTAACACCTCCTCTCAAGGCCTGTGACACAATTGTTCTTGTCTGCAATTAGTTGCTTGACTAATTCCCAGTGTTGGTGGTTACAGAGATAGCAATGCCGTTGCTCTATACTAGGTATTATGTAAAGAACAGAAATTAAGAGGTATGTTTTGTTGCAGAAAATGTGGATTTCCTTGAGGTGGCTTTTCATATTGGGAGGGAAAACACAAACTTTGATTTTCTCCTTCTCAGCAGACTTCTACTTCTTGGAGTAAGTGAAACAGAAGCTGTAGGAAAAGCTGTTATCTTCTTGGGTGACTAAACGTATTTTTTATGCTCCATATAGAATCATAGAATGGCGTGGGTTGGAAGGGACCTTAAAGCTCATCTTGTTCCGACCCCCCTACCATGGGCAGGGACACCTTTCACTAGAGCAGGTTGCTCAAAGACCTGTCTTTTGGTTTGAAGCCATTTCCCATTTTCCTGTCACTATATCCTCTTTCCCCATCTTTCTTGTAGACTCTGTGAAAGAGAACTTCATGTTTTTTTAAACCTCTACTCTGACCAGTGAAGTATTGTTTTTTCATTCTTTGCATATTTCTTGATTTGGTTCTAATAGAATATAAACATGTGTAAAAGTTATTTATTTTCCAAAATGGTAACAGCCCTGGTGTGTTTGAACCACAGTGTGTGTTTACAGAAGAAACAGTCAGTTAAGTTTTAAAACAGGTATTAAAGGAAAGAATAGTTAAAGCCATGTATGGAAAATGGGACAAAATGCAGCATAAGTTAATCTGTTGGTAGAGTATGTCAGAGTAAATGACCATTTATTTTCTTTTTCCTGCCTTAAAATGTGAGTTAGGATAAATACTTTTATTTCATCTGGTCTTTAGTAAAACATTTGTTATAGCAGTTGTTAGAGTCACAAAGCAGTTAAGGGCTGTACTAAAGGGGGAACAATAGAAGAGCAAAGGAGATGCCTAGATTGGGGAAGACTAGGGGTGGGATGTTGCCACAAAAAATTTGTCAACCAGAAGTTAGGAATGCTCAAAACGTGCATTAATCTTGCTGGTATTAAATAAGATGTTGCAGATATGCAGATGTGTCTAACCATTATACAAAAGAAGTAGAGCCATTATATATTATACTGTAGAGGTCTTGTCTAGGAAGAAATGAATAATTTTGATAATGAGAAGCGAGAAAAATAATTTGAAATCCAACTTGGTGTAATAAGGCTCCTTGTTCTGAACACAAGCATTGGCTTTACCCCACATAGTATCCAGCATTTTGGGGGACATGCTTTGGGATTTCTTGTCCCTTGCTTTATCTGGTCTTTCCCTGCCTCCTTTCCAGCTCTGCCTCAGTTTGCCTGGTTTTGATCTCACCTTTTCTTTCTGAGGTTGTACAGTACTCTTTGTGCTCATAGCTCTGGAAAAGCTAATTGAAACAAGATTTTGCTAATTGTCTTTGGAAGTGGCACAAAGGATGACTGGACTGGCTTGCTTAGCCTGGAGAAGGGGAAAACTGCTCTATAGTTCCTGGGCTTTGAACTGCTTGTGGCTATATGGTTTCCCAAACTGTGGTTGCCGTTTCCTATTTGGCTGCTCAGAGGTGAATTCCAAAAGCTTCAGCAGAGTTCTGTTTTTTCTTGCTGCAAAAGCTTTGGCAAGGACTTCACTGCATACATAATTATAATAACAGTGTTTTAAATACAGAAGGTTGCACAATACATTTCTATTTATTAAATACTATCATTATCTGAATTTATGAAGTTCATAGTCATGTTGTGTGTGACCTGAAACCCCCAGGTTTGGGGCTTAGTTTGTATATTAGAGTTGCCTGTCTTAAAAATACCAAAGGACATCTCCTCTCCCTGATGTTTTAAAATGTCAGTCTAGCCTTACTGTGGATAGTGTCTCTTTGAATATAGTGCTGGAGAAGGATGAGCAGTCTAGGAGCAGTTGCCTGCTCTCAGCTTTCCCCAGTTCACGGTATGTAAGTTATGGGCTGCCATCTCCAACCCGTGAAGACAGGGAGCGATGATCCAAGTAGTGTCTCTTCTTGTTCCTTGCAGACCTGTATGGCAAATCAAGGCTGCTCTGTAAGGTCAACAGAGATGATGTTAGACCAAGAGTGAGGGTAGGCCTCTCGAAATACTCTACTGTATTTAAAATCTTTATGGCAGCAATTCAAGATTTTATGTAGAGTCAGTGGTGAACCTCTAATGCAAGTGGTAAGATCTATCCTGTGTTAGACTCAAAGAATAGTGTAGAAAATAAGTTTTTCCTCTTTAAAGTAAAGCATTTGCCACCCTTGTTACTGATAGGTGGTATGGTAATTCTAGGTAACCCATTGGCATTGGCATGAGTAAGATAAGGTGGACTGTGAGAAGTGCTAAGTTTGGGTCACTCATGGTCAGGAGTTAATTATGGCACTGTGCCTTCTTAATTCAGTAAAAGATGTTGTTTCCAAAATTCTTAAAAAGCCTTTGGATGTAAATAGCTTGGGATGCTGCTATTAAGTTGCAGCAGGGATTTTGGTGTTCTGGGAAAACATTTTTACCTGCCAGGAAAATATGTGTGCATTTTGCTTAGCAAGATGGGGTTCCTTTGGCTTTGCTTTTGCTTTTAAGGCAGTACTTTAATGTCTTCAGTGCTTTGATTTTGGCCTACTGGTGGTAGTAGAATAGATATGCTGAAGTACTTCCCTCTGATATAAGTGGGGCCTGCATCATGTTTGAAAGACGTCACTTTGTTCGTACAAAGTTATGCCTTCTCTCTGCCCAGGCTGGACACGGGGTCTTGGCACTGGGTCATTTGCACACTGAGGAGCACAGAGGCAGCTTCACTCTTACTTGAAATATCTGGCTCTGAACGCTTTGGCTTTAGGTTGACAGTGTCCAAGCACCAGCCAAGCTGGAGCATGTTTTTGATGTTCTCTCCTGGCAGACAGTGAGACCTTTTTGGTTTCAGGATTGTTTTTCAGAGATATGCTTTTAGTCCTAGTGGTTCAGCTGGTACTTTTAAAAAATTGATTAATAAACCATAAACTACTTATCTGATGAGGGGGAGCCGGAGTTTGAATCAGGTGAAATTTTGAGATCAAGATATTCTTTAATTGAAAACATTCTCTTAATTCTTGCAATAAAGCATAATTTTTGTTATAGAGCAGGTGCAAAACACAAGGTAAAATTGCCCTAAGCTTAAGATTTATTGACTTTGCTTTTTTTCTTTCCTCCCCTTCTAAAACAATCTGCAGTATATTGTGAAGTAGGGTAGCTGTGTTTGGACTCAAAAGTGTTTAGCAATGCCTAACTGACTTCAGTGGGTTTGACAGAGAGCAGCGTTCAAAAAATGCATGGCTTTGTGTTGAAGGCAGGAGCACAGCAGCACACAATTACTGATGGGTTTTGTACATGGTGCAAAGGGAGTAGGGTCAGGGAACCTGTGGCACAGAGCAGAGGAGCTGTAAGTACATGTGCTGTTTGATATTTCAGGCTTCTGTGGTGGGTTGAACCATAAACATCTCTCCCTGTTTCCCTTTTTGTCTTTTGCTCTCTGCCAAGGCAGATGTAAACTTGCCGTGTTATTTGAGGTTTCTCTGTGCAGACCTACCTTTTAGCTGCAATTAGGGCAGAACACCTCCCTCCCCGATGGGTAACCTGTAGTAGCATTGCTCATGTCCCTATGTGACCAGAAATAGGGAGATAGATTAACAAACACTTTCCTGCTGTAAAATTTTCCCCCAGGTTGAAATGGATAGGAAAGTTCAGTGTGGCTGATTAGTTCTAATTTCCCCCCTGCCCCACACAAATAATTAAAGGTTGCTCTTAAATTCACCTCATTCTCTATTAAGCCTCCCTGGTCATATTAAACTGCCTAACTCAAGTAGTGTTTTTAGTGTTGGTAGAGGAAAACGTTATATTTAGAAAAACACTTTATTGTGGAACAATTTTTAAATTATATGGAGACATAGTATTTAACAACCAATGATTTGTGATGCAAGACATCAGAACAAAGGAGTTATGAATGTTGTGTATCTGCCATGAAGGTGCCTGCCTTCAGTTCCTGCATAACCACTTTGTTAATCTTAATCACGAAAGGATCTGTCTACATTGGCAGTGCTGGGGAATTTAACACATGCTCTAATGTCTAGTTTATGTAAGGATTCCTGCATATTTCAAATATTTGGTAACTGTGCTTATGTGTTTTGGGGGAAAAGTGGAGGGAGGTATCTTGAGTAATATTGTTCAGTTGATAGTAAAACAGTTACACATCTATATTTTCTTACTGAGTCAGAGATTTGAGATGTAGGTGCCCTTAAGGCATTGCTTTCCATAGTCCCTGGGGAAATTTCTCCACCTGGATTCTTAGCACTGGTGTTAGAAGTTCCAGCTGCAAGCTAGCGTTTGGTTATGTGAATGATAACTAGCATGGTAGATACATCTACAGGGATTGTGTGACATCCAGGAATTGGCAGGAGGGAAATTCCTCTGGCTGGTTGTTGGTTTACTTGCAGGTCAACTCTTCTTTTATTATGGATGGTTAAGTGAAGAAAAGACTTCGAGTGAGTGCCAGGCTATTTCTTCTTGAAAGACTAGTCAACAGATTGTTTAAGAACTTACGAACAGCAGGAATTAGCAGCCTGGCAGTCTAAGCTGTCACAGGCTTTGAATAGCATGTGCTCAGGAGCATTTTTCTTTTGCCTTGTCAGGACAGCTACATTTTACAATGGTCATTATGCTCCTGGCAGGGTTTGCAAACACATCCAGTAGCATTTGGCTTGTCTCCCGTTGCTGCAGTGTTTTGTTTTTCCAGAGTGCCTTTAGCTGCAGTTCAACACCTTTATCAATCTGGCCTTAACACGGCATGGAAACAAGAAAGGCTTGCATAAAAACTCACTGTCTAGACCCTGACTGATGTTACTTACATGTTTCATCCTCGTCTTCTCCCAGCATGGGTCTTTTTTGGCTGCTGAGGTAGGGAAAGCCCACCAGCTCAGTGGCGACACGATAGGCAGTGCTGTAATGGAGAAGTTTTCCCTGCTGCTGAGTGGTGGTTTTAAGTTAGAATGGGGAGACTTTCTTAAGAATTTAAGTTTTTGTGTGTTCTTGAGTAAAAAGAGGACTTATTTTCTGAAGTTACCTAATGCTCTGAAATATGTGCAGTTAGAAGTTCCGCCAGAGTTGTGATGCATCAGTACATTTCAGTGAAAACCACAAAGGTTGCATGGCTAAGGGTACCTTTCATGAACTTCCTGTTCAGCTCTTTAAAACCATTAATATTGAGGTATTCTGTTCCAACTCCTTTCTCGTTGTAAAAGTTCTTTTTTTTTTAAATTTGTTTTTGTGTCTTGAAAACTGCACTCTTAATTTTAAATGAACTCAAGAATTCATTTAAGACAGGTTGTAAGAAAAGGCAAAAAAACTCATTTCAGTTTTAATTTTTTCTATTCCATTTCTTTTCAGACTCCCTGCACTTCTGATGATTTAAGGCAGAGGCAGAAAAGCTGGGGGAGGTTATAAAGTGAAGGTTTGGGGATTAGATGTGAGTATAGCCATCCCATCTGCAGGGATACAAGAAAGGTGCTGCTGTTAGCTCTTCCAAAAGCTAGTTGTTGAATCCAGAAGAAATCTCTTGAAAACCTTCAAAGACCCATTTAGATTAAATGTAGTGTGTGGTTTTAGATTCACGCCCTTTTTCAAGAGCTTCAAGCCCACATCACTGAGCACAGATGAAAAGAGCATGTGGAGAAGTCAAAGGAAGAATAACAGGCATCTCACTGCAGCCAGCTGCACTCTAACTTCGTCCTATCTCTTACTATTATGAAAAACTGTGTGTGGCATGCTTGGTTGTAAAAGCTGATTTTGGAGGAGGGCTGCATCCTGCTTGGTGTTTCTAGCTGAGGACGTGTGTGTTGAATGATTAAAAGAACAATTTGGGAAAGATGTTGCTTATGTGACTTCAGTGTAGTGCAGTGTTGGGGTGGTTGCGGTTTTTGTGTGTCTGATGTGAGGATGGTAATGGCTACTTCAAGTAGAAGTTGTATAACTTAGTACTTCAGAGCTTCTTTTTGACAGTAAAGATAAAAGATACACACTGTGTTAATGAAGGAATAGTGATGATAGGAAAAAAGTACGATCAGACACTGTTTTAACAGCTGTGGTTTCTATGATAAAGACAAATCCCTTCACATAAAACAAACTGCAGTTTAGGAATTAAGCCTGTTTTGAATATGAATTTATATTTAAATTCTGAGAGGAAGTTTTCTTCTGTCTCCCTGAAGCTCTGTGAAATCCTTTGAGGGAGAAGGGAGGGAGTGCTTAGAAAGCCATTTCTGATATTAAATGGCTTCTGAAAAGGTAGGCTCATCAAACCCTGAATTTGGGGTTTGGGAGTTAGTGTTCACAGGGTGGGAAAAACTTTATTGAAGAGCAGCTGATTCCAGAGTGACAGAGGTCAGCTGACCTGGAGTACCCTTTGTGCCCTGACATCACTCCCTGTCCCCATTCCCCTGCTGAAGGAGTCAGCTGGGGGCTGACTGCTCCGTATGGCCACTGGCACTGCTGCAGCCCCTCTGTGGAGTTCCCTGGCCAGTGTACTGTGAGGCTGAACAAATTCCAGTGCTAGCCAAGCCTGTAATCAGTTAGGTACAAGGTGAAAAGAACAAGGAAGAGAACCAAAAAGTGATAGCTGGGTGTGAAATATCACTGGGCCGTCATTAAGGGATATATGATTGACAGCTACACAGCATCTTCATCCCTGTGTGTGCAAGGTGGGCCAAGGCTTCCATCACAAGTGCTGCGAAGGCTAACTTGGTTGTATCCCTGCCTCTAAATGTTCTTTGCACATTCGAGGGTGTCCTCTGCTTCTAAAATAATGGTTTCTGTATCTTTGCTCTATCTGGTGCAGATGTTTACCTCCCCCTTACCCCCAAGAGCCTCTAGTGTAAACATACAGTCTAAACCTGATTTATTCAGGTCCTTTAACTTTGTACTTCCATGGTATGAACAATTTTATACAGTGTTCTGAGAAGTTGTGAACTCCTGTCACTGTTTGTACTCAGCACACTTTTTTTTGAAGAAGACGATAAATGTGAAGAGCATGAATTAGAGTTCAGAACCTCTCCTCCTGCTGTGCTCAGTGTGAGAGGGGAAACCAAAATCGGGAGGGAAAAGCTGTTGTTATGGCAGCAGAAATAATTTTTATTTTAGTCTTGCTATTCAGATGTCGCTTTCATGTTTCCTATTTCAATCTTGAAAGAAATCTGTGTATTATATGATTAAATAAATGACTTTTTAATAAGCATATAACTAGTATCTCCCAAAACTCTGTAATTTAGGCACTTATGTGAATAATAGTACATGATATATAATAGTATGTTGCCTTCAGTTTTCCAAACTATTAGAAAGGGTAATGATGCACAAATGTATAACTTCATTAGGTTTTTATATTTAGTACTTTGCAGCCCACTTTATGCAGATATCTTTATTTGTATTGCAGTGCAATTGAATCGCTGGCATAATCTTCTGAGCAGTTAGGCCACCCAATTATGATTGTAGTGAGTCTGCAGAGATTCATGAATACAACAGCTTCTCTAGGTTTTAGTTTTCTTTCCTTTGAACAAAGTGTGCTTGAAGGAACAGTTGGGGAAAAATAATGTGGTTTTAACTTACTGGGTTAGTGTATGACTTGTGTCTGAATGGAAGCATTGGCTCTTAGCATCTGCAGAAGACAGCTGCCTCATGGCTGGGGCTTTCCTCTGAGAGGCTGGGCTCTGACATCTTCATGCAAGGGTGTTAGAGGTTCCAGTTGCCTCCACTTTACCTGTGGAGCTGCTGTGTAAGGGGGACTTTCACTCCAGTGTAATGGAGAGAGCAAACTTCTGCACTGTTTCTGGAGAGGACTAACAAGGCTCCTCAGGAGTATGTTTGGCCTGGGGTCCATGAGCACCTTGAGTTCTTGCAGTGCGTGGGATTTCAGGAAATGTTCTCGTTTTAAGTGCTTTTTTTCCCCATTTTTCCCCACTTTTTTTTTTTTTTTGCTTTTGGTCCTTCTAGTGTGCTGCCCACAGTGAAATGTTGTATGCAGTGATGATTTGCCGCAGAAGTCACATATGTTTTCCCGTCGGTGTCCTGCTTGTGTTTGCACCACTTTGCTTTTTTCACAAACACCCTTTCATTATAGCTGAAGCATAGATTTTGTGCTCAGACTGCACATCAGACTTCCTTATCTTTCTTTTGCAAGTGCTTGTTCTTTGTTTCAGACTATGTAAAAGTCCAGACACCCAAATGACATCCTGAAAATACCAAAAGGCCTCTGGCTATTCTGGAAGAATTGAAATTGAATTCCTATTTTCATCAGGAGACCACTAATCATAGGCTTATGTGATGAGCAGCTCCACTGTATGTTTGAGTACAGATAGCTGTTGGGAACTGGTCTCTTGATACGTGCACTGCTCCCTTCAAGTCTTTATTTTGCTTTGATCTTAAGTGGTCACCTTCAATATACGTGTGAAGCTCATAGATCTGGACAAGCCATCTTTTTCTGCAAGCTGTTACCTGAAGTGAAGTGATTTGTCTCCCAGAGAGTAAAATCTACCAGAGCCCAAAGGTGAATGTACAGCAGAGCAGCAAGCAATGAAACGTGCTTTTTGACTGGAGTCAATGAGTTTGAAGGGGGAACAGTGGAGGGTTTTCAGTTGCATTGCCTTCGGTGATGGCAGTCATATCTTCCAACCAGGCAGACCTGTTAAGTGTTGGTATTCCCTCATCTGTGGGAACAGGTAGGAAAAAAGGAAGGAAATTACAAGCTACATGTCTGCTAGTATTTTACAGTGATTATGTGTGTCTGCAGCTCCATCATTGGCATGGCACTCCTGTAGCTCCATTACTGAATATTCCGTCCCTCACTGGGATTTATTAAAACACAGTTTGGTGGATAGTTGGGTGGTAACTGTTGAGCTTTTGCCCAAGTATGGAGAGGATTTCCTCGTGTTTGAGGACTTAATCTCATGATACCGGTATCAGGAGAGTGAGAGAATCTGCCCCTCACCTTCTGTTTGGGTAGAGATGGTTTCTGGCCCTTCAGTAGGCAGAGAAAGTGAGTGGTCTTGTGCAGATTAGAACGGGTTAGTTTTCCTGGCACCATGTCTTGGGCCAAAGGGACTTTTAAAAGGAGAGTCTGAGGAGAAGAAAGAATTTGGATGAGCTTGAAGAGGTTACCCACTGGAGGAGCTAACATCCTGGAAAAGCAATGCCTTGGACAACACTACAGGTTGCTTTCCTAGAATAGAAAGGAAGATGATGTAACGAATCTCCATGGTCTCCAAGGACCACTTAATTAACTCTGAACACCAAAAAAATGTAATCACAGTTTTTGGCTTACAGAATGGCAGAAAAAGGCATAAAACTTAACTTTTTCAGCTGGAAAGAAATTCCTCTGGGCTTGTTTTGAGGGCAGCAAGATACTTTAATCTTAGGGACATTGATTTATCTAAGCTTCAAGCTGGGACAATTTTTCGCTGAGAAAACAGATCTTTCCTCATGCTAAATATATGCTTCCTGAGGTGAATGGGTTGAAAAGTCTTTAGCAGCACAGGCAGTACTGAGAAAATCATTAAGAAATGTGTGTGTTCCCAGATGCTGAGCATGCAATTTCTGAAACAATTTAAACTTTGCACAATTTATGGAGGGGGTTCTGTTGTTTGTGTTATGTGTGGAGCGACGAGGAAGAGGGGAGCTCTGTGGCTGGGATAGATGTCTGACAAATCTCTGGAAGGAAAATGCACCAAAGTGTCATTTTAGTCAATATTCTAGAAGTATGGAAGAGGTAGGTCTAAGATCAGAAAACATTCAAAGGAGAGCTATTTTTCCTTCTTGAGAAGTAGCCAGCTCTGCAGAAGCTAAGCATTTCTCTCAGTGGCCCTTGTGTACTGTTCATGTGGAGCTGTCCTTCCTTCTTGCTTGAGGATCAGTGTCCAGGGCCTTATGGTTTTCTGTGTAATTGTCTTTGTGTACCTTGTATCTGTTTGTCTCTTGGCACTGTTTGGTTGGTGATCCCTTGTTTTCCCAACCAGGTTGGCTTTCTATGGGTGGTAGCCAGGAAAGGTGGAGAGGAGATTATTGGGCAGGTAGAATCATGGAGTCATTGGAAGTTTTGGATTGGACTGGAAGGGATCTTTAAAGATCATCTGGTCCAAGAACCCCACTGCTGTGGGCAGGGACATCTTATTTTTGCTAGACCAGGTTGCTCAGAGCCCCATCCAACCAGACCTTGAACATTTATTTACAAGGATGGGGTATCCACAACTTCTTTGGGCAGTCTGTTCCAGTGCCTCACCACTCTCATCATAAAAATCTTTTGCTTATGTCCAGTCTAAATCTACCCTTTCTCAGTTCAAAATCTGTTCCAGTTTCAGCAGGGCTCCTTTTGTCTGGTACCAGAGCCAGACCCACTGTGGAATGAGCTCTATCTGTGCCAGACAGAGTGTGGTGCTGTTCGAGACTGGGCGAGATTGTCAGGGTGGATCAGACCCTGTGTCCCTCTACTTTCAATACCTTGTCTATGAGGTGTCACTGCTGTTTGTTTCCAGAGGAAAAAGTAGAAGCATCTCTGGTTTTTATGGGGTAATCTCTCCCACTGTTGTTTTATCATGGTCTGTAATGGTTAGAGGTAGAACTGTGCCTTTAAGGTTGTTGATAAATGAATCTTAGTAATAAACCTGGCATAGATGGAACAATTGTCCTGATCCTCACATAAAATGTTCCATACTTGACTTCCATGACTTCCTGCCAGAATTAGTTTTTGTATTTATATGTTCACACACTCTTTTGTATATGCAAGGAGAAACTGCCAGGCTTCCTTTTCCAAATGGTTTTCTGTCTTATCATACTTGGGTGTATTTCAGCAGACTTGGATTGTTCAGGAAGACAGTGTATTTTGAGGGTTTTTCCATTCCCAGAGCCAGAGTTGTTACCTCTTTATGAAAGAGGTAACCTTGTCTAGTTTAGCAGCACCTTTTGGAGTGACTAGCACAGCACGTTATAATAAAGGAATCTGCTCTAGTGTCCTCTAGAAGACATTAATTAGGTTAACATTACTCTTCATCCCAGTTCTGTTTATGCAAAGCTATGGAATTAGAGGTTCTGCTTTTTAAACCATGGCTGTATCTTGAACCTTTTGCTGAGCTGTTTCAAGTCCCTTTCTAGATGTTATAATTAATGGTTTAGTTAAAAATCCTGTGAGGTTTTATAGCTAGCTTAAAAGCTTGCATTTAGTGCACATTTGTTAACACTCAAATCCATTGGTGTTTTATTTCTTGTCCATTCATGTCACTTATTTCTCTCTGCAGACTTCTCATGGTCCTGTCAGATACTGCTTTACATCAGAAACTGTCATCTGCTGAGGTTCCTACCTTTTATCTCTCCTTGCTGCAGCCTTCCTTTCACTTCATAGCATTGTGAGATACGTTAAAAGATAAGGATGTGGGAGATAGGATGCCACTTATCTTTGCTCTTGTGCACACTGAGCCCTTATACTGAGCCTTGCAGTTGGTCTCCCATCCAGGGTTTGGTATCTGTGCATCTCACCACCTGCCCATCATCTGGTTATCTTGGCAAACCCATGCTGCCTGGGGAGCTGCATGTGGCAGTCCTTGCTTCCTCCTTGGTTGGGTGGGCAATGCAAAGCACACTTCATTTAAAATGCTTCAGGAACTACTGACTGAGAAACCTGCTCTCAGACACCAGTGTGCCTGTTGTGGTTGGCCATGTTACTTTGGAGAAGTTCAGGTTTGTGTGGCAGTTACTAGTGGCAGCCACAGAGCAGTCCAGTACGGGTTCTTTTTGCATTGAATTAATTCAATAAAACACATCCACATTGATACTACTGTGCATAGTGCACTAGTCCAAAGAATGAAGGGCAGTTCAGGTGGATAAGGCAGTCTTGCCTTGGTAACTTCAGCTTAGTTAAGAATTAGGAGGAAAAAATTATTTTGGCTGAAATTATTTGAAGTGTTTTCTTCTTTGGCCAGTAAATGTCAGTTGCTTTAGAGGCATTAAAAACTTGGATATCGTCTAGCTGTTCTTGTTCTTTTCCCCCTCCTTATTTAGCTTTATGCCAAGAAACATAGCATCTCTAATGACTCAAGCATGAGAGCTCTATTTTCTTTTATTTTTTAGTCCTCATTTTATATACACGTGTATATCCTGTTAACTTTTAAATAGCAAGTGTTTGGAATTAAAGCTAAGTAGTAATGATGAAACTCTGTGCTTGATTCTATGGTGTAAAAACTTACTGTAGTTCAAACTTGTGGAGAGGGAGTCCCACATGCAATGAGATGGATGGGCAGCTGGCAGATGCTCTTGGTTACTCTGAACTGTGTGAGGAGGGGGCTCAGCCCAGGTTTCCAGCAGACTTCCAGTACCTCCCATCCAAAATTGGTTGTTATGACTTAACTATCTCTAAGTACACGACTGGAAAAGTGTAAGATTTGAAATACAGCTTTCCAAGTATTTCTGTGTAGTAGTCAAAACTTTTCAGGAGCATTAAAGGGATAGTTAAGTATTAATTTTTAATGGCCCACAGTGTCTTACTATAACTCAAAATGCATAGTCCCTGTCTTGGCGAACTGAGGCTGTATCACTTTGTTAAATAAAACATCACACCATAGTCCATATATGTGGTGAGGTTGATGGTAATTAGAGTTCAATTTGATAACAACACCCATTTGGTTTTGCTGCACATGAACTTTAATTTTCAGAGATTCTTATCTGTTCTCTATTCAAATGTTAAAAGAAATGTTGAGGTAGCTTCCAGCAATAAAACTAAACTGACCAGCTTTCCTGTGAAACATCCAGAACTTCCTGCTTCTGTTCTGGCTTAAAGTTTACGGTGTTTAAAAAAACCAGCCTTTCTTCTGTCATTTCCACAGCTGATGTTAGCCAGAATGTGAAAGCAAGGAAGCATTGTAACAGCAATAAATAAACACTTAAAAAATCATCATGATAACTTTGATTTCTATTGAAAATGGTCAGAGCTTCAGGTTTCTGTCATCGGTTTTATAAAAAAAGGTGTCTTTATGCCTGCCTATACTTCACGTATCTTTGTGCATACATGTATAGGTATATAGAAAGGAAAACATGAGTGTAGGAAAAAGCAAGCAGCCAAATAAAGACAAGTTTTCTGTAAAAGTTACATAACTTGAGGAACATTTGGAAGATTGGACCAGATAACAGAGGTAGTTATCTGGTAGTTTGAGGTAGTGTGTGAATGCTGCCTTGGTGCTCCTCATGCAAGCATAACTGCTGAGATCAAATTGTGTTTGAGCGTTAGTCAATAATTCCAGACTCATAGGTCAAATATTTTCCAGCTCTTAATTGGTTTCTGCATATAGTGTGCTGATAGCACCCATTATCAGAAAATCCTTTAGGTTGGAAGAGGACCTCCAAGATCATCCAGTCCATCTGTTAACTCAGTACTGTCAAGTCTACCACCAAGCCCTGTTTCTGAGAACCACATCTACATGTCTTTTAAATGCCTCCAGGGACAGTGGTTCCATCACTTCCCTGGGCAGCCTGTTCTAATGCTTGACAACCCTTTCAGTGAAGAAATTTTCCCTAATATCCAATATAAATCTGCCTGGTACATCTTGAGACTGTTCCGTCTTGTCAAATGACTTGTTACCTGGGAGAAGAGTCTGACCCCCACCTGGCTGCAACCTCTTTTCAACCTCAGCTCTCTTGTGAAAAAGAGTGAAAAAGCTCCCCTGAGCCTCCTTTTCTCCAGATTAAACAGCCGCAGCTCCTTCAACCACTGCACATAAGACATGTGCTCCAGACTCTTCACCAGCTTTTCTGCTCTTGTCTGGACATGCTCCAGCACCTCAACGTTTCTCTTGTAATGAAGGGCCCAAAACTGAACACAGTGGCCAGTGCTGAGGACAGGGCAATCACTGCCCTGTTTCTGATGTTCCTGGTGTGTTTCTAGCCACACTGTTTCTGATACAAGCTAGGATGCCATTTGTCTTCTTGGCCACCTGGGCACATGCTGGCTCATCTTCAGCTGGCTGTTGACCAGCACTCCCAGGGCCTTTTCCACTGGGCCATGTTCCAGCCATTCTGCCCCCAGCCTGTGGTGCTGCAGGGGGTTTTTGTGACCCAGGTGTCGGACCCAGCATTTGGCCTAGTTGAACCTTGTCCAGCTGGCCTTGGCCCATTGATCCAGCCTGTCCAGATCCCTCTGTGAAAGCCTTTGTGTCCTCCAGCAGATCAACACTTCCACCCAACTTGTGTCATCTGCAGGCTGGCTGCGAATGCACTTCATCTACTTGTCCAGATCATCAACAAAGATATTAAACAGAGCTGGTCCTGAGCTCTGGGTACCACCACTGGTGACTAGCTGCCAGCTGGATGTAGCTCATCACTGCTCTCTGGGGCTGGCCATCCAGTCAGTTTTCTACCTGAAGATCAGTGCACCCATCCAAGCAATGATCAGCCAGTTTCTCCAGGAGAATGCTGTGGAAAATGGTATCAAAGGCTTTACTAAAGTCCAGGCAGACAGCATCCACTTCTAGCATCTCTCCAAACACACAGCTTACAATCTTACAGTTTTTTCTGCCAAATTGTAGCCAACATGCAGCAAAAGGATGGGAAGG
The DNA here is from genome assembly GCA_013399875.1 of Gymnorhina tibicen. Lineage (NCBI taxonomy): Eukaryota > Metazoa > Chordata > Aves > Passeriformes > Artamidae > Gymnorhina > Gymnorhina tibicen. The sequence goes on along the minus strand of VXAZ01004425.1, from coordinate 594,060 downwards.
TAAGAAAATGAAACCCAAGTTTTAACATCAGTGAAGGAATAAGAAAAGGGCTAAAACAGTAAAGTGGTTGTTAGTGTTTGATATGTAAATGAGTAGAATTCCTCAAGTAGGTTTTATTTGTTGAGTTTAAAGCTTGGAAGCAAGCTGACTTTGGATGGTGGTGTTTATGGCAAGATACAAATGCAATAATGCAGGCAAATTTTCTGTTTTGTTCAGCCAAGCGTTGTTGGAATTTTTCTTGTAGTGAATAGTATCATGTGCCCCCCACCTTCCGCACTTGGTTGTTGTAGAAGGATTATCTGCATTGCACATAAATGTGCTGTGGCTGTGGAAGAGATCTGAGCTGGTTTCATGCCATCTGGCTCAGGACCAGAAGCAATGTGCCTGAGCTCGGGCAGCAGCATGCAGCCTTGGCAGTTTGGGCTGGTGCCATCTCAGGGATGGATCTCTGTGCTTTAGAGTCAGCATTGCTGATGTTTCTGGTGTACTCCTGTGCACTTAATATTACTCTTGGTTTTACATCTACGAGACTGTATTTAAAAGAAAAGGCTTTGTAGGTTAAAGAAAAATAGTCATCACTTGCAACACCGGTCACCCATCCAGGCATTCTGTCCGTTGCATCTTTACTTTGTTATGTGAATAAAGTTATATCTAAACAACAAAACTTGGACTCTACTGTAATGGTTTTTTATAGCATTATAGCTGAAGGTCTTTAAGCCTTACTGTTTTATAAATTGACTTTGGGTTTCTGTGAGGAAAATAATGCTGATATATTCATCAAATTTAAGGGATTAAGATGAGGAGGTAGTTAAATGCTGTGAATAATGTATTTGAATTGCAGGAACACAAGCAGGGTTCTGCGAAAGATGTTAGGAAACAATCTCTTCTCTGTTACAGTTTTAGAGATCTTCAGTGAAAAAGAGGACCTTTGTGTTTTTGCACACCCTGAGGAATGCACTCTCTAGTAGGTGGGGTACCTCTGAATGCTTTTAACAGCCTAATCGGTGCATAAACAAAACCACCCCATAGGCTGCTTTCTTAGTGGAAGGACTGTGCTTGTGTGGTATGCATTTCTGGCTAGATTCAAGTAGGGGTTTTTGGAGGCCTTTCACATTTTTTGTGGTAACACTCTGAACAAAATATTTCGAGAACACACCCCTGTGGTGTTCCTAGGTCTTCTCGTTTGTAAATGATCTGTTTGAAATCTGTGTTTAGAAGAAAAGTACTTGACTACCTTTCAAAGTGCACCTTTGACATATTTCTATGCTCTGCATTTTTAATATAAAGAAAATATCCTGCAATATGCTCTTCGGGCGCTGTTTGACAGCGTAAAGTGGTAGTTTTGGTGATGATGCCTTTGTAGTGTAACTTCAAGTGTTAGACTGCAGTGTTAGTGGCATGGGTTGCTGTGTAATCGGACTTTTGTATTAGAAGCAGCTGAATGTGTTCGTGATTTCTGCAGTGAGCAGGCTGTTCTCTGGGGTGAATTTTCTTGATTAGCTGTCAGACTGTTAACTTTCCAAAAGCCAGCTCTTACCTGATAATAGAAAATAATGCCTGACTGTTCAGGTTTGTGCTGAGAAAAAAGGAAGGAAGGCTCCCTGTTCCCCTCTGTGCTTTGGGGAGGCCGGGCACCTCAGGCTTGTGCAGTGTGCTGAGCATCTCCTCAGCTCTGTGTGCTTCCCTGCCGTCACTGCATTTCCCACCTAGCCCTTTCCTAGCAATGGGTATATATTTCCTTCTAGCTAGCTTACAGTGCTGCAGGTATGTTGACAGAATTATTTCAAAGAAGTGGAATAGTTATGCTTTAAAAATACCTCAGACTATGGAAGAATCTAAATTTCTGTGATGCTAATATGTAACTCTAGTAGCTTTATGGTGCCCATCAAGGCATTTTTAGTTGCTTTTTTTCTTAAAAGTCAGCACAAATAGAGAGGGACTATTGCTGCCATCTGATTCCCTTTTCCTTGGGAAACTGTGAATGGTTATGTATGACCTTAAAATCCAAACCCTTACTGGAGGACAGTGTAGCAAAATGTTCTTATGTCATTCTTTATGAATATCTGTGTTCACATTGGGTTTTGGGTTTTGGTGTGGGCATGTTTAGGGGTGGTGAGGGGGGGGTTTAGTCATAGCCTGGATTTTTCTGTTGTTATTTTAATTTCACTTTAGTTTCTTCTGTCTTTCCATTTCACTTATTAACTTAGAGAGGCCGAACATTTAATATCTGGGTCAGCCAAACTGTGTAGATGTGCTCCCCTTTCATTGTAGCTGGATACTAGAGGTATTTTTCCAGGGAAGTTTTGTGCCCTTTGTTATGTAGAGCCACAGGAACTGCAGAGGGATTTTTGATGTGTTTCTGCATCCTAAGCAACTGGTTATCAGTGACATATGATCTCCATGTTAAAAGGAGTATTGAGCGGTTCACATATCAAGTTGTTGGATTACTTGGTTGAACAGAAGGAACATGAGCTTGATCAAAACAAGTTAAAAAGCTAGATAAAGCCATCCAAAGTCCTGCCTCCTTATTCCCTTCCTCTTCTGAGCGTTTTGCTGTGCACTGGCTGCATTTCCTTCAGTAGCAGCCCCTGTGGATTACAGTGCTAGTTGCCAGCATGGCAGAACCTCAGGCTGACTAGGATGACAGCTGGGCCACTTTTTCCATTTTTTCTGGTTTTGTTTTTTTTTCTCATGCATGTTACAGTATTTTCTCTTATGGTGATCTCTTTGTTTCTGTGCTTCCTTTCTGTGGAGAAAAAGTATCCTAGATTTATGGGCTCTTTTCCTTCATCACCTCTTGCATTCAAAAGCAGGTGCCCTTGTGTAGCAGTACCACTGCAGTATTGTGAGTAGCAGGAGGCTGGCTTTTAATTGCATGAGCTGTGAAAGGGAGTGGGTTTTTTCCCCCCTCTGTTTGGAACGTGTGTGTGATGGTGAACTGCTAAAGACACTTTACTGACATGCATGTCTCTCAGTTAGTGAAGGAAACTGTGTTGGGGAAGTCTGGAGCAAGGGCTGAAAGCAGAGAGATTCCATCTGGACTGTTGTGTTGCTGCGATGGAGACCTTTCTCCTGCTGTGATGGTGGGAGGCCCGGCAGCCATCTACAGCTGGGTTAAGCTTGCTTGACATGGACAGAGCAAGACAGTGTTAACGTGGTTGGACCTGCCCAGTGTACCATAGCTCAACAGTAGGGTCACACAGAGGGTGATTCCTGTATCTCTTAGTGGGAAGGACGCTAATGCCCTGGAGGATTCCTGTCATTCTTGTGATGGAAATTGGTCTGGGCTTTCACAAAACAAAGCATTGATGTTTTTAACAAAAAAACAAAGATGTGAGGTTCCCACTGTGCAGTCCAAACTACTCTTGATTCTTGTCCTTGGGAGTGTTCTTGCTGAAGTAGGGTATCAGCTTCTAGAAGTAACTGTTTCCTTCACTGTGTGGTGGCTCCTGGCTTGTGTGTTTTGGATCAAAATATAATTGGGCATATGGGTATATATATCTTCCTTTTATTTGTTTATTTATTTTTAAAGCTTCTGGTTGCCTCTGTCAGTTCTTGATCTCCCTGCTACTCCTGTTGTTTCTGAGTTCCAGCAGGGACAGTCCGGGCCTAGTCATCAAACATGGGATGAATAGATGGTCCTGTCATGGTGTGTTTCTTGAGGATGCAGTAGCAAAGGTCAGTGAGTCAGGCTGGGAATCACTTGGTAAGTACAAAGAGGAATTAGCTGGATACAGTGACTGTCTCTCCCTAGACCTTAGTCAGCGTGCAGCGTGGTGACTACACAGGAGGTGCATTTTTAAGCTAGTGTAATCAAGCAGAGGAGTAGTTGAATGCAGAGGGATGCTTCAGCGTGACTTTTCTGGAGAGAATGCACTAAAGCGTGCCACCTAAATAGTGAGTTGTGATTCTTTAAAACATGACATTGAGTCACCCGTGTGCCCTGGCAGCCAGGAGGGCCAAGCATGTCCTGGGGGGCATCAGGCACAGCATCACCAGCTGGGCAAGGGAGGAGATTGTCCTGCTCTGCTCTGGTACAGCCTGACCTTGAGTGCTGTGTTGGTTGTCACAGTATAAGAAGGATATAAAGCTATTAGAGAGAGTCCAGAGAAGGGCCGTGAAGATGGTGAAGTGTCTAAAGGGGAAGCCATGTGAGGACCAGCTGAGGTCACTTGGTTTGTTCTTGTAGGAGACCGAGGTCTACAGTTTCCTCATGTGGGGAAGCAGAGGAGCAGGTGCTGAACCCTTTTCTCTAGTGACCAGCAATAGGACCTGAGGGAATGGCATCAAGCTGCACCAGGGGATGTTTAGATGGGATATTAGGAGAAGTTTCTTTACCCAGAGGAAAGTTGAGCATTGGAGCTGGCTCCCCAGAGAAGTGGTCACAGCACCAACCCGACAGAGTTCAAGAAGCATTTGGACAATGCTCTCAGATACATGGTGTGATTATTGGGGTTGTCCTGTGCAGGGCCAGGAGTTGGACTTTGATGATCCTTGTGGGTCTCTTCCAACTCAGAATATTCTACAATTATATGATTTAACATGTGCAAGCACAGAGTGAGGAAATATTTGAGACCTTTGCAGTGTGCTTTGCAGAACATAGTAGGAGATACTTCAGCATAGCTCATGCTAAGAAGTTTCTAAGGAAAGATTTGCTGTGAAGAGTGTTTTTTAGGAGGCTTGGTGTGGAGATGCAGAGATGAACATGCTGCAGTTTTTGTTGGCAACAAGCCTGCCTCTGGCTGACACATCACTTGGTAGGCACTTGTGACTTCGCCCTGTTTAAACTGGTTAGTTAGTGTATTAGACAGGACCATGAGGAGGTTGAAGTACTCTGTCTTCCTTCAGTAATGTTGAAATTAATTGGATTTATTAGATCAAGGGAGGGATATAAGCCACAGGTAGAAAATGTATTCCAGTTCTACTGTATCTAACAAGCTCTTATTTTTCAAATTTATTACCCTGTGTAATGTTATGCTTTACTAGTCTGAAGTAATTTTAGCAAAACTGAGTGCTCATTCACTGCCTTCTGCATCCCAGTGAAACTCCGTGCTTTGAAAGTGCTTTCTGTTCCACAGAACTTCTGTTCTCCTTAATTTTTTTTTACTGTGGGCTACTGTTGCTGTTCCATGCTCTTGCCATAAAGTGGTGTGTTAAAACAGGGTGCCTTTGTCTGTGCTCAGGCACCACCGTTTTGGGGGGCGGGAGAAGCTGGCAAGAGGGATCAAGTGGCTGGTGCTTACAGGCCCCTGGGGGAACCAGGCAAAATGGTGCCCATTCATGGGGCTCCAGTAGTAAAGTGTACCTTCCCCGGTGTTTCCCTGCTGTTTTATTTTGGCTCTGCGAGTTGCCCAAGCTGCAAAGAGTGCCTGGCTCTCAGTGCTTTAGGATATTTTGGGTAGTTGGAATGCCTCTGCCATCTTCTCTGTGCTGTCCAGGCAGCAATGAGGGCATGGGGGTCCTGTGCTGTGGGGCTGCTGCTGATGTCCCGCTTGTCCCATCGCAAGCGTTGCTGAATGCAGACTGACCCTGTGCTGACCAAGCACTGCTGGTAGGTGTCTTTTGTGCCAAACAGGCTTGGTAAAAGGTGGCTGTTGAGACAGAGCGATCCTCGTTGGTAACTCTAGGTAGGTGCAGCGTGATTGCCTTGGCTGTCATCTGCTGCTGCCTGGTCATCTGTCTGGCCTCTGGGCAGTGGGAAGGGAATGTGGCAGTGGAGGGCTCTTGCTATGCTGCCTTCAGCGATTGCTTTCCTCTAGCTAGTTTTGGGCTGTCTCACGAATAAATCCTCAGTAGTCTTGCCAGAGTGCTGTAGTTCTCAAAGTCCTGTGCAGTTTCACTTGGGAATTGTGGATGTATGATGAAACTCACAGGAGATGGGGACAGGATTTCCTCTTTGCTTGATAAAAATAGTCTTTGGCTAGGGAGGAATTGCGATTCCCAAAAACTTAACTCAATGCACTGGGCAAAAATGGGCTTGCTGGGGAACGCTTGCTCTGGACTTGCTCATGGGCTTCCAGAAGGTAGGACTGTGGCACCATCTCTGTGGTACCAACCAAAATGCTGAGAAGAGAGTGGCCAGATGTGGGATGTGGGAGAGGACTATTCCATAAAAATCATTGGCATTGCTAGTGGAATAATTTCTCTGAGGGTTTTGGAAATACTTGGAGCTAAAGGCTAACTGACTAGTGTCTGGGGCTGGCATCCTCTTCAGAAATCAAGATAACAAAGGGAGGGAAGTGAGTACCTGAGAATACAGGCAATTCTGATGTTAAAATGGACATATCTTGTATTTTGGGAGAGAGGTAGATTTTTGTCCTGCTTTGCAGTTCCCCTTTAAAGGAAGTAAATAACACTCTTTGATTTGTGATTATTTGCAAAACAGAGCAATTATGTTCTTCTTCCTGATGTTTTATTATCCCAAAATGTAAGTAGGAGGACTTGATGGGAAAACCCATAAACAGGCAGTGTGGGTAAGGGAGCTGGTACTACTCATGCTGGCCCTGTAGTGTTTACAGAAGGCACAATTTGCTATAGTCTGTTCTGGAGGTGTAGGGTGACTGCATGCATTCTCTGACCCCCTTTTTGAATTAAATTGGTGTGGTTTAATAAACATTCTGTGGTAACAGTACTGTACCCCTGCAGCAGGTACTGGTTCTCACAGCGTATGTGGTACCTGATTCCCTATGTGCCAGAGGGAGAACACACTTGCCCCTGTTTCCTCTTCACTGGCTGCATTTTGACAGATAAAATGATGTAACAGCAGAAATCCAATTTTGACAAGTTTGGCCTGGTGGGTAATGCATACCAGACTGGTTTTGTTACTAAGTTACCTTAAAAAGGATAACTTATATGAATGATTTGTTTGTTGCTATGTTAGAGAAGAACTCCACCTCAAGTTAATGATTAAGACTCAGCTCTATTTGAGTCCATAAGATGTTTGCATATTGCTTTTTCCTTCTTGAGAAAACGTTGTAGTAGTTCTGCTGGTTTGGACTATGGGGAATGAAAAAATTCAAAATACGAACTGCAGTCCTCTTACTTACTGGTTACCATAGAAATCTAAATAAAGAATGCTCTGCAAATAGTATAAATATAGCACTTTGACAGCTCTCACTTTCTTAAAAAGATATGCCATTGTTCAGATTTCTGTAGTGACTGATCAGTAAGGGCTACTGCACACATTCTGAATAAGATTGCTGTATAAACGCTGTATTTATACTATTTGCAAAGTATTCTCAGTATCAGAAAACTTTTCTGTTACTGATTTTTGATATCAGTTTGTTGTTGAGACTGGCTGTGGTAAATAAGACTAGAAAAGGCTGCTCTGCGTTCATAGCGAGAGCCACAAAATGCTTAAGATTTTATGAATTATGAATGAGTCACCTACAGAACTGTTCCTGTTATTCCAGCGAGAAAAGCGGCCCAGTGACATGCAGAGCAACCACCTTAAAGCTACAGATAGAAACTCAGGGGGCAACAAGATGTCTCGTTCTCTCTCCTGGTCTGGCTTTCTCACTCAACTTGTTACATAGCCCAAGGGTGGGGAATGGAAATGAGATGGCTTTTTGGGTGTCTTTGGTCTCTGCAGCTGGCATGGCCTGACTCACAGCAAGTCAGTTTGTGGCCTTATGTCTTTTTAGGAGCTGAGATTTGTTGCAGAGTAAAACTACTTTGGGTTTCCTCCACTGTCCTTAGGAACACATATTATGCATTTCTTATCTGGTGGGATCGGATGGTATTTTCAGGACTTTTCGTTGTTTTCAAAGTAAATAATAAGACATTATTATTTTTGAAGCAGTCACTGTGGTTTGTCAGTTTTCTTCTGTGTTCAGTCATCTTACATAATGTAAATCACTTTCATATTCCATTGATTTTTTTTTTTTTAAATTTACTTTCTTTTTCCTGGGGCTGCTTAGCTGGTAGTAGTAGCCTCCTTGCAGAAAGAGAGCTAAGGATGTAGGAATTTTAAATAAGTTTCCGTCTGGTGTTGGTTTTGGCTTGGAACAGGAATAAAAATGCTATGCATTTTTACAAAGTAGAGGATTTTTTTTTTCTTCTGATAAGTATAAACAGACTCAAAAAAGCAAAATGAAAATGTACAGATTTCCAGAGCCAGGTCACTGAGTTATGGCCTTATATCAGCACACAGCTGAGTGAAACCAAAATCTGCACTGTGTGATGCATGTGCAAACTGGGGGCAGATAGGAGCTGGTAGGGCTTCCCAACAGCTCTCTAAGCAATGTTGCTGTACTGCTGAGATGCTGTGCTCTTGGAAGTTTTTAAGTTATATCTACTAGTCTTCTGTAATTAACCCAAATACAATTCCCATATCTCCATCACATTCAGGTGTTGGACTGGATCATTCTGTGCACTACTTCTTTGGGTGTTGGCATTCCAATAGGTACTTAAAATCCTGGTGTGGATTTGGAGAAAACTAGGCAGCAATTCTGGATGGGGAAGTTAACGTTGCTTTTTTGAATTTTTCTTTTTTCCCCCCTTTCTCACCGCTCCCGCTTCTCACCTGGCCCCAGCAGCTGTGGCTGGGTGAGGTGGTTGGCATTTCTGTCTGGGTGTGTGCCGAGGCTTTTGCAGAACTTGGTTTTGTGGTGTTTGTCCAGAACACACGGATACTGTTTGGTGAATGGGATGATGCTCCATGAGAGCAGTGTTTGGAGGTCTGCTCCTCTTTCTCAGTGACTGTCATTATTCGGTGTGGTTGGTGCTGCTCTGGTGCTGTCCTTCAGCTCTGTGCTCTGCATGCTGCAGCAATGAGCATGGAAGGTGCTTCACCGTTGCCACTCTAATGTGAGCAATGTGCCTAGCTTGAGGTGCCTCCATAGGGAAATCACATCACTTCCCATGGAGGACTGGTGCCTGAATGTACCTCTGAAAGTGAGGAGGAATAATACAGGCATCATTCACCATGGCTGAAACCATTTCCTTTTGAGGTCAAAAGTATCTGGGGGACATATTTATTATTTAATGGGCATTTTTTGATGTTTCAAGTCCTTTTTCTTGATGTCCTGCCAAAAAAGAAATAGTTATTTCGATAGCAATTTTGCAAAACCTTTGTGATAAGAAACTGATCTGAACTCAAGGTGATTTTTTGATGGATCTGCAATTTTGGTCTGGTTTTATTTTTTTGTTTGCGTCCCACTTTCTAAAAACCCTATTCAGCAGTTCTAGTGACTATTGGCTGTGTTTTCAGATGCTTGCAAGAACAGTAGATGGTGGAATTTTAGCTAAGCAATTCTTTCCGTAGATTTGTGCTAATACGGTGTTGCATTTCTTTTCCTGTACTAACTCATCAAAATTGAAGGGAGTTCTCACTAAGGCACAATATGATAAAGAAAAGTTGAATTTACATACAACGCTAGAGTTGTGTTGTACCTAAGTTACCCAAGTAACTATAATTTAATGCACAAATATAATATGTAGCTTGAAATACACTTAATTGCATTTGAAACAATTTCAGCTGCAAACTAATAGTATGCTTTTTTGATTTCTGGCTTATATATGGTGTTTGACAACTTGTAGCTATTATCTCTGCTGTGTTCCCATTTTCAAAGGAACAGAAATTCACAGAAGAGCACAGAATTGCTTGACTGAAGGTTGGAAAATAAGGTGAAAATTTGAAAAGTCCCCAGCTTCTGGCTTCAGTGAGGGCAGGGAAGGTCAGTGTGATAGTTGGCAGTACTCACGGGCCATGTCCAAGTACACAGGACATGCCTTAGCGTGGTGTTGAATGGGGAGGTGGAGCTATGCTGCTTTCAGAGAAACAAGACTGGTTTTTTCTGTATTTGTTTACTTTTTAATTGCTACAACTTGGAGTGTAAAGTGAAATCACCCAGCTTTGCAGCATTGCAGCTGTATGCAATCCATTCAGTTTGGAGCACTGCTGAAAAAGAACTTCAGCTGTTTGGGTACACTGGGAGAAGAGTTCTCATAAACTGAAGAGCATCCTTTGAGCCAAATGGCTTTGAGTAAAATCAAAGTTAATATTACAGCTAAGCCAGTGAGTTACTGCTGGAAGAGGCTATCCTTATTCTTTTAGTTTGCTTTGTGGGATTTTTTTCCCCCACATGCTGTGTGATGTGGCCCTACCCTCTTGTTTCAGCCAGTTCTGTGGCTTGATTTTATATATCACTAAGTGTGGGTTAAATACCCTGCCTGGATTCACCCTACTCCCTGTGGAGGCTCCTTGAAAGGGTGCCAGAACAGGCACAGGAAGATCAGGAGGTGTGAGAGAAAAAGTTCCCGGAGCTTCCTGTGGTCTGGGAGGCTCAGGGTGTGCTGAGTCCACCAGGTAAGAGGGAACCCTGCTGAACAGAAGCAGTCTGGAAATCTAAACTAAAGCATTTCTGATGAAAGGGGAGAAGGACCTGTTTGTTGCAGAGGAGCAAAACTTGTAGTTCTGTTGTTTCACAGGGCACAGTGATGTTGGATTTTCGGGTGCATTGGGTTTTATTTTTTCAGAAACATCAGGAGTTTATTGCAATAGGGAAGAGATCTATCTTGCTAACTGGAATTACCCAAATTGAAGACAGGCAAGAAATGCAGTAGTGGGCATTAATCTCCATTCAGTACTTCATAGAAGATAAAAATGCAGCTTTCTACTCTTGAATCCTTAATATCCTGCTGTCTATCACCATTGCTGCTGTTTCTGATCTGTGCTTCAGTCAGATATTGCATGTTTTATGCCTATGCATGTTTATGTTGTGGGTGTGAATTCCCAGAGGTGTCAGTCCTCTGGGTTTCCTTTCAGGTGTGGTGAGGAAGCGGCTGACCTCTGCTGCATGACCTCTGCTGACCTCTCAAGAGACAGTGCTGTGAGAAGGTGCCTCTTGCCTCTACAGAACCTCCAGCAGCAAAGTGGTTACTGAGCCTCTTTTACTGACCCTGTTTGTGTTCCTCTGACAAAGTAAATAGACATTAATTATCCTGTTGTGATTACATGGTGCAATTTCCTTGTTCATTATGTACCACGGCCAGCCTAAGGACCTTTGACATTAGTTTGGCCTGGAGTTTTGCAGACATCAGACATCTGTCAGAAAAGAAAATGCTGCAAAGCATGAATGGGCTTTGAGAATAAATGTTTCTAATACTTCCCCATCATAAGCATCGGCAGTATAAAGCTTCTGTGCTGTGGAAGACTGCTGCAGCTGGTGTGGGGGGGTAAATCAGTCATCAACTCGTCTGGAAGTGAGATACTGCAGCAGCAGCATCTCTGGAGAGAACAAGATGTGCACAAGCTCAGGTCTTTTGCTTTCTCCATGAAAGATTATCCTTTCACAGAACTTTGTATCAGTGGTAGATGCTTTGAAAAGCCTGTACAAGTAGATGCCTGTTGATAGTAATTTAGTAATTGTAGGTGCTGTCGTGTAAGGCTTTGGTTATTCCTGTAAGACACCAAGCAGCTTCTCCTGCAGCTGCTAAGGGGAAAGTATGATTCATGACGCCTTAACAATTGATCAGTCTTGCATTGTTTTTACTCTTTCTTCATCTAAATGAAGAAGTTGACTTAGTTTGCTGCACGCTTGCTCACAACTCAACCAGTGTAGTAAAATAAGTGAGGATTAAACGTGGCTTGTATTGAGACGTCTTGCTGAGAGAAATTGCTCCTGTGGATTGCTGTGTTGAGCACTAGTGAGCTGGTGCAGTAGTTACTTAAAGACTGTGTTAGGAAAGTTGTGGCTCCTTACATGGTCCGGTCACTGACTCGGATATATATACATTATCTTGTATTTTGTAAATTGTTCAGCCTCTGGTTGTTCACAGCTGCATTCCACCAAACAGAGCAACGAAAAGTATTGCTTTAGAAGAAATGCATTGAGGTCAGGGCCATTTATAGACCCTTGGGTTTTCTGTGAGTTAAGATTTATCCTAATATTAGCTTTGGGCTTCACTCAAATGGGGGGGTATTTATTACTTGTTTATTCTTATCTCTTGGAATGTTGAAGTTTTACAATAGATTTGTCCTGTTATTAGCTAGCCTAAATTGCTGCTTCGTTTATCACTTAAAACAAGCAATCTTTATATAGCTGCTTTTTGTTTGTTTTGTTGTAAAGGGCCTTACCTTTGCCTGAAATGCAGGAAACCATGAGAGCACAAAATAACAGTGTAGCTTAGGTTTACTGGTAATAGTGCGTACTTGCATATTATCTTTTGTCAGTGGCTCTGGATATGTTTTGCAGACTTTCAGCAAGCCTCTACTATCTTGGAAATTAGGAGTTAAGACTATTAGAAGATGCTAAATTTCAGCAGTAGGTGACAGTAGGTTCTTCGCTCAATTTGCCTGCCTAGTGTGGGCAGGTTTGGCTGAATTCCCAAAGATCTGTCTTATCTTGCAGGGGCTGTGGTGTAAGAATGGTTAGTCTTGAGTCTCCAGTGACTGTTCTTTGTGTCTTTTCATGTCTCCTTTACTGGTTTGTCACTTTTTTGCATCTTGCTATGGTTCTCTGGTTTGGAAATTATGGAGAGAACTCCTTCAGCTCTGTGTTTTGTGCACAGATTATACCTCAGTGGAAGGTCTCCAAGCATCAAAACAAGTTATTAATACACTTGTAGAGGGTGTTACAGGTTCTCTCCTCCAGGTTGTTCTAAGACACCTGTCAAGAAGTCACAGGTACTACATGTGGTGGTTGTGATTTTAAGTAGGTTTGTAAACCACCCTACTATAAGGTTAAGCAATTTGTATAAGGCCCCTGTCACTGTAACTAGCAAAATAAAATCCTAGATCTCTGTGCTGTTACTTCTGTGTTTAGCCTCAGCTATGATTTTTCACTAGATTAATATTTAAAGAAATCTTGTAAATGACACTGGTTCAACTGATAGGTAAAAAAAATAAATACAGATGCTCATATCACTTAAGTTGTATCTTAATACAGCTGCATGGTTGCAAGTGTTTACCTTTTACTGTGCTTGAGTGTGGGTGATTCAGCCTAAGGAAGTCTGAGGTTTATTGTCATTTCTGATGTTCTCCTTTATTGTGCAAATAAAGGCAATATAATCCTTGCTAAAAGCACATCTCTGAACCAGAGACAGAGGGTTGAGAAGCAGGTTTTAAGTGCAAAAGAAGAATCTGGTCTTTTAGCACTCTCAGGTGAAATAAAATCACTTGTTTAAAACCTCTGAACTATCTTTTTCCAACTGTAATCACTGTTCTTATGTTTCATTTCCTCCAGTAATCACCATCACTTTTTACATAAAACTCGATTACCACCTTTACTGTGGACAGGGCCCTATTGTATCTATGTACTGGTGAATAAGCTACTCCCTGTGTTGTGGGGCATGTCTGCAGTGAAACGATGTGTGTCTGGTGTTTTCTTTAGATACAGTTTCTAGATGTTACTTTACTCAGCAACATATAGAATAAGCTTTGCTGGGTTCATAGACAAATTTGAAGAAAAGAGTTTTAAACAGTTATTTTTTTAAGGAAGTGTATTTGTTCTAAACATGCAAAGGCAGTACAATGTTTTAAACATTTGTTACTTGTATCTTTGTCAGGCAAAGAGAGCCCTTGACTAAGTTGGCTTAAATTATACCATTGGTCGTGTTTTGTGCATCAGAAAATTGATGTTAATTGCAAAGCAACAGTTATGCTTTTAGAATGAAAAATGGTAAACAGACTTTTTAGTCACTATTTGAAATCAACCCTTTCCTCTCAGCTGGAGAAAATGCAGCATATATTTGGAAAGGGCAGACTGCTATGCTGTGTGTTTGTATTTACAGGCAGATGCCCTTTGTTTAAGAATAAACTTTTAAAATAGTTGGCTAGACTATCTGCAGTGTAAGTAGAGTTTGGCTTCTCACTTGTTGGATGGCACTGCAGTTCAGAAAGGGCAGGAGAAGGCAAATGTGGTTACTGGCCACAGCCTGGGCTGCTGGGGAAGCCTGGCAGCACCTTGGGCCTCTGTGTGCCTGTATTGGGTTTACATGGCAGGATTTTGGTAGTGCAGGGCTACAGGGGTGGGTTCTGTGGGAAGCTGCCAGGAGCTTCCACTGTGTCTGACAGAGCCAATGCCAGCCAGCTCCACGAGGGACCCACCACAGGCCAAGGCTGAGTCCCCCAGTGATGGTGGTAGTACCTTTGGGATAGCAGATATAAGTGTAAAAAACTCTGTGCAACACCTGTAGGAATCAGAAGACAGGAGTGAGGATATGTGTAACAGCTCTGCAGACACCAAGGTCACTGCAGGAGGGGGAGGAGGTGCTCTGGCTGCTGGAGCAGAGACTCCTCTGCAGCCCGTGGTGAGGCAGCTGGGCCCTTGCAGCCCATGGAGGTCCATGCTGGAGCATGTAGATGCCTGAAGGAGGAAGGAGGATGTGACCTCATGGGAAGCCCATGCTGGAGCAAGCTCCTGGCAGGACCTGTGGTCCTGTGGGGAAAGAAGCCCACTCTGGAGCAGGTTTACTGATAGGACTTGTGACCTCGTGAAGGACCCATCCTGGAGCAGCCTGTGCCCGAAGGACTGTGCCCTGTGGACAGGGACCCATGCAGTTCATGAAGAACAGCAGGCCTTGGGAAGGGCTCAGGTTGGAGAAGTTTGTGGGGTACTGTCTCCTGTGGGTGGGACCCTGTGCTGGAGCAGGGGAAGGGTGTGAGGAGACCTTCTCTGAGAAAGAGGGAGCAGCAGAGACAACGTATGGTGAACTGACTGCAGCCCACATTCCCAGTCCCCTGGTGCCACTCTGGGGAGGAGGTAGAGAAAATGAGAGTAAAGGTAAGCCCAGGAGGAAGGGAAGGATTGGGGGAAGGTGTTTGATGATTTCATTTTATTTCTCATAAATAACTCAGAGTAGGGTTTTATTAACCCTACTCTGATTTGATTGGCAATAAATTAAATTAATTTCCCCAAGTGGAGGTTGTTTTGCCCATGATGGTTAACTGGTGAGGGATCTCTCCCTGTCCATATCTCAGTCCAGGAGCTTTCTATCCCCTGTCTAATTGAGGAGATCAGTGATAGAATAGCTTTGGTGTGCACCTGGTGTCCAGCCAATGTGAGTCCCCCCACTGAGACCTGGCTTTGAAACAAAATATGCTAATTTGAGGGAAAAGAGGGTTGTCGTTTTCTTTAAAAGTTATCTCTTCAGAAGTCTTTTTGTTCATTTTAATTGATCTGTCAGCATTGATCTGTCTCAAAATTAGTGAAGAGAGGAGATGGTTTGGGGTAATGTGTTATTACCTGATAACCTCTCCATTTCTGAGAAGCATAAGTAATTACAAATAAGACATCAGAATATATGCTGAAACAAGGCCAGTGGCAGAATTCAAATTATTTAAAAGTATTCTTTACCAACGAGGGAAGTGGACATGACCCTGGCAAGGAAATGCTGTCTCCGGTCTGGGAGGGTTGGTGTCCTTGCACCTGAGTCAGAGCAAACATGCCAGATGACTTGGGTAACATTTATTTCCTCCCTTGGGCTCTGTTTTATTTAAGCCATCACAATAGAAATCTTAACTTAGCTTATACAAAGCACAGTCTCTCTCTTTCCTGGTTGTCAGGATTCACAGAATGGGTTCAGTACTACAGCACTGTAGTCAGATACCCTGGTCTGCCATAACTTAGCTACTCCATTCTCTTAGGTTTGGAGGCTGTTTTTCTGCTGACTGTACCAGCTGCATCAGAACTGTGTTAAATTGAAGCGTAATTCTTCATGTGCCTGTAAGATGGCCAACAAAGAAGGGTGTAGTAATCTAATGGTCTGCTGCCAGTCTATGACCTCTGCAGTGTGAGTTTTGCATACTGGTATCCCTGATTAGGACTTTATCTTCTGCAGCAGTATTTCATTGAGTATGGTGAGCTTTTAAAAGTATTCTCTGCTGCTTTAATATGGTGATCTTGCAAAAAGATGAGCAGCAAAACCCGTGTTATAGGAATACTTGCTGAATAGCAATAACTGTTATTTAAAAATTCCTCTTTGTTAAGGTTTAAACATAGAGAAGCATGCCTGTGCTATAGTAATTATGGAATTTTTTTTTGTGAGTAGAAATAGGTTTGATTTTTTTATTTCTTTTAGCAGACTATCTTTAAGATAGTTCACAAGCTGCTTGTTAAAAGTACAGACAGAAACAGGATATATTGGAAAGATGATTGGTAATAAATATGCCAAGAGATCAGATGGCAGGTGGCAACTGGCATGAACATACGGAGAATTTTAAGGCATCCTCTCAAATCAGGTTTTAAAACACACATCTGTCTTGGCATGTTATATGGAAAATGATTTTTAAAAATTATTTATTTGTACATTGATCTCTCTAAAGATTTTATAAATACCTGGCCGAATGGATATGTAATTGAAAAGAAATGCAAAAAGCCCCCTGGTCTTAATTATGAATACAGGATGCAGAATCCTAGCCCCACTGATTTAATTTGGAACAGTTTTTGTCTGCTAATTTCTGCTATGAACAAGGTTTTCCCCTCAGTTGTCTTTGTTTCTTGTCTAATACTATCACAACTGTTGCAGAAACTGTTCAGTTTGTGGGAGCACCTCTGTCAGGTAAACGTTTCTCTGAGCAGAAGACATATCTGTGTATGGTATCCAGTGTATGGGGACTTGCGTGATGTTTCTCCAGGTGAAACCTGGTGGCTGCTTGTTGTACTCTGTCTCCTGCATCTGCCGAAGCTCCCAGGACTTCTGGGTATTGCCCAGCCTGGCTGATGTTTCTGACAAAAGGTTTCTTTTAAAATGCTTGCTACTGTGGGCAGCAAATGCCAGAAACTTCTAGATCCTTGGGGGCGCTTTTGCATGACCGATGCTGGGATTACCCTTCCCTTTCCTTCCCAGGTTGCAAGGAGCAGGTCTGTCCCTGTATCAGCTATTCATCCTTTTGCAGAGAATGAGGATCATCTATTTGGCTGTGCTGAAATTAGATCAGGATGTGTGGATTTCTTTAGGCTTCCGATATGATCCCAATTAAATTTCTTTTTTTATTTTTTTTTCACCCTTCTATTTTTAAACAATACTGGAAAAACAGAGTGGCCAGAGAAGAGTTGAGCACACTGGTTACATGTGTCATCCAAACCATTAGTGCTGGCAGTGCTCCTCGCCTGTCACATGTGCCAGATGTGACATCTTTCAATGAAATTCAAAGGCATGGTGAAAGATTATGGGCACGGTTTCACATCACTTTCAACTGCTCCAAAATTAATGTTTTAAAAACTGTTAACAGCAACTGTTAAAGGGTGTCAGTCAATCTTCTTCAAACTATTGCAACACACCCATCTCTTCATCCCTGGCATTCTTCTGGCCCCCTGTCCAAGTTGATTCATTGGAGGGCGCAGCTGAAATGTAGTCCCTCAAAGAAGATGCATCTCTGTGGCCGTGTCTCTGTGATGAGGTGGCGGAGCCAGTCTAAAGGCCAAGTGCTGCTGAAAGGGACAGTCAGCTTAGATCAGCGTAGATGTAAAACTATACGGTGACCGTCACTCTGCTGGCTGTGGAACAGCAACTCTGACTTTTACTTTCTGCAGCTGAATGTACATTAAATGATTCCTTGTGAGCATTCATACATGGATTTTAACTTGTTTAGTCCAGGACTCTGTTCTTGTTCTGCCTGCATGAGATTAAAGACGTGTTTCAGCTCTTGTTTTTGCATATTTCAAATTTATACTGAGCATAATTGTAATACTAAATTTCACAGTTGCTTTAAACTATGGGAGTAAATTAATTTTAAACTGAGTTAGCTGGTCTTGCAGGTGTCTAAAATGTGTGCTTGTGTCCATTCACATGCATACTTATACATATGTATATACACATACACACTTACCTCTGACAGGAAGTCTTGAAGCTGCTAGTTCTCCCTCAGTAGCTCTGAGAATAACCAGCTTCCTACGTGGGTGAACTGGAAACAATGGGAGTTGTTGTTCTTGCCATTTGTGACTTCAGCAGAGATTGCAGATGCTTACTTCGCATACTGCTTTCTAGCTGCTTCAGGCACCATTTAGATTTTGAAGGGTCTGATGGAGAATTTTAATGTTTTTGTCTTTCAGGTGGTCCCATTTCAGTGGTCTGTGTTCAAACATGGTGTGACTGGTCAGTAATTTTATTTCCTAGAGCTGTAATTCTGCACTTGAACAAGTTGTGAGACCTCTTGGAGGTGACCTGTGAGGAAGAATACTTTTAAGCTGCAAAGAGTTTTGAGTTTTATTTTTCAGGTGTGGCCCAGACCTCATCTAGGTTCAGTGAAATTAGTGGCTAAATTTCTTTTGATTTACTGGAGGCCTCCTCAAGACCTTTATCAGCATTTTAGTTCAATTTGTTCTATCATATGCTTTGCTTCTTGTTGTAGAGCACCTTCTTTTCGATTTCATAATACTTTACATCTTTTGTCACAGTTTAACCAGAGCAGATCAATACATAGACAGCCCCAGAACTCTCCTGTAAAAGCCAGCTTCTAGTCTTTATCAGTACTCATTTTGGAAGCTCTCCAGTCCTGCTGTGTCTCTTCAAGAGGTTACATTTTTTTGCTGTACTGATTAACTTAATTGTTTTGAGTAAATTTGACCACCTGTGGCTGCTGCTGACCCTAGATTCCTGCAGTACCTCCAAGCAAAATGCTAAACATAGCTGGCATTCTTGAAACTGGGGTGCTAGGACAAAGCACTGCAGTGCACATCAAGGGGCAGACTTTGGAGGGAAAAAACCCTGCTTCTTATTCTGTCTGAAAAACAATTTGGGTGCACAGTGTTGAGAGATGAGATTCCTCTCACTGTGGTTATATATGATGCTCCTTCATTTCTTACTGACATGGATGGTTCTCCATGAATTGGAAAAAATTCAATGTAATTCTCTGGAATTGAGACCTTAGTTAAAACAAAGGGATGACAGGAGGTTTTTAATTCATAGCCAGAAATGATAAGGATCTAAGTGAGCTAGAGCAAGGCAGTATTATTAGTTAGGAATTAGTAGGGAATTTTAGTGCTTCCTCTTGGAGCATCTGCTAACAGCTGCTTAGATCAGGTCTGTTCTGAGGTGGCATTCCTGTCTTTTAATGAAAGTGGTTTAGCAACATGCTGGCGATTTTACTGAAGACTCCGCAATATTGCAGTGAAATCTTAATTTCTTTGGTTTGACTTTTTAGTACTGGCATGATGTGTAAATATAACCATTTGGCTGCTTAATTAAGTGTGTGATGTGTAGGATAGTTTCCTTTTGATTCAAGAGGAAATTAATTTAAAACCTTTTTGATTTAATATACGGACATAGCTGCTTCTCATGTGTATGTATATGAGCTTATTTTAAAAAATAAACACAAAGACAACACTTGCTAATAAAAATCTAGCTCTTAAAACCTTAGGAGTGGAGACCTTGGAAAGAACAGAAATGAACATATTTTGGCAAAGCAATATAGCTAATAATTGTTCTGCGGTCTTACTGTTGCTCTTCTGTTGAATAAACCACTTTTAAAGTGGTTGTCTTCTGGAAAAGCTTCCTAATCAATATTGGAATTCTTGTTTTTTTATTTTATGAGTAATTGCCACATCAGACTTGTGAGCATACATGGTAGTTCTTGGATGTGTAACCATACATGAGCAGAAGTTGTTACTGAAAAATGCTATTTTTTTATTTGTTTTTTTTTTCTTTTTTTAAAGTAGAATTGCTGCTTGCGGTCTTAGGGCATGTGGTTGTTTGGATCTGATGATTCGTCTGCAATTGTTGGAAAAGATTTTTCAAATGAATTAAGAGTATGCTTGCATGTCGCAGGGTAGATTATGGCTAAGCTTAGAGGAATAACTCTCAAAGGCAATGGGATGCTAAAGGGAAGCTTTGTGTAACTTTGGGTAAAGGCGTAGTTAACGCTGCTCTGCAGTCTGAGTCATACTGAGAACAACAGGAAGTCATTGGCCCATGCTGGAAGCAAATATATGATACAGGACTTACTTCTCTGGTATGTAAGTACCAAATTTCTTGTTGTGTGACAGCCATTCTTTGAGTTTTTTTTCTTTAGGTAGTGGTTCTCTTGACCTTTCTGTAGCTGATGAGTTTGTATCTTCTATCTTCCTAATTTCTCTTCCCTGGAAAAAGTGTTTTTTCCTATTGTTTCTGGAATAGTTAATTATCATTTTCTCAGCAGAAACTGCAGGATTCCTTCTGTCAGAGGCCTCAAGTTGGTTAAAAAAACCAAAACAGTAAAAACAGTAAATGTATTAGATAAGAGATTTTAGTCTCATAGCAGATTTTTAAGACAGTAGGAAAAATGTGAGCGTGTTTTTTGAAGATGATTGGAAAATAATCTCATTCTTTTCATCAGGTGATTGCACCATTAATAGATCTCTCTATCAGAGGTAGTGAATTGAGAAAATACTGCATAGCACTAAAACTGTAGTGTTAAGTAAAAAAAAAAATTAATAAAATATTTTTACTTCCTTAAGAGATCAACCCTAGATAGTGATCAGCTCACCAGCAATGATGATTAATAAACGAATAAGCTAACTAAGGATTTTTTCTGTTAACCACCAGTTCTTCTGAGCAAGAAATAATTCCAAGTACTAGCTGACCCTGTTTTGTTAAAAAAACATACCAACCAAACGGAAGGACAATCCAAAAGCCCCCAAACCCCAACAGTTGTTATATTTCAGGTGATGGAGATAGCACGGATTTGATAGATACTTCTAATAGTAGTTCTGCCTTAATTCTACTAAGCATGTATGTAATGGTCTATTCCAAACTTTTCATAGGCTTGCATAAGATCGTCTAGTGTGGGGCAAAAATGTGCTGTAATATTTTGTTAACTTTGTCCCACCACAAACCAGAATGACAGAGAGGCTTGTAAGGTAGACGAGACGATCCCTTTTTACAACTAAGCACATATGGGCAAAAAAGTTTTGAATATGGTGTCTGGTATGCAGAATCAGTATGATTTCTGTTAGTACAAGTTGTTGAAGTTAGAAATTTTTTGTCATCTTTTAACTGGCTTTGAAGACAAAATTAGGAGGTCTTGTAACAGCATCATTAAAATTAATTATGACTAAAACTGGAGAGAGATGTGAGCCTTTATTCTGTCTTTTTTTTTTTTCAGTGCAGTCATTTTAAGCATGCAGTCTGAGAGTCTGCCTGGGCATTAATGAATGCAATGTGGTCTCTTGCTAGATAAGCTTTCCTATACAGATTTTCTTGGGTATATGAAAATAATGTAAAAGAAATAGCATGCAACAACACAGATGTGAGACAAAGACACCCTTCCAATGGCACATTAAACCTTCAGCGTGAGTGGATGCCCGGGCTAAGGCAAAAGCTGTGTGGAAGCCAGGCGTGCTGGCAGAGTGGTTGACTAAGCAGGATGCTGAAAGGCAGAGTGTGCCAGAGAAGCCAAGCTGGCATTGCCAAGTGCTTTGTGCCATGATATCTGTTATCTCTTTGACTTGCCCTGATGTGGTGGGTCTCAAGGATGCTCTAAGATGGAGCACTTTGTTGTATGCAGCAGAAGCTGTGGAAAGTACTGGAGAATATCAAGAGGGGTTGTGGAGAATTATACAGTGATAATAGTATTTAGAATAGGAATTAATACTTAAGTGAGTTACTGGGAGAATTTGTGCCTAAAGCATAGGTCGTAATGCCTTTTTGAAAAGGAGGTGACTTGCAAATTCAGATTTTCTTTCAGCTTTGCAGTGCACATTTAATAACTTGTCTTCATTCAGGCAGAGTTATAAGCGAAGGCTGAGTGTGCCTCTGTTTTAATTTTTCCTAGTTTAGCTAATGCTTTGAGAAATTATTGTCTTAATGGTGAGAAAGTGCATCTCTTGGGAAGTGTCAACAAAGGACTACCTTTTTTGGGGAGACTGTTCCTGGTTTCTGTAGCTCTTGAGCTAAGCAGAGGATGTAATATTTTAACGTGATCTTGTGAGAGGGTGTATTGCGTTTCTGTTTGTGCCCCTATTTCTTCTGTAACTACTTGTCCTGGTTTGCTGGGTTTGACTTGTTAATGTATATGCAGAACCTGAGGCAGAGAGAGAATTACTAAAGAGCATGCTTGCACCCTGGAGGGGGAAGGATGGCTTAAGCTAAAATGCTGCCTCCATATCCCATGGGTATGATATGTGGTAGAGTGACTGGATCTCCTGCATTATTCATTGCCTCTGGCTTCTGCTGTGACGTGGGTGTTTATCACATGAATAGTTGTGCTGTGGGTTGCTGCAGAAGAGGTGTGTGTGTGACCTGAATACTCATCACCCACAGGTCTCTAAGTGACAGATAAAACCTGGTCTCAAGTACGGTGTGTCTGCTAAGAAGTCATATCGTTTGGAGATGTTTTTCTCTCCAGGCAGCTTGTGGAAGAGCATCTTTAGTTGCTTCTAACCCTCATGGTTGGTCTCTGTCACAGATATTAGCTTTCAATTCCTTCCTTAAAATATGATGCCTGTGTGAAAGTAAGTTTTATTCATAAAATATATTTGGAAAGTTGTTCAGCTAGCCATGTTGCATCCCCTTGTGCTAAGAATAAGATTTTTTGAGAGAAATTCCAGGCTCCTTTGTTTTCAAATATTGATTCAAGTTCTTGTTTCGACTTTTAAGGTTTTAAAAATTCTTTTTAACTCAGCTGCTTAAGTGTTTTCAAAGCTTGTTTTGCTGCTGAAGTGCTATCATCAAATTGTGTGTTGGGCTTTTGTGAGCTCTTAAATTTGGGTCAGGACAGATGAGCAAACAGAAAATATGGTGTGATTGCCATCCGCTGGGGGAAAACATGCTGTAGTGGTACTTGCTTGAAGATTTGCTGTTGAATGATAACATACCCCTGATCGTGCTGTGCTTTTGCCATAATATCCTAGAGACTGTCAGCCTCAGCCCAGATGTTTGCTCAGACAGTTTTGTACTAGCAGGAATTGTCTGGTTCTTGTTGTGAGTCATGATAGCAGTGATACCGAAAGCTGGAGAGGAGTGGACTCAGGGACTGAAATGGGGATACAAGGCTTTGTTGTGCTGCTGGGAGGGTGCTCAGCACATTGCAAACCTGCTTCAGGCAGGGCTCTGAAGTGTGGGAACTGTGTTCTGGATGTTTCTAAGCTGTCCCTATTCCAATGGCTTTTGCACGCTGGATGTATGCGTGCTGAGACCTCGCACCAGAGCAGCACATGTCTCTCTGGAACAGCTCCTTGCCCTGCCTGCCTGGTTCACCCTTAGGAAGCTGAATTACTCACCAGTGAAAATACCAATTCTTTCGGGCTGTAAGCATAGGGTATTTCCATGAAAGTTTTTAATGGTAAGGTGGTGTGATTTATGTGTAACTATAGCAGCAGAACACAATTCAAAGTGGGCCTTTTGGAGTGCACAGTATGACAGGACCATGTGAGCTGAAGTCTGTGCTGTGCACTGGAAGATGTCAAACACTCCGAGGCTGAAGATGAATTCTGCTTCAATGTCACCCAGTGCTTTGCTTTCTTCTGATTTGGTGTCTGTGCAGCACAGTTCAGCGAACAGTAAGACTTGAGGAAAGCAGTACATCATGCAGCCAGAGGACCAAAGTAACACTCTGGTGTTTGTGAGCAGTCACTAGCAATGTGAAGGTCTGCATAAGTGTTTTGAGGGCAGTGGTGAGGAGGATTTGCTAAAATGAAAATACAGTTTTGGGCCAGAGTGGCATATATGTTTTAGTCCCACCTGATGTGCCTGGTTCTGATCAAAACTTCAAGGAAGAACAAAAACCACCTTTCAATATCTGCTTTAGATATTTTTAAATAAGAGAATCACTAAAATGAAGGGAGGAGACCTTAGTATCCTTCACAAATATTGAAACTTTCCCTCGTCACCATCTCTTCTGCAGTGACCCTTGGTCAGTCTTCATTGTGGGGAGTGGGGAGCAGGGGGCAAAAGACACGTGCCCGTGTCCCAGGAGGACCTGAGGCCTCTACCTGCCCTTTCCGGAAAGGTGTCCAGAATATGCTTTTTAACCAGGAAAGGGAAGAGAGGGACCCCTCCTGCCAGTAGTGGAACACCAAATCTCTTCAGTTTCGTTGGACTTGTCAGGGTTCATAAATAAAACAGTGCTGTGTGCATTTCAGTGTTTTATCCACTAATTGTGAGAGAAATGCTTCTTCCTCATGTTCAAAAATTTGGGGAGGTAAAACCGTCTAAGTGATGGCATTTTCCTTTTGGCCCTCTAGGGCAGTAAGTGAATTAATGTGTTTGATGCTTCTTTCTGTGGATTCGGCAAAAACTACTGCCAAAGAAGGTAAGACGCAGAGAAAGGTAGATGCTAAAAGTGTCAGGGAATTCTTGGGGTGTGACAGCAGCCTTCTCCTCCACCCCATCTTTAATGAGTCTTTTAGCCATTGTTATGTTATGTGAGTCCTCCATGGTTGTCAGGCTGTTTTGCTGGGTTTTGTTTGTCTGTTTGTTTTTAAACTGTTTCCGGAATAAGACCCCTAGAAGCCTCATAAAAAATGAAACTCTCCTTCTCTCCTTTTGGAAACAAACCACGACAGCCTGGGTTCTCGGGGTAGTTGCATGAGACTTACAGGGAGGCTGTCTGGTGGACTGAAGGTAGACTCTGTTAATATACTTTCTAGAAAGAAAGAGAAAAATATATCCCTAAAATAGATGACCATGCTGTACTTATCAATTATTGATGTTATGCTGGATGACTTCTTTCTTCTATTAAGAAATTGGAGGAAGAGGTGAATTTTAATGGAGGGGTATGTAGGATCCTGGGATTCCTGTTAAAAGACGTTTTAAGGCAGAGCTCCCACTCTGATAATCTGAATGTGGCATGTCTGCGTGTCTGTGCGTGCCCGGAGGAAGCTGCAGTATGAAAACTGTCACCAGTTTTGTACTGATACCAGTTCACTCAGCTCTGTATCGTGAATACTGTACATATGTAATATCCTCAATCTCACACATGAGTTCATAACTGTGCTTCCATTCTAAAAGTGCAGCAATTGTGAAGTCTGTAGTTATTTTTCCCAGAGCAACTAGATTCCTACTGACTTTTATGTTGCTGCTTTTACACCCTTTCAACCTGCCCAGCAGACAGGTTTGCAGTCCTATAGCAATATATAGCCATTACCGTAATGGATACAGGAGGAGTGCTCCAGAGTGACAGAATTCTTAAAATTTGTATTTCCTGATTCAAATAAATGGATTTATTTTCTTATAGAACAAGCTTTCAAGGTGAAGAAGTGGAAGACTATCTGTTGCTCCCCCTGGAGAGATATGCCACCTCCAGGTCCAGTCTGGCTGCTCTTTTCTGCAGCCCATCTGAGAAGCAGTTGCCCATTGGGCAGGAGAGAGGAGTTGGTGAATATTTTTATTTTTTTTGTGTCAGTTTTTAGGTGTAAGTGGATTTAAATCAGAATTCCTCATTCTAGGTCAACAGAAACATCTGAAAATTTTGCTGGTGCAGGTTATTTTACAGTTTAAAGACAAAAAGAAAAATACTATGCTATTGCTGAGCAACCCACCATTTATATAGCGTATGTGCTTCAGGGGAAAGAGTTACTAAAGTACAGAACTGATTTCGGTACTTAATGACTCCAGATGGAGTTTGGTGGTTGGAAACCTGCCTCTTTTGTATGAACCTGAACTTTAAAGTTCCTTACCAATAACAAGGAGATTGGAAAGGAGAGCTGTCAAACCAGCTAACCTTCTTAGCTGTTAGCAGAAAGCCACCAGGCACAAGCCCAGGCTGCAGTGGGAAAGAAGGAAAAAGCTGCAGTGATTCCTAGCTTGTTAAATTCCTGCTAAACCTCAAGAAAGAAGATTTGGCCTGAGTT
Organism: Gymnorhina tibicen; assembly: GCA_013399875.1. Lineage (NCBI taxonomy): Eukaryota > Metazoa > Chordata > Aves > Passeriformes > Artamidae > Gymnorhina > Gymnorhina tibicen. Next base: position 568,348 of record VXAZ01004425.1, on the reverse strand, counting down.
TAGATGTTACAAATCCATGGGGAGTCTATCAGATAGATGTCTGTCTCTGTTTTGACATGTACAAAAGTCAGTTTTGCTCTAGCTTCTCAAGAAGAGCAATAACTCCTGAATTTTTTTATGCTGACTGGTGTTTTCTGTTTGTTTTTATTATTGCTAGCTGAAATTCTATAATGTGCTCAAGATCAGGTTTCACACTGGCTCCTGTGAGATCATTTCTTTCTTGGGCTAGGCAAGGACAGGATTGCAGGTCTGTGTCCTATGGAAATCTGAGTACCCAGAAATCCCACTTGAAATATATGTAGCTATCACCCCATTTTTGCAAAAGAAGAAAATAAGGACAATTTAATTTTTTAACTCACACCTATTATTACCTCAAACAGCCAGTCGTTTATTTCATTAATGGTAATGGTATGTTACTGTTTTGTCATCTGTGGGTATTAAACATTTGCTTATTCCTTCTCTACTAAGGGTATCAGGGCCTGCATGTTACCTGCCTTTCAATTTTCTGCTTTTACTAAAGTCCTAAATGAGTTATTCCTGCTTGCACAAGTCTGGGAGGCTCATCTGGCTCCACTGTTGGCGGTCTGAGCCTTTCTTGAAATATGAAGGTTTATAAACAGGACGAAAAAAGATTCCTCTCTTCATTTTCAAGTCTGCCAATTTTCAAGGCAGGCAGTGTGGTAAAAATGTGGGTGGAGAAGTGGACATTTTCAGCAGGATGCAGAGGAAGGGAAAAACACTCAGGGTGGTGGATTCTCAGCTGGGAAATAGAAAATGTTGGGTGTGTGGCAGCACAGTTTCAGAAATTTATACCATCAGTGTTAAGGTCCTTTTTGATCAGAGGTCAGATGCCTGCTGTTGAAACTTTGTTTTGCAATTTTCTATCTGCTGTTTTTTGAAGAGGCTGGTCATTCCTACCTTTGAAACCCATATTTTGTATTTCAGGCTTTCCTCTGACTCAGAACTGGCAGCTGACCTTATCTTGCCTTGCGTCGAAAAGCTGTCTTCTTTCAGCTGTAAAAAGATTTTGAGTTTGAGATTATTTTATTATCTTTGAGCTTACTGAATTGACTACTGTTTCAGTTGCAGTTACCCTAAGCTTGGTTTAGAACAAATTAAGTTTCATATATAGGATGAAAAGAGCTCTTTATAAAAATGGCAGTGCTGGGACAGACAGATGCATCTTTTTTTATTATGTTGGAAAGAAATCATTTAAAATTATTTGGAAAAGCTGGCATGTATTCTCAGCCTGTGAAGAAGTTTGGGGTCTCAGCACTTGACCCAGGAAGTTTTGTTTATACAAACCCATGTATCTCCGCTGGAACTTGCTGGTTTCTTGGCTTTCCTGGTAGAAAGGTGTTAACAACACGTGTTTTCTTTCTCTCCCTATTTTTTTTTCCTGTCTCTTGAATACTGAAATCTGATCATCTGATACGGAAGTTCACAAATGTGCTAAATTGAGTTAGAATATTAGTTTAATGAGCACTGGTCTGTTTCCTTCCTGAAGAACTTTTTTTTGTAACTGCAACTTTATTATTAAAAATAAAGTGAGTGTATTTTCTGGATTTTTTTAAAAAGCTTTACATTTTAAAATTATTTTTTATCTAGCTTATGAAAAGGTCTGTTTTCAAGTTTCAAAGGACAAATATGTTTTTTAGCAAGGATGTATTTAGCTCTCTTAAATAATCTGTTTTGTCTCAGCACTTTCTAGGATTTATAGTTCTGTTAGAACTATAGGATTTCTGTTAGAACAAAGAAAAAAAAATCTCTCTTTAAAATGGAATATAATTTGGCTTGATTTAGCCTGGTTTTTGCTTTAATAAAGAAAAAACTAAATTATTTAAGCTCTGTAGCAGATGAGATTTGTATCTTTGGTCTTGCATATTTATTTTCTTCATATGGGGGAACAAATAGAAAATTGAATATCACCCTGAACCCTAGAACACAGTTTGACTGACAGATATGTTGCTGCTGCTGGAGCATCTTTTGATGGGAGGATAACCTCACTGTGTGAGGTTTTATATGTATTTTGGTATATCTGTGGCATTTAATACTGAAGAATACATATATATTTTCAGTACCAAATGCCACAGCATTAATGTAACCACTTGCCAGAGGTGAAATGACTGTGATGCGGTGTACAGACTTTGCAAAAATAAATTATATACTTGATGTCTACTGAACACAGGCATAATTGAAAGCATGATTTTTTATGAACATATTGTTTACTGAGCACTTTTTGGTGCTTTTTTGTAACTTGGGGCTCATGTCTATCATCTGGATTAATTTTCTTCATGATATCAGTGTTTGTGCACAGGGAAAACTGCAGGTCTGTGTTGCAGTGCAGAGGGAGAGAAAATTTAAAGCGTGTTTTGCAGTGTGTCTCTTACGTACCTGAGCTGCCCTAGTCTGGCAGCAGATCGTGACACCTGCTTGGTTTGGGAAGATCCCTGTACTGTGATACATGGATCCTCTGTTCTGCTTTTAGTTCTCCTGTGTGCACGTTGTTGAATGCAGATGGTTTTAAGGATGCAAGCTGAAGGTGGCTGCTTGGGTTACTCAGTCACTTGTCAGTGCTCATCTGATTCCCAGGCTCCCGCTGCCATGTGGCTCCCACCAGCACAGAGGGCGGCTGTGCGGGTTTTTTCTGGTATCCTGCACCTTTGCAAGCTCCGCAGTTTTCATTAATCCCTCTTGACTCTTCATAAATTAAAATATATGATTTGGTTTTGTTTTGCAGCTTGCCTGATTTCTGCAGCGACCTGAGGGGGTGCTGGTGCCCAGGACTCCAGAACTTGGTGCTCTTGTACAGGCTTTCCACCAACGAGCTGGGAAGAGTAAGTAACCTGCTCCATGTCTGGGGATCCTCTGGGCTGGGGGCCCCCTTTCTGAACCTTTCCTATCCCACGTCTTAAACACTGACGTTTCAGCACACAGACTGGAGGTACCTGTATTTCTATGCAGTATTTACATTGTTTATCATGATGTTCATGAACAGTGGTTGTCCAGTTCTTCTAGTACTCCAGCAAGCATTCTTGGTTTATCCATTTCTGCAGATTAGCTGTACTGCAACTTGCTCTGCCACCTCATGTGGGAAAAAGCTGTACTCAACAGAGGTATTTTGCAGTAGTGCTGTTCCTCTGTGGTGTCAGCAATGCTATCTGTTATTGCAGACACCTGTGCTGGAGATCAGTGTTCTGTGCAGCACAGAAGTGCAGTCTCCTCTGATGTATCCAAATGGTTCTCTGTGGGTCTTGGAGTGGGAGGGAGGCCCACAGCAGCAGAGCTTTGTGACTCCAGCTGAGGTTATGTATGTGGAGAGATTATCTGGTGTCATGCTCCCCAGCAGCATCTGTTGCCATGGCTTTCCCTTCCTCCTCACATGACTTTACCAGGCTGGGGATGTATTTCCCAGTACCTGGCAAGCCAACAGGGTTTCTCATCTTCCAAAATCAGGTATGTGAGAAGTCTGGATGTTTTACTTTTGAGACAGAAAGAACAGGCACTGGCTGGGACAGGGATAAGGAATGCCATGGAAGGTCTCTGCTGGTGATGGAACAACTGTTCTAGAAGTAGCTGTTTAAAGAAATTATCAGTGTAGGGTGTTTGTATTACTTTATAATTCTTTTCTTCGGTCCTCACACCCTGGAAATTGGCTGAGCTCAGCTTCGTTATGCTTAACTTGTCTTTTGAGGGCTTTCTAGTATCCATGAGAGTTAGAAACAGCTGAAATCCCCAGCTTCAAGCAGTAGGTGGGTTCTGCTGTGCTCACTGCTTTCTTTGAAGAGTAGAGCATAGTGAGTTTGGATTAGATCATTTAGATGCAAATGAACAAAATGGATAAACTGGGAATTTTTGTCTCAAGTAATAATACAAAGTCATTCTCTTCCTTTTCAGTATTTAATGAATGATACCAGCAAGATCTAGAAGGTGGTGGGTTTGGTTTTTGTTTTTCTGTCTGGACAGTTGACAGACTTTGGGATTTAGCAGATACATCAGTTTGGCGAGAGAAGTTGTAGCTCTCCACACTAGTTAATTGAGAGCTGGCAAACAAATTACGACCTTTTTCTGGAGAATCTGGTTCTGCTTTGTCTCAGCCTCCAATTTTTGCATCCACTTGAAAGGGCAGCAACAATGCTGTGTTGGTTCCTACAAGATACAAGGAAGAAGAAAGTGGAGAGTGGTGGTGAATTGCTACAACAGAAAACCTAGCTGTGCTTGGAGAGCTTCCCACAGAAAACAAAAGCACAGTATATACTCTACATATTCAGAAGAAATAAGTACTTTCTCATTTAGAAATACTGTTTTTACCAGACAGTCAGCTTTGAAAAATACTTTTCATGGATCTTGGTGTAAATGAGACTCAGAATATATATCTGAAATATTGCCCTCTTGGTTCAGGCTTTACAGGGAGATCTGTGTTACCCAGTGATGATTGCTTTGATCATGTAATGCCTTCACACTCCCACAGCTCCTTAGCTTGCCAGGTGTCCTTCTGGCACACAGCCCAACCTGCTGCGGCCCCAGACGTTCAGAGCACCACAGTTCTTCTTTTTTAATGTGCAACATTACTTCTAACTTAACAAATCCTTACCAATGAGCAAGTAAAATTGAGATTGTTAACTGATACCCGTTGAGATAGCTGCACTGAGTGAGTGAGGTTAACTGTATTTATAACAAACCTGCAATTGCTTTAGACAGTGCTTTTCTTTGTGTTAAAATATATATGGACTTGTGTAGTTATACACAGAGTGTCCTGATGTTTTCTGTTGCTGTTTGGTGAACAAAATCTGCATTGAGATAACTTAATGTAGAATAAATGTAAAAAGCATGTGTGTTTTACTGAGAAAGTATGTGTTGTCTGTGCAGGGGGCTATGGTCAGGGGACCATGAATGCCTTGAATTCAGCTTGCTCTATGTGATCCAGCTGCAGAAGTAATGAAATGCTAAATTTCAGAAAAAACATGCTTTTGATGAGTTAGGGTCTGCATGATAAAGCCTTAAACAGTAGGAATTTTGTTCAAGTGATTATATCCTCCAGAACAGAGTGGAAAATAATAACATTCATCCCCACACGATGTATGGGAACCTCAATTAAGCAGGTGGGTGACACAGTACCTGGAAAGGATGACCAAGGAAAAGAAAAGCCCTCATGAAGGACTTCTCAAATATGGAGAAGAGAGAAAGCATCCAAATCAAAACTTGTTAGGGGAGAAATTAGAAGCACAAAGGCAGCCAAAAAGTATACAGGACAGAGAAATGCAAGCAAGAATGTGTGCTTGCAACAAGAATTTGAGTTGGAAGGTTGAGAATTTATTGGAAGGAGAAATGATGGAGTTTTTGGGCAGGACAGGACTTTCCAGATATCTGAGCATGTCTGGTATTAGGTCCTGTGTGGTAAAAGCATAGAAAATGCGGCAGGGCTGGAGTGCAGGCAGGACATCCTCTTGTCTGTGGGATTGTGCTTGTCTTTCCGGTTCCCAGAAAACTTTAATCTTGTGCCAGCAAGCAGAGTCGTTTGGAGTGAGTCGTTTGGAAAGCAGGGTGGCTCTGTGCCTCTCAGCAAAGGCAGGTGGAGGGGACAGCATAACCTCCTTGATGTGAGCGCTGCCAGACAAAACTGGAAGGACGGATAAGGTCTCTTAGGTAACAGAAATCTTGGGGAAAAAACCTTCCTGAAATGAAAATACCTATTTTTTAAAAAACGTTGGTAGTTATTAGATGAAAGTAATGGTTAGGAATCGTTGATGACCTCCAAAAAGGTCAAACATGCGATGATACAAGAGATGTGGCTAGTAGACAACATTGTGCTTTCTCCAAGAGGCAGTTTGACTTGAGAGATCCATGTCCCATAGCTGTTCTTAGTACAGAAAATGAAAGTGCTGTCTCTGTAGGTGCCTCCAGAAATCAGCAGCACAAATTCCTAATGGCCTGGCTGGCATTTTGCTTGCTTGTTTGAATTGTGTTTTGCTACTGTTGTCCAAGAGGTGATGCTGCCAGTCACTACTTTGAACACAGGCAAAGTGAAAAGCAATAAATTTGCATTATATATGGAAATATGTACACAAAATTTGTGTGTATATTCAATTGTGATTTCTTAAAATGAGCCATCCACCAGTCTTACAGACTGAATTTTAATTTTTTTCCCCTCTAGATTAGCCTCTTTCAGTGTCTGAACCCTTTGCTGTAGTGGATCTGTTCTGTATAGGACCTGTGGCCTGTGTGTGCTTTTAAAACAATACACAGCATTCCTCTTACCCATTCCTTAGCAAACCTATTTCCTGGTATTGAAAGTAAGACTTTAAAGGTAGGATTGTGTTGTTTGCCAGAATATCAGAGAGAGAGTGCTGGAGTGTGATTCTTGAGCAGCTGTCCCTTGAGAAACATCATGCAATAACCTTTTCTTTCCCCACACTGCGTGTAGCTGTCCCTTGCGAGTGTTGAGTGATGTAGTCAGTCACATTTGGATGACTTCTGTAGCTAATTTGCAGTCATCTCCTTTTTTCATATCCTTTTTCTTGGGCATGTGAGGGTAGGTCTTGCTGGCACAATCTGTTGTATGAGATTATAGCAGCTGGTATGCATGTACCTATATTTTTGTTTGAACATACATGTATTTATAGCAAATGTTGCTTGTAGAGAACCAGGGAAGGTCAAGGAGTCAGCTGACCTCATAAGCAGCAGCATGCATGAAAAAATAAATTTGGGTGAAACACAAAATAGCTTTGATGGCCATTAATAGTATGGAGGTTGGACTATGAATTTTTTATTCTGAAACAAAAGGGAATTAATTCAAGCAAACTGGATTCCATGTGCCTGCTGTATAGACAGAACTCCTGGTTTGACTCACTCATTGAAAAAAACCAAATCGCAAAGAGTACCAGAATTTAGTTTGTCTTGGTTTCTTTTTCATAGTATCAAAAGATAAATACAAGTAAAATGAAATTTTATGTGGCAGTCATAAAACCCAAGAAATGTGGAAGAGTTGCAAGAAAAGCTCTGTAAAGAAAATTGCTTAAGAAGATGAGAGTCTCAGTTGAAAGTCATGGCAGGCCTCTTTCCAAGATGATGAATGTCCTCATTTTGTGTGATGATGAGTAGCTGGTAGCTCTGTCACCCCAGCTCCTAAAAGGGCCTTGGCCTGAGGTGAAGAGCTTTCAGGTGCTCCCTGGGTAGCAGGTATGCAGTGCTAGTGCTCAGGTTTTGTTTCCATGGTTCTCTGTAGCTGCTGCAGCGTGGGGCTGGCCACCTGAATGGAATCAGGGAAGATTATTGGGAAGGGACAAAAAAACCCCAATCTTCAGGCAGAGCTGTATCAAGTTATTTCTTGAAGAGAAGCCATAAGGCTGTCTGTCCATTTGTGTATATATAGTTTTAAATTTAACTATGAAGATGGAAAAATCACTATAAAACATTTTTAAAGCAAATTTGCAGTACAATAATAAGCAAAAACCACAGAAAGCTGTTAAGAAACACATTTGTTACTAAACAAATGTGAGCCAGCAGGTTGAAAACTAATACAAATACCTGATCTGACTTATTAGGTACATTCAGGTTTAACTTAGATTTATGTGGAGTTGTGGATATCTAAATTGTATCTACAATTAAAAAGAAAACCAAACCCAAACCTCTACATGCATGGTATGTGGGTTTTTCAAAAGCAGTGTTTGTGAACCCCTTCCATTTTGTTTATCAATCTCATAGATGTATATGGAAAACAAGGGCTGGTTTTCAGATGCTTTAGCTATGGCATTTGGGTACCAACAAGGCTGGTCACGTTTCTGTGAGAGTTCCCTGAGCTTGCTGAAGAGCAGAAATCCCCCCAAGAGTCACCTTTGTGTGTGGATGTGCTTAAAGAAAGGGGAGGTTGCTTTGGCTAGCCTGCTCACAATTCAGAGATGGTCCTTAAAGAAAAACAAGACAAAACCAAACAAAAACCAACAAACAACACAGAAAACCCCCAAAACCAAACCCAAGCAGCATCTTCATTTGTCTTGATCTGGGTATGTCCTCGCTGGTACATACAACCCAATATCACTATTATTTTGTGGAGCCGTTTAACTTCACTTACTGTGTGACGCTTCTTAATTGACTTTTCATAGTTGGCTTTAATCCACCTTGTAAATCTTTGAAGGTCACATTTTATGCAGTAACTGATGAAACCTTTGCTATAATGAGAATCTATCTTTATGTTGTCTTTTCCACTGAGATTTATGGAGTTTTAAAATGTGATATTTAAAAATGGTCATACCTTTGGGTCCTGACCTCTACGAAGAGTGGTTTGTTCCCAGAGTGGGCACAGTACTTTAGGAGAACCATGCTGTACTTTAGTTCAGCTGTTTGAGAGCATGATTGTAAGGTTTAGGATTCTTGATTTTTATTTGTTAGGATTTTTATTTTGGTATGGTGCAGAAGGCCCCCTTTAATACTGTGGTGCTAGGTAGAGAAGGAATAGCCTGTCTTAACTGTAGACACTTGACATAATTTAGTGAGTGTTATTGCTTTGAGAAAGTGCATACCTTTTAGAAAGACAACAATGAATTTATGAAAAATGAATAATCTTGCAGCTCCATACATACTGATCAAATTCTTTTCACATGTTATGGAAAAGAATTGTAAATACTGTGATCTGGCTACAGTTTTTGTTTTCCCCTCAGTAGTTTTCTTTTCTAATCCTTGCACAGCTAAAGACCATTCTGTTGTATTTTGTTACGAATTACGAAATTGGTCCATTTGGGGTGAGGAGAGGCTTAATGTTTTTCAACTAATAAAAATATGTATTTTTAGTTTTCTTCCTATAGAACAGGAAAGGGGAAGCAGCCATCTGGAGGTTTTTTCCTTGCACAACTTTACAATGTGTTGAACTAGTAGGCCACCAAAAAAACTTGAAAAGGTCTGTTTTACCCATGGCAAGGAATTGTCCCATATTGTCCTGCAGAAGAAATGCAGGGGTTTTTGGCTGAATGTTAATTTTACTGCATACCACTCACTTTTCATCTTAACAGCCAGAATTCTTTTAGTGGCAAGAGAGTACTGTTTCTTTGATTCACTGAACTTTCCCCATTGAGAGGAGTTGAACAGGATATGCTTTGTCAGCACTGATTTGGAAAACAACGGAGATCTTTACCTGTTTTTTGGACTGTCAGGTATGCAGCCTTATACGTGTCCATTTCAGAAGTAATCTACAAAGGCTGTGTAGCAATAGTATGTAATTGCATTTAAAGTCATTTTAAGCTCAGGCTGTCATGGTCCCATTCTTTCCATTTGCTCTCACTAGCTACCACTACTTGTGCAACCACCGTGAGCCAGTTCAGGAGCCTAATCTGGCTGAAAATGTCTGTATATGGAGTTTTCAGCTGTGTTGGCTCCCAGGCCACCTCACCAGAGAATTGCATGGATGCCAGTATATATAAAAGGCTTATCTAATTCAGGAATAAGCTAGCATTGTGTTCAGTGAGGGAACTGACATGTCTGAAGATTTGGGGTGCTCTCACAGTGAGCTCACTTTCAATGCAGTGCTATTTTGTCTGTGTCCTGATATTTCTCTTTATTTCCTGGATAGAACAAGTTTGTGCTTGTAGCTGCAGCCTGAGGCAGTAAAAATCCTTAATAAATAAGGAAAAACACTCCTCAGAATTTGTTGCTTTTCCTTGTGTTTCCAGCAAGGGAGAAAATGAAATAAGAGGGAATGTATCTTAACAAATGGTGTGGTTAACATGCAATATGTATTGGTAGACATCTGGGAATATGAAGTCTATTCAGGTAAACTAAGAAAAAGGTAAAGCTGAAAAGCAACTGAAAGTCATATTTTTGTACAAAATCCTACACCAAAGAAAAAAACAATGGGACTTGGTTTTAGACTAAAGCATTTTATACTAGTAATTTGACAGGTTCAATAGCTTTTTAGTTAAGACTTTGGATTTGTTATTCCAAACTGCCCGTAAGATGTGCCATGCAATTTTTTGTTTGCTTGGGGTTTTGATAGTGCAAGGAAATTGATACATGGGTTAATAGCCTGCATTCCTGTAAAGACACTGCTGGATAGAACAAAGCAATCAGTGTTATGTAACACGGGTAGGTTTTGCTTCTATAGTAAACTGTTCATAAATGATTGCTTAATGAATGCTTCACAAAATTTAGGACGAACATTGGTTTTAAATCTCACCTACTGGCTATCTCTATTAAAAGCCAATAGCAAGCTCTTTCTTGCAGTGTTTGTTCTATCTCTGTCATGGGCCGAAAGAAGCCACTGTATGACCTGAGATTTCTTTGTGCCTCAAAATTTATGTGAGCTTATTAATGGAGGCCAACCACCAATAATAAATTTGTGCTGCATGTATAGCACAACAGTTCATCTCCTCTGACAACATGACTATGAATAATTTATAGATGTAGTTATCGTGGAATTTGTAGGGGTCATTAGCATTTTAATGAAAAAGATACAGCTGTTGTACTAAATCTTCACTTTTTTTTCTTCTCCCTCAGTTAAGAATTTCGATCTGTACTTTGGAAGCAGCTGACAGCGTGTGGTAATGTGCTGACTGGCACTATGGGCAGGCGGTACCCAGGGGCTCACTATCGGCCAAGCAGCTCATGTATGTATGCAATCGGTCTAATTTATTTGTTGCTTTATTACTTTTGAAGGCTGCTAAGCCTATAAATTTTGAAATAGTATTTATAAAGAATGCTGACATATTCTAATCGATGCCAGCCCTTCTGTGTGTGTACCCAAAAGGTAAGTATATTGATTTATGTTTAAACTGTGAAGGTGCTTTCTAGAACTTTAAAAAGTGGGTTGCTGTGTGACTTGATCAGATCTAACAAACAACACTGTGGTTTGTGCTGTGGTTTGTGTTTGAGGTCTCCAACTTCATTTATTACAGAGTTCTAAGGTGAGCTGCTATTCCTCTTCCCTACTATCCGAAGCTTTTAATACCAGATACCTTCAAATTAATAAGCTAATTGAGCTCAACCTAAAATGTCACTGTGCACTATAGCTTCAGTTGCTTACAACTGCAGCTAACATCTCCAGTTCAATTATTTATATTGTTGAGTTCAACATTATTCACGTTGTTTTTTTGCCTCTGAATTGTATCCTATTGGATTTTACTACATCATCTCTTACTGAAGGTTGTCTTCTGTAGAAGTGCAAAAAGGGAGCTCCTAGAATTTATGACCTCACTCCTTCCATCAGCCGCCACACTACAGTGGTTCCACAGTGCAGACCATGGGAAGTGAGCTGATGTGACCTCCCTGGAGAGCTGTGGGGTAGCACCCCACCTCCAAAAGTCTGCTGCTGGTCCTTGTGCACTTTCTGTTGATCCCTCAGGCTACTGAGGTGAAGATGTGGTAGGTTAACTTTTGTATTCATTCTTCCTTCCGCTGTAGCTAAAGAACACGATCCCACAAAGCTTTTCTTGGCATCAAAGCCGGCTTAATAAGCTCTCACTTCTGTACTGTTCTTTCTGTTCCTTAAAAGACTCCTTTAAGACCCCCACCACTTCGGGCATCCGGCTCCGCACGTACTTGCATTGCTGACTCGAGTGGTAACTGCAGTGAGAGCTGCCAGCTGTGGCAGGACAGGGGCTTCTGTGGTGGCTTTGCCATTGGACATGAGGAACTGCATGGTGAGATCCTGCATTCAGAACCTGACTTTGTGGGGTTTTGCCTGACCACAGGGCTAAATCCTAGGAAGTAGTAAAGCATGGTTACTTTCTGCTGCAGACTAATCATAGATATCATAAAGATATGTCTTAAAATGGTGCATTAGAACTAACTTAGATACTGTGTCCAAAGACTTGTTTGAGGGATATTGTCTATACTACAGTGGAGGAAATAAATGGTTGTTAGAGTTTTGACAGGTCGTTGGTGGTCAAGTGCTGGAGTACTGAGTTGGACTGATCTGTTTGAATCACTTGGCAACAAATCTAGACACTAGCTTTCAAACGTGGCCTCTTGGTGTACTGCAGGACATGATATTCACATCTCATGCCTGGGCTTGAAGCTCAGAGATTTTAAATGTTCTGGTGTAGAAGTATCTAATCAAATCCATTCCTGCTTAGAGACAACAACTAATGGGCATTAGATTCTTACAGAAGAGCCTGAAATGCTTTTCCTGTTGTCTAGTTGAACAGTTTTAGGCATGAAGAAGTGGATTTGTTTACTCGGGTATACGCTGGGGCTCCCAACACCTGCCGGGGCCAAAACTTGCGTCAGAATCAGTTGGCATCAGAACTCCCTCAGTCTGAGGACAGAGATATCAAAACACCTACTTCATGATTGCTTTGTGCTTTTGTTAAGCTAAGTTTTCCCTTTCCTTAACCTGTCAGGGTTTCTAAGCCAGGAAACTTACTTTGTTTTCTGGTTTTGTTACTCTATGATGTGTGCAGCTTCCTGGTGCCTAACATAATGTGTTTTGGACATCCAGCAATAAAGGTATTGAAATTGCCCAGTATTTGGGAGATGTGGATCATAATGAAATCTCTGATGACAGATTAGATCTTGATGGAAGTGCTGGTAAAACATATGATTTTGCTTTTGTGTTCTTTGCATAAATAATGAGTAATTGCACCATCTCAGTTATTGTATTTCAAATTTACAGTTGTTGCAATCTTAATGTTGTACATCAAGGACGTGCAGCCTTAAGCTTTAGTCCCTGACTTTATCTTCTGTCTGTACATACACATATACCTAAATAAATCTTTGAAGGAAAGAATTAGGTCTGTGTGGAGTAGAGCAGCTGTGTTTCATCTTTGGTGGTAAGGTAATATTTCATCCACTTATGGCATTGACTGTTTTGTTGAATGATTTCATAAATTTAGTGGATAGAATAGTGTGGTCTTTTGAGAATAACAAAAAGTTTTATATTCGTGGGAACACATAACAGTTTGAATAGAAAATGGCTTATTTGAAGCCCAGTGCTAGGAAATAAATTTCCTATACAGGTGCTGAAGGTATAAGAAACAGCAAAGTGTTTAAATTGTAAAATGGAAAGCTGTGAATTTAACAGGTGCCTGCTGGTTTAGACTTTAAAAAAGTGTAATTAGAGAGTAATGATCTCCCTTGATTATTGTCAGCAAGCAAAACAGTCTTAGGTGTATCCCTGGCTCTGTCTAATGCTGCCTGTCCTGACTGAACACTCCCTCCTGTGCTATTTCGTTGGGTTTTTTCTTCTTTTCTGTATTTTCCTTGTGGAAAAATACAGACTAAGGATGTATGTACAGTCTCCACCTACTGAGAAGCTAGGTTTTGTAAACAGACTTCTTTCATTAATTTCTCCTGGACATTTTTATTTATATTTTTCCAATCCTTGCTCACAAACCCCACTTTTCTGCATTGGCTGCAGCAGCTCTTGTGAAAACATGCTTCTGTTTGTGTTGTTTAGGTAGCCTCAAATTTTATTTCATACTAAAATTTTTTTCTGTGCACAGAGTAAAAGAGTTTTGTATGTCTGGAAAAACCTTTTTAAAGGGTTTGTCCATGCATATCCTGTCCACAGCATAACAAGTCATTTATTTTAGTTAGTTGTAGTCTTTTGCATGACATTGAAATCTGACCCAGTGTTTTGAAGAAAATTGGTTTGATTCCAGTGCCTTCCAGCTGGCATTCAATGCTCAGGAAGGCCTTAAACAGCAGCAGCAACAATAATAATAATAGTAGTAGTAGTAATAATAATAATAAATAATAATAATAATAATAATAAATGCAGAGTTTTGTGAGACTGCTTTAAATTAAAAAAGCCCACTTTTTCAGAGGACGTTGGAAGTGAGAAAGTACAGAAATATGTGGGTGGCAGTTTTCAGCACTCGCTGACCTTTGGAGTGTGCAAGGGTGGAGGCTCAGTGCTGCGGTGGCACATCAGCTTTCACTGGGTGGAAGGGACCTACTTGCACCTGGGAACTCCCAGACCAGCCCTCACTGCCCACAGACAGTGGCGCCACATCTCCCACTCTTAAGTCATCCTCTTGATTTGTGGCAGGTAGAGGTGGATTTCTGTTTTTTTGAACTATTGGTGACTCAGACTAAGGTCCATATGGAATGAATTTTTGATGTGGTTCTGCAATATAATTATTAGAGCCAACTCAAGTTTTATTTCAGAAACTTCTGTTGGAGGGTGACTTTTTTGTCCCAAGCAAACTTTTTTTGGGAAATGCCATTTTTCTGAAGTGTTCATAAATCAAGGATGACAATGAAAGGAAATATTCCTTGTGAGATGGCACTCCCCTGGACTGCAGATGGGAAAGATTTGAGTCTTGGTTCCTCGTGATCATCTCCCATGATAAAGCTGCTCTTATAAATAATTCAAAGTGCTTGAGGGCAGAGAGAGCAGGGTTGATTTTTTAAACTTGGGGTTTTATTTCCCATGAGGAACACTCAAATTTCTGCTCTGCCTCTGCCTATTCAGCTTCCCAAGGAACGCCCAACTGTGCCTTTCTTTGCGCTGAGCTTGCAAGGGAGCTGTTGTTTCATGAAACTGCTGGAAAATCTTAGTTTCACTGCAGTGAGATAAAGGAACAAATGTGAGAATGGTGACATCATAAATAACAGCAAACCCCTGAAAGAACCCTAAACTTCCAGTCTTGCAGCCAGTGCTGATAATTACATTGCCATTAGTGCAAGATGAGTTGGTATAAAATTATATCGTGGTGTGTCTCTGTGGGCTTGCAGCTGCTCCTAGAATAACAGGTAACTGACCCAAAGAGGCACCTAACCCCAAGGAGGAGGAGTGTATGCACTGTGCAACTCTTGGTAGAAGCACATCGGTAAAATTCTACGTCTACAAAATCCTGCCCTGTATCTCCTGACCTTTTCTTTCCAGAGAAGGACATCTTGGTAAATGAGATTCAAACTTTAGCACTGCTCAGCTCATGCTTGGGCAGGTGACACTTTTCTGTAAAGTTTCTCTAAGAACTCCACATAATGTCTGAGGAAAAGGCAGGAGTGCAGACGACTGATGGAGTGGAAATTGCAGAAGTACCCAATGACATGTGTTGCTCTCTTCGTTAAAGCCTCCCTGGTGTAGGTTTCTGCCTTTCCTAGGAAGCTGTGTGGAGACTGGCACAAGAACTTCATCTTCCTCTTGAGTGATTCTGGTGAAGCTCCAAAGCACATGCTCATGCTGGCAGATAGGAGCTGACTCAGAGCCTGCAGATGAAAAGCTTTCTTTAGGAACTCTGAGTGTAGGACTCTGAATGCCTGTTGTCACTTATGCATTTATTTCTTAGCATAATTAAATAGTAGCCCTATCTCAGGACCCTGACTGGTCCATGTCTTCTTCATGGGGGAACAGAAATAGAAGCTGATTGTTTCCTTGTAATTCCACTTGGAGTTGCCTATGGTCATGGAGCACTACCATGATAGCAGATTTGCACCATGTGTTTGTCCCCTTTCACAGAAACTCTAGTTCCTTTGGTATTCAATGCCTTGTGAAGATCTGTGAGTTTGTAGATAAAAAAGAAGTACAGAGAATTTTGGCTAGCATGTCAAGAATTCAAGATTCTGTGTTACAGTTCAGGCCAGTGATACTAATAGTTTGTTCTTTTCCACTTGTTCAATGTCTTCTACAGCCAAGTGTTGAAACTGAATCTGCTTTCAGCCACACTTCAGTGTAATTAATATAAATGCCAGTAAGTGCAGTTGCTTTTCTGTTACGTTCTCCTTCCAGTTTATTATGGATTGATCCATTTAGTTTATGGGGACCATAAAGCAAATATGATACTTTGATTTCATTTATGAGCACGTGGTTTGTTTTATATATGAGCACTGTGGGCAGAGGTTTCTCAGCGTAGTACAGCAGCCTTCTCAGGGAGCTCTACTGCCTGCATCAGGCCAGGATTCAAGTCATTGCTGTATTCTAATACCATAATGACGTGGAGAGAGTTACTGTAGGGTATGGCTCTTTTAGTCATCTCTTGGCATTCTGTCAGCTTAAGCAGTACTGCAACACTTGGTTTGTAAACTGTTGTATGTTTTGAAATATTTCTGATTTGTCCCGTTGAAGTTCGGTTGAAGACAACATGTAGCTTTGCAGGGAAATTTCAGCCTTGCTGAGATGTATGTCTTTGTGTAATGAGCCTTATTTTAGTTCAGCCTTTGATGAAAAAAATGACTAGAAATGCAGAGACCTTTTTTGGTTTGTATACCCTGAGCTCTGTTCCGTTACTGGAGGCAAGGAATATGTGGGTAGGACATGTGAGTCCAATTTTCAGACAGTTTTAGCAGATGTAGTTAAAAGTGCACATATATACCAACCTTACCTAGGTGAGATACAGAATGTTTTTAATGTACGTGGAACACAAACAATCTTTTCAACATGCAAAATCTTAATTTGCTTTTCTTGAGAGCCCTCATAGTCTCATTGTGCAAAATCTGCCATTCTACTGCTCTTTTCTGTGACTGAGACTTGGACTTTTTATTTTTACTCACTGGTCTCAACTTACTGTTAGCAATTTGAAATTATGTGCAAACACTTAGGAATTAATGAAGTTAGATGTTTTCTTTATATTGATACTTTTGATAGACACATACTTTTATTCTTTATTTCCATACAGAGTTGTAGAGAGTCGACTGAAAGATTATTTTCCATTTTTTTCATTTTCAAATTTTCATTTCTAGAGCCTAATTTGATACTAGGTACAACTTTACAGTAAAGAGAAAACAATTTCTGCTGTAGAATGCTCTTTCAAATGCTTTTTAAGATCTCAACTATGAGGCAGTAAAAATAGGTGGCTCAAAACTATTGCTACCAGTCTGGGTAATCTGAGGATAAAAACATTTCTGGATAACCTTGATTGATAAAAGTTTAATGTATAACTAGCCATAAATTTATAGTATGTGGTTCAGAGGGCAAGTGGAGTTATAGCAGGTGATGTCAAATCATGATGTCAGGTCATCAGAAGTTTAAAATAAATTAGTTTAAAAAGGGAAGCTGAAATGTCTTTGTTTATGTGCATGCATTTAGTTGTTCTTGGAGAAGCAGATTGTGCTCAGGAGTATGCAGCGTTGTTTCTAGGCTTTGCAGGAACAGGGAGTGTTTGCAATCTGCAAATAGCAGGGCCGCAGACAAGGTGTGTGGGAGGTGGTTACTGATAATAATCTGTTTAATTATTTTTTTTTTCCCAGCACAGCATCTGTGCTGGAACTTAACCATCCCACCTGAAAGGGTCTCAGTTAACATTCTACCTACTTCTCTTACTAGTGCTGTGACCTGTGCTTAATGTCTTTCCTGCTTTTGGTGTCTGTGTCACCTGATCAAAGAGGTTGGGATTGGTCTATGGCTGTTTCAAACAGCCAGAAAGCTGGTGCTGGACCTCGTGGGTTTTCTTAACCCTGTTAAGGAATCGATCATCTTTTGAGTGGCTCTGCTTCCTGATTTAGAAACTGACAAATGATCGAAGTTAAACTTACGTGGGGCTGAAAAATCCCTGGTTTGGAATCAGTCCAAGTCATTTTATGTGCCAAATCTGTGGCCCTTGATTCCTTTCTAATGCTCCATCGAGCATATGCGTAGGCCGCCTGTCCTACAAAGCATTTTGGCTATGTTTTTTCACTGAGACAGCTTATCCTAACTTTCTGTTTCATACAACATTTTGCTTTTGTTTTGGTATTTCTGATCAGCTTTGATTACACATTGTTTACCTTCAGACTTGGTAAGAGTTATTTTTGGATGGCACTTGAGATTGAAGCTGCAGAATATGGAAGTCCTTCTTGCTTTATTGATCATCTCAACTGCAGAAATTCAAGTTACAATTTCTGAGTTTGTGCGCCTGTTTAAGGGAGGAGGACATTTATGCTTGTGCCCTATATTAGCCCTTACATTAAAAGTAGGGCTATTTGTAAAGCAGCAAATAAGTCCGAGGTGCGATCTTTATTTTAGAGATTGAGTAATTCATAAATCAATTTAAAAAGCAGAATGTTAGGGCTCAGGAGTTTAATTTAAACAATGGGATTAGAAAAAATTACAGCCATTTACTTAGCAAATGTCTCTGAGAACGTATAGATCCAATGACAGAAGGTCTTATTATCTGTGCCCACAAGTAGCCAACAGATAAAACACACTCCATCCTCTTGCTTGACAACACTGGTTTTGCCTACGAGACTGTTCCATTCTACACACAGGGGAAAATCTAATTAAAGGGAGAAAATTGAATTTGGAAAAGACTTAGCATGCCATCTTGTTTTTTCCCTCACTAAATGCAGGATTAGTTGTTATGGCATGTCATGGCTATACCTTATATAAATGAAAGAATTGCTCTTTATATCTTAAAGTAGTTACTTGATTTCAGAATACTCTAGTAGCAGATGATCCACATTCTCTGCAATATAAAGTTTCAGTCAAGTAGTCAAATATACACTGATTGCTTAGATGTATCTATCCTAATTTTAAAAAAAGTACAGGAACAGTGGATTTAGCCAGTTAGACATTTCTTTTTGTCATTAATATTTTAATTTTTTATTATTTTTCTTTTTCCTTTATATGTGTTAGGATCTGATTCTGAGAAGCATCTTGTCTTGGAATTTTTTGCTGGATGAGGAATTTGGCTTTGTGGGAAGGGGAAAGGAAAAAAATGGTAAATGGGAAGGCATATTCAACTTGAGTGCTACAACTGATTGCAGGATCTGAAGGTTTTTTTCCTCAATTACACCATATAAAGACAGATCAGCTTTATGGATTCCCATTAATAGGAGCATCACAAGAACAGAAACAGCACTGCTGCTAGGCTGTTGCGGTTGGTTGGCAGTATGATTAGCTCTAAAAGGAGAAATGTCATTATTGTGGCAGCAGGGGCTGGCAGGGTGCCTCTTGGGGATGGAGGAGCCAGGACAGAAAGCTGGTTACCAGATGGTGATTTCAGTAGGACTAGGTGAAGCAGGAAATAGCTGGAAATGGGAGAAGCTGCATTTAGCAAGCAGGTTGAAGTGCTGATTTTATTGTGATGTGAGGATAGATCCAGGATGGAGTAGAGAGGGCAGCAATGATTCCCTACTTGGGCGGGGGTGTTGAATTTGATGATCTGGAGAGGTCCTTCCTACCCTCAGGAACTCAAGAGATTTGTGTGGAGGAGTCTGCAGATAGATTTGAGAGCACCATGTGTAAGGTGCTTGCAGCCTTGCTCCTTTCCTGCTCTTGCATTCCCCAAACTTCTCTGCCCACCATCATAATTCACTTTCTTGGCTTTGCTGAGCTTTTTCTTTCCAGCTTCCAAGCTCAGTCCAGCAGAGATGTCATTGCCAGAGGGAGCAGCAAGATGAAAATCATTGGCTATAGTCTCTGATCTGCCACATTTGAGCATTTTCTTTCCTTTTCTGTTCTGAAAGTGTTAGGTGTCACCTGGAATTTGCGTAGATATCTAGGTAAGAAGAATCAGATGACATTTGATACTAAGAAAGCTTCTAGTCTTGATTCTGATTTCAGCTAATAATGTAAATCTGGAGTTTATTAGGATGCTTTTGGCTGAGATCTGTTTAACTATTACCATTTGGCTGGTCGTAGTTTTAGAATGAATGTTTTAACATTGGAATTCAGCCTTTGAAGTGAAGGGAGTTAGCTGGTGTTGAGCTGCAATTGTTGTATAATGAAAGTGTTCTCTACAGCTGCTTAGACTTTAACTAGAGCCCAAGTGTACAAGAGCTGGGGCTGTAGCCCCATGGCATGAAGTTGTCATTAAATATATTGTACTCAAGAGATATCCTTGCAGAAGGGAAATGTGCTTTATGGAAAGGTTTGTATTATTTCTTTCCTCTGTTTCCTAGATGCAGTGACAAAAAGAGTCACAAATACCTTGTCTCTCACTGGGTGTGTCATTCATATCCAAACCAGTGACTTTAGGGCAAAATGGTTTATTTATGAGAAGATGGCCAGGAAAGGGCCCCATGCTGGAACTTAACTGCCTAACTTTCTTTTTATGATTCCCTCCTGTGGGATCAACTCTGCAGAGTATGCTTCTTAGTTTCATATGCTAGATCTCCTTCTGCAAATTTTCGTGTGAACCTGCTTTACTACTGTGGTTTTTTTTGCCAATGCTGCTGTGGTTTCCTGAGTAAGCTGTAGCTGGGTAATTGGGAAAAACCTGGTATTTTCTAATGTATTAAACTTTTTGATACAGTATGTTGACTAAAATTGGTGAATATTTTTGAATTTGTGCTCCTAGTAAAGTTGTACATTAACAAAAATGTAATAGTTATTTTTAATGACATGTTTGTGTTGCTGTAGACTAGCCTTCCCGTACTTTGACTGTCAAATATCATTGAAAACTCAAAAGATCCTCACTGTTATGCTGTGGGCTTTATTTAGAATGCTTAACATCTCTCAGGAGCTTCTAAAATGTGGTATTTTTCTTTTGTGTTTTCCTTTGGTTTTAATTCTTAAATGGTCCCTCTTTTCAGATATCAAATTATAATCTATTTCCTGATGCATTGCTGACGCCCCGCGAGCCATGTCAGAAGTACTTCCAGGTCAGATGCCCTTTAAAAGATTCTGCTATGCAAATATGTGAAATTTTCCTCTTATTTTTCTTCTTCTGCTTTCCAGGCCCATTTTTCACTTCCATTTTGCACTTACACATGAAAAAGAGCAAGCACTTACTTTCTTTTTTAACCGTGCCTTTTTGAAGAAACTCTCTATTCAGCTATTTAAAAACTTCCCGTAGATCCTACAATGCAAAAAAGTCATTAGATGGCAAAGACAAATTGGTCATGCACTATTCTTTGTTTGCAATGGCATTTTCTCTTTCTTTCTTCATCTCTATAACAGTTTTATGACAAGATTGAAATACATCAAGAAAAGCCATTCAAGTAATAGCGTTATTTGTATTACTATGATCCTTAGAGAATTGGCACTACTCTGTGTTAAACACATTATAGTGGTAAAAGTATTTTAATCTGTATCTGTAAGAATGTTAAAAGTCTACAGTTGAGGCTGGGAGTTCTTTTAAAAAGTAAGCGAGTTGAAACCCTTAATGAATTGCTGTGACAGATCTCCTACCAATTTAAGTGCTGTCTTGAAGCACCAACAATTTAACAATATTATTATTCCCAGTAATGATAATGTCCTAATTATTGTTAGCTTTTCACCAGAGTAGAATATCTTTTAGTGTAATACCCTGCTTTTACTCACTTACAACTTACCATTGTTCCCCCACTTTAGCTGATATATGTATATCAACTCAGTGATTCCTGATCTGGTTGCCCATTTGTGTTTGCTTTCCAGCAGAAGGTAGAGGAATTGAAAATATGGTGTCCTGTGCCAGTAGCATTGTCCTTGCTGGTGGCCAGGCAGCACATGGAGCTGTCTGAGAGGGGGGATGGAGTCTGCCTGTGGCAGCCCTGGGTGCAGGAACCCAGGGTTCCTGCATTTCATTGACGTTTTTGTGCTTCCTCTGGGAAAAGTGATGTGTTTCAAGCATCACTGTGTCCTATATAAAGGAGGAGGGACAGGCTATTGCTCTTCTGCCTTGGGCTGTTCTCCTATGCAAGCTTTCTTCAGTGCTCTTAGGCATTTACTTGCATTCCAGTTTTTCTGGTGCTTTAGTTAGTCCTCGTCTTGTAGCAACTTCTACCCTTGAGATGGAAGATCTGGCCTTTCCCATCTGTATTTCTTCTTCTCTTTTTGCCTCCCTTTCTCTTTTTCCCTCCCTTTTTCCCACGTCTATATCTGCTTCCAAGAGCAGAGGGAAGCCGGCTGCGTGCGTGCCGGAGCAGGCTCTTGGCCCCTGAGAGAACAGCCTGCTTCACTCTGTGCACACCTTGTGCTGCTGTTTGCCTTTTCATTGATCATTTGATCAACGGATCACCTGAGATGGGGTCAGGAGGGGAGATGGTGTCTAGTGAGAGTTTTGTTTTGACATTTTTCTGTTCATGGTTGTACACCAGCCCAACTTAACACCCAAGTCACAAACACTATGTGGGTCTCATAGACTCCTTGGCTTAGTCGTTGAACAACGTGCCAGTCTTCATCAAATCAATGGAGAACCTTTATCACGCAGATTAGTAAAGTGTAATATGTTTTGTTGCAGTGTTTGCAAGGGCTTATTCTTAACAATGATAACAACAATTCTCAGCAATGAAACAATAACAGGAGGGGAAAGGCTAAAGATAAGCTGGCAGGCAAATACTTAAGCTTTATCTAGGAAGAGTATTTTGTAAGAAATTTGTTCAGTAACAAAAATAGTGGCAAACATTGCAGCTTATTTGTAACAAAGGAGAAGAATGAATTTCAGTCTTGTTCCATATTGTGGTAATTGTATTTATTGGTGAAAACCATAAATGCTTGTTTTAATCTACTGAAGCATGAAGTAAAATATAATCTAGTGAAATCCCTAGATACCGTGCAATTCCATAAATTCTAAAGGTCAGGCAGTGGCGGGGGAAATTATCCTGCCCTATTACTTCACTTTTTTAATAGTTGTGTTTTAAAGTATCTTGTGGCTAAAGTTGAAATTGCTCACAGAATGTTTGTTAGCTGTTACCTAAGATGATGGCTTTTGCACGGTGTGCATGGGGTGATCTGTCTTCTAAAGAATTTGCAATTGGTTTAGACTGACTGACCAGGGCTTGAGAAATCAGCAAACATGAAAAATTGTAAAATTTAGTTTAAATTCTGTTTCTAACAAGCTTTAGAAACTGTTCTTCAACAGCTCGGTGGGTAATTCAGGGAACAAAGAGTATTATTACTTGATCTGCTTGGTTTTAAATGAACCAGAGTGATGTTTGCAAGTGAGCAGCTTTGACAGCACATCAAAGAGGAGGGAACATTAGCAACTGTGCCTGCATTTAGGTAACATTGTGAAGTGCTCCTTTTCCCTCTGTTTATGTATTATATGTTCTTTCAATCTCTTGTATTAAAATAATAAAAATATAAAAATATGTGACCATATATTTAATCTCTTGTAAATCTGTACAGCAGTCAGTTCTGTCATATATCAAATATACAAAGATGCAGCACAGCTCACCTGGAATGATCTGTCATCGGCTAGCTCAAATTACAGCTTTTCATTCCTGGATAAGCCCCAGATACCTTTTTATGTGCAATATAAGCAGACAATGATATCTGAGAATTAGGAACAACAGAAAGGGTGTTCCATGTTGTGGCAGATGCGAGTGATTTATTAATTGGCCTCTAATTTAGTTGCCAGGTATCAAACAACAGTGACTACCACAGTAAAGGGAGGTGTTCATGGAGTACTTGTGCAGTTTAGTGGAAGCCATAAATAGACAGTACAGGAATAAACTACAGGTTTTTAATTAGTTTTTTTAAAATCTATCTTTTGATAATTTTTAATAGTCTAAAAATCTGTTCCCTCAATAAACTTAATATTTTTTCGAAATATAAGCTGTGCCCCTGGCTAACAACAATCAGAAACTTGTTTACATGTAGACAAAAGAATGGTATTATTTAACAGTGTAGTATGTGTACTCTGCCCTAGGATGTATGTTTTATCTTTAAGCTTGAACTTTGTAAGCTGTAGAAATAGTAAGCCATCTCTGGAGCAGCCCTTTTTTTAAAGTTGATTGAATTCCAGCAGGATATTTTGTCAAGAGATTTTTTTTGCCTCCCCTTGGAAATCAAATACACCTTTGTGAAATAATCTTCTACTCATATTCCCTGACCCTCTACTTTCCTTCTCTAAAAAAAAAAAAAAAGAAGGCGGCAGGGTAGGGAGGGGAAAGAAAGAAAGACAAATATTAGAGAAAATGCAGGTGTTAGGAGTCAACAACTGACCAGCCAGTCAGGCTTAGCAATAACAGCATTACCCTAAGATGAAAAAGAAGCAGCATCTGTCTGCAGTCTGCTTAGAAATATCTCAAATTTCTGCCTCATTGGAGACAGAGGTGAAATACTAAAATAGTTATGGTAAGGATGATAGTGAGAGTCCCAGGCATTTGCAAAGGGCATCTCTGCTGTCCCAGAGCCTGCCTGCAACAGAGTCAGAAATGAAAAATCTGCCCCAAAACTGTCTTGTATATGGTCAAGCTTTCCACTTTTTCTCATCTTCGTGGTCCTGATGATCTCTCTATATGTTTTTCTGCTTCTGTTCTTTCTTATTTAATAAGCTAAGCTTTTGTCTCTTCTCTTCCCCACTTAGGTTGTGGTTATTTTCCTCCTGTAAAACAATTACCCAAGGTGCTACATGCCTTTACCAGAAGCCCTAGCAAAATGGTGTATGTAATGAATGTGTTTCATGGCTGTTTCTTTTGCTTTTCAGTTGATTCCGGTGTGGACGCGCTGGCAGTGTTTATGGCAAGCGGCAGCACGACGGACGTTGTGAACCGCAACAGCCCCGCCACCCCGCCCAACACCCTGAACCTGCGCTCCTCTCACAACGAGCTTCTGAATGCAGAAATCAGGCACACAGAGACCAAGAACAGCACTCCTCCGAAATGCAGGAAAAAGTATGCGCTGACTAGCATTCAGACAGCCATGGGTCTTTCCGATCCAGCAGCTCAGCCGCTTCTGGGGAACAGCTCTGCCAATATAAAGCTGGTGAAGAATGGAGAAAACCAGCTCAGGAAAGCTGCCGAGCAGGGACAGCAGGATCCCAACAAAAACCTCGGTACCACTGCAGGCGTAAATGTAACTTCTGAGAAGTTTGAAAGCAATGAGCCGATCCCGCAGGATTCCTCTGGCTGTGAAATATTACCCTCGCAGCCAAGGAGGACCAAGAGCTTCCTGAATTACTATGCGGATCTAGAGACATCAGCTCGAGATCTAGAGCCAGGTTTTGTTGCGATGGAAGATAAGTCTGCACAAAGCAACAGCCAGGCTTCTACTGTTATTGTCAATGGGGAAATCCTGCCCCGGAAACAGAACAAGATGCCAAGCCCAGAGGATGGCCAGGTTGCCACAGTGTCATCAAGCCCTGAGACAAAGAAAGACCACCCAAAAACTGGGGCCAAAACAGACTGTGCCCTCCATAGGATTCAAAACCTGGCCCCAAGCGATGAGGACTCCAGCTGGACTACCCTGTCCCAGGACAGCGCCTCACCAAGCTCGCCTGATGAAACAGGTACGCAAGCAAAGGCTCCTCGCTGCCACTGCTTTAAAAAGGCATTGCTTTTCTCAGCTGGTGCCAGGAGGGAGAGAAGTGGCTTAACAGTTTTAGTGGGGAAGTGGATTGTATTAACATACACGCGCTGGCCTTGCACACAGCTGCTTGTCTGCTAGGGAATGCTTGGAAGCTTCCTGCTCGATTGTAGCAGCTTTAAGAAAGGCACCAGCAGATGCCATATACAGGGTCCTAGAGATATGCTAACTGCACCTCTTGCTAGTTTATAAATAATTGCTCTTCAATAATTAGTGGGTGCATGTTGTGAGAAGAACATGATTGTCTGGAGATGCTGAACTACTGATAGCTACCTACACCCAACAACAAAGCTTTTCTGAATGATGATTTTTAGGTTCAGTGGAGATTTTTTTACTTTTCTAATGCACAACTTTGTAAGTATGCCCGCTCCATCCCAGTCATTTGATGATGTTCACTATGTGCCAGCATGGGTAAAGAGAAGCTCTCCCAGCTGGGGAGTTGTGCAGTGAGCCCTGGTGGTGTCCATCCTGGAGGTCTGTAGTTTTGGGCATGGACAGGGCTCTTCACTGCCACTGCATCTGGGGTAGGAGGAGAGCATTGTGTGGGGTCTTCGCAGCCGCTTGCTCTCCAACCATTGCGTTTATGCTTCAGTAACAGATGTTAGGGCCCAAAGGAAGAAAGACATTTATCTAGGGGGAAAAAAATAAGCAGTAGAGTTTTAGTCATATGACTTAATGGGAAGTGAAAAAATCCCCCAGTCTTGAGAATAGTTAATCCATAAAAGAATGTAGTCCAGCAGATACCTGGGGAATTAATAATGTTCAATCCAGAGATTGTATTTAGCACTTCAGTTTATGCAGAAATATGGTAGAAATATGGTTTTTTTGAGAAGACACTGTTGAAAATAATAATATGCTTCTTTCAGGGCTTCTGAATTGTTTTGTCTTCCTCTTCCTGCTCTTAACAATATTTCATTATTCAAATCCTGGAAATCTGAATGTTGTTTTGTGAGGTATTTTTGTTGTTTTGTTTTCATGTGTTTTCTTTTGGAGTTGTATAATTCAAAAACCCTGAAAAATTTATTTTTAACTGATTGCGCTGGGAATGCAGCATTGTTTAGACAAAATCCTCCTGAACTCTCCTTTGGGCAGGATACTTCTATGTGTGGTCTAATAAAAAGGTGTTTTCAAGAGCCTTGACCTTCTCTCTGAGTGAGGAGGTCAAAAATAAATACAACTCAAAGATACAAACCAACTGACTTATTTTAACAAACATTAATGTTGATAAACAGATATGGTAGAATCCATTAATAATGGGCACTGAACACCACAAGCATGGTACAGTGTAAGAAATGTGTTTCGAGGAAGCTCTTCTTTCTTCTCCAGGGATATTAGCTGTATGTGCATCTTGACAAGAACTACATTGACCTTAACTTTCAGATAATTTTATGAGCACTTTCAGCTATCTAACCTTCTTTCTGAGATTCAGTACTTCAAAAAAAAAGAGTCTGAGGTGATTTTAGAAGCAGAAAAAACCTACAGTCAGCAAAGCAGTGGGATGTCATTGAGATCTTAGCACATGCCAAGCCCTAATGGGTTTTCAGGCAGCCTTCCTAGAGACAGGCAGTGACTTGCTACCCGAGCTGATTGACACCCAGCACTGCAGGCAGTCCCCCAAACAAGCAAGCTTGCCTCCGTTGGCCTCAGGCGCTGCATCTCCTCTGGGACCTACTGTATCTATCCAGCTGAATCCTCTGTCATTTGGAGAGTCTTATGAATAACCAGATATCAGCTCCAGGGGGTTTTAATACTGCAAATAGACCAGAACTGGGTTCAAATCACCGGGAATGCTTCCTCCTTCTCTCTCAAGAAAATTTACTTAGCCTAGTTTTCAAAGGAAACACAGCTTGTGTTATTACACCATCTACCTATTCCTTCTCTCCCTCTCTGTGTATTCACCGGTTTCACCTGGATGAATTTACATGTATTCATTGTCTGAATCTGCGTGGTGCAAGCAGCAGCAAAGCACGTGCCCCAGAGCCCAAACCTAGGAGAGAATGAGGGTGGTGTTCTCTGTTTGTGGCTTGCTTTTTTGTTTGTGTGTTTGCTTTTTGTTAAGAAGTTCCCCAGAAGGCTGTAGAAGGCAGGCACATTTCTTAATCTTTGTATCACCTGAAAAACAATTCCAGTGGAAAGTTATTCCACCATAGTAAAGTGCAGTGCTCTGTGTAATAATTTGTAATGAATTAGAAATGAGAATTCTTCAGGAAATGAAAAGAATTCTCTTTGCCTCAAAACCAACAAGAAAATTGGAATTTGCTTTTGCTTTCTGTTTTATATTAATTTAAATAAAACCCCCTGCTTCTATGGCGCAAGCAATAGCCCCATAATTAGGAAAGTCCCTGAGATGTGGGACACATGGTGCTAGAGAGCCTTGGATGTTTCTTGCTCTATGCCGGCTGCCCTCCTTGCTCTCTTTGGGGTTGTGGGAGGCTGTGCAGGGGCAGCAGCCTCCTGTGGCTCCCCAGTCTCTCAGCCTTTGGGTCACACAATGCCTTGTTTCTCCCTGGTTGAAATCAAAGGGGTATTAAAACCACAAGTGTCCTCTTTCTCAGGAGTGCTGCTGCAGTGTGCAATTGCAATATACCAAATGCCTGTCTGCTGCTGGTCTCCGAGCAGATATGAGAGGGCAGTTTAATGGCTGCTTACAAATAAATGAGTTCAATCCAGTGCAGAGATGGCAGCTGTGAGACCGGCCCTTGGGAATCAGGAGTGTCGCTCCTGTAAAGAGAGCCCGGTGTTCTGAAATAACAGCACGTCTGGGGAGAATAGCCCTCTTAATGTAATAAAAATTACAGTAAATCATGAACTAGTCAGAAAGATTTATAGCAGTGGTCAATTCTGACTCTGATTTTAACCAGTGTCTTTGACCAAATTAAAATAGATGCTCCCTTAAAAGCAGTACCTATCTGATATAGACAATGTCTATTACTTGCTCAGAATGTGTTTTCTGTGTTCCTGAGTGGGGAAGAAGATTTGTATACCAAAAATACATTAAATTACATTGTGTATTAACACAAGTCCTATAGAACTAGAGAGAGAACCATCTATACAGTTGTAGGGTTCCAAGTAAACACCCAGTTTTCATATTTTGGGGAATAAGTCTCTGGTTCACACCTGCTGTGCGTCCTAAAGGCTGGCAACTTTTAATATTGAGCTGTTAGATTTTTTTTTTAATCCTGCATGTTACTGATAACCATGTCTTAAGAATAGTGCATGTTTTATAGTCTCAGGCTTGACCGTTTGCTTTTTATAGTCTCAGGCTTGACTGTTTGCTGACTGTTTATGAAATAAGAAAGGTGACTATTGCTCTATATCCCCACTGTTGGTGTAGGTAACATTCTGCATGTGAAGTAACTAACTGCATGTTTGTCTCTTATTTAGCCATCCCTATAAGAAGATTTTAGGGTCAGCTTAAAAGAAATAAAACTTCAAGGGCAGCACGGTTGCACAATGTTCACAGTACCAGGATGTACTGGTAGAAGGCCATAAAATAAATTGTACTTGATAGTAAATTGAACTTGAAGGATGATCCTCTCAAGTACACATTGCCACTATCAGTTGCACAGGGAGGCTGCTTGCTGTGTTTAGGCAGTCAGGTTTGTTTTATTCTGTGATTCTCAGTGGAGCTACCTAAATCCGTATCTTGGACACTTGAGTGCTCTGACTTGAAATCTAAAGATTCTGCAATTAAGAGTGGTAATCAGCACCCTTTTGTATTGGGATAGATAGTAAAAATGGGTATGTAAAAGCGAATCAATGTGCTTAAATTCAGGAATGGCAGAATAGATGCTTTATACACCAGCGATTAGCATCCTCTCCCAAACTCTGTTTGCAATTACCAAAATTTGGGATTATAGAAAAGGTTTTCCAGAATGTGTTGTACAGTTACAGTTGCAGTTTCATGCTTAACTGTTTGCCAAAAAGATAAAGAACGATTCTTCAGTTCATCAGAGCCATTCAATTTCCTTGCTAGGGTGAGCTTGGTTGAACTGCCCACCTGGCGTCCCTTGAGATGTCTGATGGTGTCCAAGAGAGGCAGCAGATAAGAGGCAAGAATTAGGACTTCCATTTGGAGTAACAATCACAGGCTGAGCAGGATGCACATTAAGTAACATTCACAGATGAACTAACCAGCTGAATAGAGTCTGAAACATGTGCCCTGTAGTGTGGAAATGAAATGTCTTCCTTCTCTGTGTCTTTGCTTTAAAAATAGCTCCTTGTTTAATCTCTGCTATATTGTTTCCAAAGGGTCTAGGATGGTTTGTCATACTTTTGTAAACATAGCTCTCTCCTATGCTCTCGGGCTGGGAGAGATCAAGTTTGAAGATAGTTGCCTTGTGGTGGCTGTGCTTTGACTTCTAAAGCATTGCTGTGGCTAGCTCAGTGCTTTAGCTACAGATAGTGTCAAATGTGGCCCTGTCCTAACTGACAGAGCTTCACTGATTCTGACCTTACTCCAGCTGAACTTCTGGCCACTTGATGGGAGTCCAACAAGCTGGGTTGTTTCACCCTTGATATTTCATTTCTTGTTTGGTGTTCGTCTTTTCAGGGACACTTCCCGTGCTATCTTGATAAAGCGCATAATTCCTAATCCAGAAAATATCATAGTGCTGCTTTGTAGAACTGCAGTACTATGATTTTGAGCGTGCTAAAAATGAATATTTTTCTATTCGGTAAAACGCGTAGTTGTGGGATAAACAAGTGCCTGCAGGGCCTGCTTCTGGAACACATGGAATACCTGTGTGGGAAAGTAAAAGGTGGCAGTGGGGAGTAGGGGTGGTGCCAAGACGACACAGGGAAGTAAATGCCAGCGTCATACTACTGCTGAGTAGAGTAGTGCACAAGATGTCCAGAGCACTGCATGTTTCCCCTAACTCCACAATGCACTTTACATGAATGTGTAATGTTAAGAGATATTAGGACATGCTTTTTGTGTGCTGTAGCAAAGTGGAAAACACTTCTGAGCGTCTGTAGGGCAGGCTCAAGTTTCAGAAGTGGTGAATAAGTTAACCATGTCAAGTACTTAACTTTACAAACTATTTTTGGAAACTTTTCAAGCTTCTGTAGTTTAGGAGGAATGGATGTGTGTAGTTTTGGATGTTGCGTGTCCTCTCTGAGGTAGAATGCATCTTGTTGGAAAAGCTCTTCTATGCCTAGGATTGTCAGACAGAGGACCAAGCAAAGAGGAAGGGAAAACAAATCACAGAAGAGAAAACAGAGAAGGTAATGGGGAAATGTGAGGATCCTGATTTCAGAGGGATGATAAGGCAGGAAGTTGCACAGAAGAAAAGCCACAATAAGCTGATACCAGACTAACCAGCTCTCCTTAAAAAAAGGAAAGTTCCCAGTTCGTAAAGCTGTTCAAGTAATAAAAAATTACAACCAAAATCGATCCAGTAAACCTCTGCCTCAGCACTTGTGAATGCTGCATAGAAGTGAGGCCAAACTTCAATTCACCTGATTGATGCTTTGAAATGGGTATAGATATCTCTGGGGAAAGGAAGGAAAAAATAATATTACATTTGGGAGAACACTTTATGAGCAGGCCTCTGTTTGTTGAGGCAAGCTGAGAAGGAGGTTATATTCTTCTAGATGGGGTCTGTGTGCTCTGAAGCTCTTTGCAGTCTGTTTGGGTGCTTGTTTGTCACCTTCTAGGCTCCTGTATATCAGCTGCAGGAGGTGTGGTAGAGGAATGGTATCGCCACTCAGCAGAATGAGTCTCTAGTCTTTGCAGTGGCCCTTGAGCTTTTCAGGACCGTGCGGTTGCTGGGCTAGCAGCGATTCACCAGGTGTACAAGCCACGGATGGCCAGCACAGTTTGGGGTTTCCTGCTCAGAAGATATTCCTGCGTTTTTGCACTCTGCAGAGTGTAAATGCAAAGCCTGGGCCACTGCGGTTGTTCCTGCGAGCACCTGCTGTGATCCCAGCGTCGGGCCCAGCGGTGGTGAGCTGGTCCCCCCACTGCTCTCAGAGGCGAAAGCCGATGGGGGAACAAGTGGATTGTGAAGTGGGGAGGATGGGTTGGAAGATGGGAACATGACCTGGAGGAGGGACCCACTGGAGGCGGAAGCAAAAGGAGAGCTGTGGAGATAAATGAGAACTTGGCATAAGCTGAAGGAGAGCTGGAAGCAAGCAGGGATGTTTGTGGACAGTAGGTTAGGCAAGCAAGGCTAGCACAAAGGCAATGACAGTAAATTGGATAGACTAAGTTTGACAGCAGAAGTGAGTATTGGGGATTTTGCTTGTGCTGGGATGTTATTTCACAGAAGTTCTGAAAACTTAAAGAGCACAAAAATGGGGAGCTCTGAGTTATTTAATACTGAAGGACTGCTAAGAGAAAGTCAGATCCTAGTTCAGGCCCCTGTGGAAGGAGATGTTTTTACAGTGAGGGACACAGACTTAAATCCTCCTCGAGTTCCTGCCCTGTTATGTTTTCACCTGGAGGTATTTCTTTTGATCTCCCCAAGTCAGTGGCTCCCTTAGACCCCAGTTTCTCAGTGCACTGGTTCCTCATGTGCTGAATTCTTACATAAGTCAAGCATTAGCTGATAGAAGTTGAATTCAGCTTTAATTAACAACATGGGGTTGGCTGAATTGGGGTTGTGGGTCCCTTGAGTCGCAATGGTGCTGTTGCAAGTTATGGTATTGGACATACAGAAACCTATAGCATGTACCACCAAGACATGGAATAGATGGTGCTGCAGGCAGCCTTGGGTTCGCTGCTGTTGCATCAAGAGAAGGTGGGTAGATTTCAGAGCAGTACTGAGCATCTCCATGGGCCAGAAGAGGTGTTGTGTGATACGACTTGGCATGCTGCCGAGACCCTGCTCTGCACTCAGTCCTTGCCTGAGAGTGCATGTACGGTCCTTGCCTTAAGGGACATGAAGCCTTTTTTAAGCAATCCCACAAAAGCACATATTTTTGCTGTTAAGACTCGATTGCTTCATTTTGAGAGCCCCTGGGTACTCAGGATTAGGCCATAAATGTCAAATATCTGGATGCCACAGAGCTCAAGATAATGACATTAAGTGGGTTCCTTGTAGTGTCTGGATCTGGTTTTCTAAAGCCCAGCAGTGTGTCCTTCGGCTTGCACGGTAGATTTATCCATGATACTTTGGTGATGAGAAGTCCTTGGGGAGAGAGGGGGAGGACAAATCCAAATCTAAAGCATATATTTTTGCTTCCTGCTTATAGTGTCTCTGGGGCATTTAAATCCATTTTTTATGGTGTTGTGTTACAGGGTTTGTTTTTTAACTGCTATTTGTTATGTTGATTATTTTATATGTACATAATTTGATACACTGCACTAATTTATTACGTAGTAAGACTGCTTCAAGGCTTTTCCTTGAAAATTATTCTCAGAAGTCTTCATGAAACTGTTTCTTAATAAAACTATTTTGTCCTAAACAATAACACAATGTAATTAAATACATTTTTCCTATTTTTAAATTGCTTTTGAGCTGAGAATCTGCAGAGCTCAATTTAAATTTTAAGCATTGCATCAGTTATTAACTCAGACATCATTGCAGGGCACTGAGAGAGGAGTAGCACTGTCATAATCCACAAGTAAGGGCTTTAACTTTGTAGAGCACATTTCTTGTTTGCACGTAACTGATAAAATACTCTAAATCTAGGGTTATGGTTTTTACTTCTTGGAAGTGGATTTTGGGCACTTCTCTGAACCTGAGAAGTTTTTAGTAAGGAACAAAGGACCCCATCCCTATTCCCCTACTCAACATGAAAGCGAAAAAGCACAACTCAGATTGGCCAAATTAATTTTTAAATTAGAATACATTCCCATTCAGACCTTAATTTAATTTTACTTATACTCTGTAAGAAAGAGACAGTCAAGTTATCCTGGTCATTTTGGCAGACATGATTCTTGGCTTTGCTTAAATTATTGATTATAGCAAGGGGAGGGATTTTGCAATGAGAACAGCGCTCTCACTAATAGAAGCCTTTCACTAAATCAATTTCTACCATTCCTGCAATGCACCTTCAGGAAATCAGAGGTTTACAGCCATAAGAAGAATTTTGTCTTCAAGGAGTGGACCTTTGCTTTACATTTTTTTAAACTTTTCATGTTTATACAGGCAGCTGAAGAAAAAAAATTGACATAAATATATTTTCAGGGGTTGATTTGCAGGATGAGGGGCTGTTCTGGTTCAAAGTTGAACTGATTAAATCTTGATTTGATTGTCATCTAAAGGCTCGTGGGCTGAAAGTACTGCTCAAAAGCTTGTCTCCTAAGCAGAGTCAGTCAGAAAATACATCAATGTCTTGCAAGCTGGAATTAATTCAGTAGAGGATGCAGTGTGTGCACACGCTGCTGAAATTCATGTATAGCCATCTCTCTTATTTTTTCTTGGCTTATTAGAAAATGCAGTCATTTATATGGTCAAAATGTGGTGTTTCCTCTGTTACATTTACCGGCAGTTGAATGGGGGTGGCTTCTCTTCCCTCCCATCCAAAGTACCATTCCTCGTTAGATTAATTAAGTAAGTGTCTGTTTAAACACAGCAGTGTATTTCCTTATATTTGAGTTGGAGATGCTGCACAGAAGAATATGAAGCTGTTGGGACATGTATATAGCAAACTTAAAGGATGCTGGTAGCAGATCAGTACATGTTGAACTATACGGGAGCATCTAGTAACTGTAAGTAACACTTCTATTTTAATTTTTCATTGGTTGACAATGTCAGTTAGGCCTGGATGCTGAATGCAATATTTTATCTGGTTTTCTAAAGCCCAGCAGTGTGTCCTTCGTCTTGCACGGTAGATTAATTAATAAAAATTCTGCTCACTGGAAGATCAGCTGGTATCTGACAGGTTAGGTTGCAGTAGTATCTTTCTGAAGGCTCATTATTTCAGTAGTGAATTGACAAATGATGTTTTGTACTTGTGATCCATAGAGCTCGAAGATCTTTACATAGATTTAAAATACATTCAAAACCAGGCTTTTGATTTCTCCTTTACACATGACAAATTCTTTCCCTGTATTTTTCTTGCAGTCAAAGGGAAGAAAAAAATATCTCTGAACAGTGTAACAGTGGTACCCCTAGTCATTCCCTAAAGTTCAAGGTAAAGGAACTTTTGCAATACTGAGTGTGAGTTTGGGGGTTTGAAATGTGAGGCGGTTTATAGCCAGTATTGAATTGGGAGCTGTCAAAGAATGTTGACTAATATCTTGGATATTTTGTTTTGCCCATCTTGCCAGCTCTAAATAAATCAACTTGTTGAGGTAGAAAAAGGATGTTTTATTGGAAAGCTGATTCACACAAAACCTTTACACAACTTTTTCTCTTCATTTGGGGAACTGTAGTTAAATAGCACAACTGTATTTGCTCCTCACAGAACAAACTAATTATAAGAAACAGTGATTTGGCTTAGCTTTTGTAAAATTATTGAAAATTTAGTTCACTTTTTTCTTTTGTGGGTAAGCTAGCATTGTTTGTCACACTCTAGCTGTAGCAGAATTTCAAGATGACATTTGGTGTTAAACTCAAATTACCTTATTTTTCTTTTGTGCTTAACTAAAATGGAATAATGAGTCTCCCTTTTTTGCCCATGGAGGCTGTCAGCAGATCAACTAAGGAACTTTGTAGTCTCTTGGCTACAATAACTTCCTTTGGTTAATTGTTCTGAAACATAACCAATGCTTTTTTTAACAAAGATACCTGAAAAGTAGGAAGATGACGTCAGAACAACAGGGGTTTCAGGGCTAGCTTCCACTGGCATGGAAGAGGAAGTTTATTTCATTTTTCTTACAGGATTGGGTTTTTTCCCACTAAAATGGGTGTGTTAGGCTTTGTTAAATTATATTGCCTACATGTATACATGCAACATCAAAATTAATGTATGATCATTAACAGAAGATTTATTTTCTGTAGTTCTCTTGATTTCATGTCAGAGGTGAATTCTCTCTTTCAGAACTATACTCCAGATTTCTATACTTTAAATATACCAAGCTCCTCTTTCCTAAGATTTTGTAATCCTACAATTACTTCACAGGGAAAATGCAGCTTCTTAAAAGAGGCTACCATAGGAATAGGGTGACAGTGGAAGTTTTCCCATTCTCTGTTCCTCCCAGTGGCTTCTGTCCACATCCACTTTAGGTTTCAAGAAGCTGGTCCAGAAAATAGTGGGGCATGGTCCAGTGTACTCAACATTTCCTGGAGGAAATCACCTTTTTTTGGTGGATAGATGTCTCTGACTTGATGGGGCTGTTGTTAACCTGGGACAAGCTTCAGCTGTTCCAAAAAAAACTCTTCTTAGTTGAGGTTTTCCAGGAATGATGCAGAGGGCTGGATTTTCTCTCTGGCAGAAGTAGGCAGAGATGTTATCTGTGTGTTCTACCAATGTTTGAGGTTCACTACTACCAAATTTTGCTAACATCAGTGCAATAACTGTCAGACAGTGTTAAAAAAAAATCCACAGACAAAATGTACTGATTTAAAAGTTGTACTCGCTGCACACCACACTTGAAAAATACTGTAATAGTAATTGCTGGTTTTATTTTTAGTATTCAAGTGTGCAACAGAAGCTTTATTGTGGGTGAAGGAATACATCTAGCATTTGCATAGTAGACCTCTTTTGTTTTCCTCTGCAAACCACCATCTGCAGACAGGGCAGATGGACAGATCAAGCATTGGAAGTAAAAGGGAGGGTAGGGAATTTTCACATGTTGCTCCTTTATTAGTACCACATTTAATTTTACGTCCTCATTTTAGTTGCACAGGAATACTAATAGATATGATGCATTTATAAAGGCTAAAGTAGAGATGAATAACTTCTTCAATATATGCCAGCAAACCAATTAAAACCAAAAGGAAAACAAACATAAATTTTTCTTGGAGCAAATACATCTTGTCCCCAAATGGGAGTCTAAAAAGAATGTGTATTCAAAAGCAAGAATAATTTTTATGTCATTGTTTATCTTTTAGGGTTAAGCTTTCATTTTGTTTTTTCAGCTTTTACCTTTTTTTGAAAGGGAAATGTGGGAGATTCTGTGGGTTGTAATGAGGGGTTTTTTGAATATTTGTTTATTTGGCTTTTTTTTTAAAGTGGACAAGCTGCAATTTTCCCATGATTCCAGGAGCTAGGGGTTTAAAAAGTTCCAGATATCACAAGACACAAAATCATAAAAATGTCTATCAAAAATGATGAAAACAAATGTGAGTTCACAAGAGTAGTACTTTATTTCTTCAGTGTTTTAAAAGTAAACTTTCTGAAAGGAATGAGCCTTGCAGCTTGAATTCTGCAATAATGAACAAATCAACTACCTCATTTGGTAAAACAGTAAAGGTCTTTTGGTGGGATGTGGTTTTATGACTTGCTGATGGGTAAGGTGGTGGTCAAAGTTTAGAAGAGAGCAAAAACAGTTTTCTCCTTCTGGTAACATTACTGCAAAAGGGTCAGTGTAAAGGCCACCACACTGGGTTATTTTGACTTTTGGTTTATTATTTTACAGATGATGTGTTAGGATTATGTGTTTTCCTGGCCACAGTTTTATTTTTCAGGTGGCAGGATTAACTGAGAATTTGTTAGCAGTGCATAAACTGAATTTATGGCTAGCATGTTGCTTACAGTATGTCGCTGTCATCTCTCCTTTCTACTTCTGAAATTTTCTGGAATGCAAATAATAAAAGGGCAGTGAGACTGTAAACACTTACTGACATAAGAGCTTTTTTGAACTGTAATAATT
Source organism: Gymnorhina tibicen (assembly GCA_013399875.1). NCBI lineage: Eukaryota > Metazoa > Chordata > Aves > Passeriformes > Artamidae > Gymnorhina > Gymnorhina tibicen. The sequence goes on along the minus strand of VXAZ01004425.1, from coordinate 531,560 downwards.
GTCATGTGTAAAAGCATGTAGTGTAAGCAGTGCTAATTACCTCTCCACAGTAGTTGTCTCTGCACTAATCACCAGACAGATCTCTTGTTAGTTAACTGTTCCTCAGTAGTTCAACTTTTTCTTGATAGTAGTTCAACTGTTCCTGAGTACTTCAACCCTTTCCTTATTCATACAGATATTTAAGATCAACTGTTCTATTTGTCTATAAATAAATTTATATTTGTTAAATGGTGATGTATAATTTGGTGTAATAGTAGTAGAATCTTCCTTTTGGATACATGTTAATATAAAATGGAAGGGGACAAATGTGCAAAGATAATAATATTCAGTCTCATAACTCCTGCATTTCTATTGCCATTATTCTGTATCTCAGGGTAGGTAACTGTGTACCTTTGTATTTATGAGAATAAATTTATTGTGTATTTTCCTTCTAGGAATATATATCTATATTTATATATAAATCCCTTAGAGGAAGCTTAGATATATGGGTTTGAGAGTTCTTGCATCAGGTGTGGCTTTTTAATCTGATCCAGTATAACTGCTGTGGTAACTTTTATGAAAGTCTTTCAATAATATTGTTAATTCCACTATTTCCAGTGTAAACTAATATAGTAAATGGAAGGCAGAGCTTTCACAAGAGTCACAGCAGTTACAGTTCCGTGTTGTACATCACCAAATGGCCATACACAGCAGACCTCAGGCTCACGTAGTTCTTTATGGGTCGCTTCTCCAGCAGTGGTCAGTAGCAGAAACTTATGGCTTCACTAAAAACAAAAAGCAGGGCTAGCATAAAATGGTCCTCCCCCTATTATATCTTTTTCACTTTCAGTAACTGATAGTTTTAGGACTTTTAAACTTGGTATGTCATTCATGTTATCTTCTTTAATTGCCCTTGATAGATTTTTCTAACATTAATCTGTTTAATCTTTTTTTTTCTCATTTGTATTTCTGGCATCCACAACATCCTGTGACCATAAGCTCCATAATTGAATTATGTATTTTATGAAAAAGTATTTCCCTTTGTTATAAAATTGCTCTCCAGTAATTTCATTAGATGCCTATTGCTTTTCTGTTTTAGGAAGCAGTAAATAACAGTGAATGATGATTTCCTTTCCATCCTTGCCTTCTTCCCACCATTCATGATTTTACAGATTTCTCTGACATCCTCCCCTCTTCCCTGTCATTTATTTTCCAAGCTGGAGAGTCCTACTTCGTGTCTCTTCCTGCGGAGAGATTTTTATCTGTCTGTCTTTTCTAATTCTGATGCCTCCATTTTTATAGTAGGGCACGTGAAGTGCATGCACTAGTCCTGTGGTAGTTCAATCCTACATTAAAACATAAAAACATATGTAGGCATAAAGACTTTTATCTTGATCTTGGTTCCTAACATGTAACTTTTCCAGCTGCCAGTGAGTACTACAATGCTATCTTCAAAAAACTTGGTGACCTTGATCCTTCCAGAGTGGCTAAAGGTTATTAATTGCCTGCCATTGTATTTGAGGATTTGAAGCAGCAGAAGAGTAACAGTGAAGGGACTTCTAAGAAATGGATAAAAAAGAAGAGATGGGCATCTTTGTCTGTAGAAGAAAACTTAGAGGTGAAGGTTGTGCGTTGAAAAACAGCTCTTGAAACTGTGTGTATCCTAATCCTGTAGGATCTATCTGCAGTCTTTTGTTTTTGCACAGCAACAAAGGTGAATAGAAATCCAGAAAGGGCACTCTTCTCATCCTACATAACTGTTTTTCCAGCTTTTCAAGACCACCTGCAGTCCTCTGGCATGTCCACAAACTGTAAGGTTTCCACCACAGATTAGCTACTGTTTTCAGCTGGGGGAAGGACCATTCTGTTGCTTGTGCATCTCTTGTTTTACTGTTTGTGACAACATGTGATGACAATCCGCTGTTTGTGATGACGAACATCTTTTGAGATTTCTTAACACCAGAAGGTCTTTTCCACAGTGCTAACAGAGCTCAGTGGCTTGTGGTTTATCATACACTGGAGATTTTGTCTGTTGATTTCTTGTGCTTTGGCATACTTCTATTCTTACCAAGCAGGTGTTTGTGTTTAGGGATATTCTGTCTCAGGGTTCACAATAAAGGAAACTTCTGAAGTTGTGTTCTGGGCGTATGCATGCTTAAGGGAAGTTTATCCTCATTTTCAAAGCATCCATTTTGCTAATGGGCTTTGAATTGAAGGTTGTGATAATTGCAAGTGAAATCATGCTGTGGTTCTGTAGAATTTTAAAATTAATCCCTTCATTTTTCTCTTTCCAATGCTATCTGGCGTAGGACTCTAGTTGTTGTGTGTCATGTTTGTTCCTGGCTACTGTTTGCTAACTTAGACTTCCCGGGTGATTGGGGCCCCAGTTATTTTTTGTGAATTTTCTTCTAATTCTTGCTACTGCTTATATCAGAGATACCATTTGTATCTCCTTAAATGCAGATTTTTAAGTCTAGCTTCAATTACATATATGAATCCACTCTGTGAAAAATACAGAATTTTAGTGCTGGAGTGCCGTGAAGTAGATATGAGAATGAAAACACTGGTATTTCTAATGTTAGATGGATGCTTTCAAAGATGATTAACATCTTTGAGATTTCTTAATATCAGAAGGTTTTTGGACAGTATGACTAAAGATTTAATAACAAGTTGATCTACCAGTGTAGTGATGTGAAATACTTGAATAAACGGCAGGGCTGTGAGAGACCCCTGTGTGCTATCAGCACGCTTCCCTCTCCCACAGCGGGTGAAACACAGCCAGCTCCCCTGGCGCTTCCATCTGCTGTCAGAAGCCCCCGTTCATGAAGCCTTCCTGTTGTAGATGCTGGACGTGGCACTTCATGTACGGCTGTACGTGTTGTGCAGGAAAAGGCTTACTTCAACTGAAGCAAAATTGCTTTTGAAAAGGTTAGAGTTGTTTGGTTGTTGGCTTTTTTTTATAAAAAGTCTCCAATTTTGAAGGCTGGGAGGTGAAGCTTGAGTTCACCATCTTACAAGGCCTCAGTATGGGCTGGAACTGCCGGTGGTGCCCAGTCTTCTCCCTTAGTGTCTCTCCCTGCAGGGAGGCCGTGTGCTGCTTCCTAGGCTTGTGCAAAACTTCATGCTTATGCATCTCTAACAGTAAGAGTGGATTTTCACCATAACAAATTCTCCCATCCCTTCAGTACTGTAGCAACATGAGATTAATTTGGAGATGGGGACATATTAGGTCTTCAGCTTCTATGTTGGAAAAAACCAGGAGCCTTCAGTTTGCTATCTAATGCACGTTTCACTACAGCTTTAAAGTAGCAAACTGACCCATTATATCGATTGTTAAAAGTCACATTCCAGCTTTTACTGCTAGGACTTGACTGACCAAGTTTTGCCATATTACAAAGAGTAGTCCGTACTGCAGGATGGAAGGGGACTCTGATGTGTAGACACACTGGATGGAGCACAGTGGCTGATCTCTGTGCAGTGTGTTTGTCTGGTGCTTGGGTGCAGGGAGCCTGCACAGATCCCAGGGAGTACCTAGAGTCTGGGCATGACTCCAGGAGAGTTATTTAATGCATCTCAGACCTCTCTTCCCACCCCTCCCTGACTTTGTTTAAAACAGGGCTTGCACTCTCCTGCCTCACGAGGTTGGTGTGAAGATAAAGCAGTCATTTTCGTGGCGTCCTAGAGCATCTGCTGCACTGTGTGAGCTGAAGGATGCACAAAGCTTGCGTATGAGGGGAAAATGACTGTTCTTGCAAACTTTGCATTTTTTTGTGAAGTAAAACATTTAATTTCAGATAGTAACTCAGATTGTAATTCAGTTTTATGTTCTGTTTTCACTGAACAATAAATTCAGGAAAAGGTTTTTCTAATGCATTTGCACAGTGCTCTAAATGAAGCTGTCAAAGAAAAGCAGCTTTAGTCAAGCAACCAATTGAATTGTATGCCTGTGCCATTGGGCAGCTTCGCTGGCTTTTAATTAGCCAGTCATATGCACAAAAACACTAATGAGCACGTCCCTAAAATTTCAGACTATATAAATATATTTATACAGGATATTCTCCAGGGAAGTGCAGTCATTCCTTTCTCTACATTGACTCCTGAAGTCAGTAGGCCTCATTATATTTTAGATGAAGAAAATTAACTTTGCACAGTACCTGACTTATAATACAAATATTTTTTATGCAGCTCCTTTTCTAAAATGGAAAAAAAAGTTGTGACTGCTAGTCAGATTCTTTCTTCCATACTCTTACTACTCATGTCATTCAGATTAAAGAGGCACTCACTGACATCACCAACCCTTAATTTAAAACTATTGAGGATACAATGGAAATAGAATAGAGAGGATAGAAAGCTATTCCTTGGTTCAGACAAATGGGATTAAAAATGTGGAGTCCAACCTTGTTGCCATTCTTTAGTAGCAGGGATTGATATCAAGTGTATTGGAGGGATTAAGATCTGTTTCTCTGTCTTTCATGGCTTGTGTAAGGGAGATGGGAACCACTTGTGTCCACAGCCAGTCCCAGTAAAATGGAGAGTTACAGGTTGGGAGATACTGAACTCTATTTGAAGCTTGCAGAACAAGAGTGTTAGTTGTAAGTGAAGCACTGTGGTGCAGGACTTCCTTTGTGGAGAGTTGAAGCTGTTGAGGTGACCCTACTGCCGTACGCCAGACATTGGCACAACATCCCCTCCTGCTCTGCAGGCATCCTGTGTCTTGAAGGCAGAAGGACATCCGTGTTTAACTGCTTTTTGTGTTAGTATTATAGACTGAATCTTTCTGTTTTGTGTGAAAATTCCAGACTATATTTGTTCATTGCCCAAAATTAATGTTTTGTTCTATGGATGGTTTGACATTAGCATGCCAATTCATTTTGAGGAGACAGGAGACCAAGACTCTTTCTTTTAAGAGAGAAATACATAAATCCAGAGTTGCTACCAATGTCATTTTCCCTGGTTTCCTACCAAATGCTTGGCTGCTGTTGTGACAGATAAATTCTGTGAAGGGAAGGAAGGCTGGACTCCACGCGTATGCACATTGCTTTCCCTTGGTGTGCTGTACAGTGTGCCTGCCGGTGAGACAGTGCGTGCGTGGGCTTCGCTGTGTGAGTCTGGCAGTCCCTTGGTGGGGTGGTCTTTTAATTCTTCCTCTTTAGACCAAACAAAACCCTGCTTCTAAAACAAGACGAAGTAGTTAAATATGTTATGAACCCAGAATATGAGATCATATGCTGCAGTTCTGCTCTCTGTGGGGAAAGGCATGGGAAGAGATACTACGCAAAAAAACCAAAAAATCAGAAAAGCAGCTGCAGATTGCTGCTGCACTGGTTTAGCCCTGAAAGCTAAATTGCAATAACATTTTTAGTAATTTGCTAATGATGATAATGAAAATACTGCTCTTGATGAACTGTTTGCTGCTGAGAGCCCTCCACGGTGAGGAGGTCCTTTGGGTCACATTCACACAATGCATGATCACAATGGATTTAGACCATATAGAGGTATACAGTCTGCTGTGTTTTGGACTACTCTTTAAGTAAAAGCTTTTGCCATCTAGTGGAAGGAATAGAGAACTAGCATTTCAAACAAGCTAGAAACCCACTTACACTGATTGTAATCTTTACTGTGAAGGGTGAGAGCACTGGAACAGGCTGCCCAGACAGGTTGTGGAGTCTGCTTCTCTGGAGATATTCAAAACCCACCTGGATGCAATCCTGGGTAACCTGCTCTAGGTGTACGTGCTTTAGCAGGGGGATTGGACGAGATGATCTCCAGAAGTCCCTTCCAACCCCAACCATCCTGTAATTCTGGGATATGCAAAATGTATTTATAATAGTAGATCACTTGCTAGAACAGTAGCAAATTATTCAGACTGCTTTGAAAATTAGTTGGTAGATATCTTCTAAGGTACTGGTGCACTTTGTTGAAATAGTATCTAATTTAAGCACCAACATGGTGGAAAGGGCATTCATTAATATGCTGCCCTTACTTGTTTGGGACTCCTTTTCATTCCACCCCAGATGGTACCTGCTTATTTTTTCCTGGATCTTAGGTTGGCCAGTATGCTTTGAATTTTGTGGTGGCTTGTTTCTCCCACCAGTGGGATGGGGAAGAGAACTGGAAGAGCAAAAGTGAGCAGAAGTCATGACTCATGATAAAGAAAACTTAGTGAGTGAAGAAAGAAATAATCATATATGTAAAAAGTGATGCAAACACTAGCACTAGCAGGCCAATTCCTAGCCAGTCCGGTTGAGGCTGAGAACAAAGATGATCTCGGCCCTATGCAAGCACTGCTCAGCAATAACTAAACCGCTGGTGTGTTTCCAGCACTTGTTTTGGTCACAAATGTAATGTGCAGTACCTTACAGGCTGCTAAGAAAAAAAATTAGCCCAATTCCAACCAGACCCAGTATATCTTCTTAGTTGCCCAGCTCTCCTAATGTCCATCAGCAGCCTAATAAAGAGCTTGAGATCTCGTCACAAAATAAAGTTTGCGGACGAGCTGTAGGATGTGTCTCCAGTACAGCACTCTCAGGTAGCAATTCATCAGCTTTTGCTCAAGCTTCCTCTATATCTGTAATTTTGTGTTGTCACCACTGCTCCACCTGGCTAAACAGCCACCCTCCTCCAGATGGGACAGAGGCTGGCTTCTTCCTGGTCCATCTGTCACCACAACAGCTCCCTTGAGACAGCAGTTCAGGTCACCTCCAAGTCTTCCTTCCTCACTTTACCAGACTCTGCTTGTTTCGTGGACAGGTGTTTTTGGTTGGTGAACAGGCTAGTCCTCTTGTGTTTACCTATTTTTTGCCCATTTTCCAGGAAGGAACATACAGACCTTTCCTCACTGCCTTACTGCACTACTTCCGTACTTTTTCCTACTGCTGCTGCTGTTAGCATCAACTCCTGTAAATGCAAGCTCTGGTGCTGGTTTCTCATGACTTCACCTCTGGACCTCAGACTGTATTGCCCCTGAGCAGACAACTTGGAGAGCCCAAAAATTCTCCCATCTAAGCAGGACAGCTAGTATCATCCATCGCCCTCATCCAGGGCTGTCACAAGCAGTTCTTCAGAGCCCCTCTGCTGAAGTCACTTGCCCTTGTTTTCTTTGGTAATTGTACTAGTACTGTGGTCCTTATATTAACAGCTTGGGCTTTGGTCATTGAGAGGGAGAAGAAGCCAAGACAGCAAAACAAATGGGTTTAGTTGTGGGTTTTGGGTTTTTTCCTGAATGTTGACAGATCTGCTTTCCTCTTTTTTCCTTAAGATTAGTCATCTCTGCATGAATGCTTCTTACGCTTGTAGTAACTCATTTATACAGCCAAAGATCCCATCTCACGAAAAAGAAAAATAGTACAGGCCATTCATTTCACACTTCCTTAGGATTTTTACAAAGTCAGTCTTTTCTGATTCTGGTTGATTTTACAGTTGATCAAAACAGCAAATCATTTTGGCACAGATAGAGTCTGGTTACATGTATGCCTGTAAATCCCACATTTCAGCATGTTTTCCTGGAAACTGTTAGAGAATCTTCCTCCCCCCAAGTGCGTGTGACTGGTGGCTGGTTCAGCAATTCTGCGAGGAGGATGACGGGGTTGTCATGACAACCAGTTACATGCTGTGAGCAAAGATGGTGACAAATGACCAGCTTCTGGCTGGTTATCATTCCTTGCTGAGTAACATTCACCAAATTAGACAGATGTGTCTGATTTATAATTACTTGACCTGTTGACTTGTATTTTTGCTGCATTTTTCTGAGATAGCATTAATGCTTCTTGCAATGGTGCTTAGGCGAGGCTGCCCGCTGGCCATCGCTGGTGTGAATCATGCGAGTAGGTGAAGCTGTTGATTTTGCTGTAGTGCATGCACAGTGAGGAGAAGTTATCTTTGGAGACTTCTTTTCGTTAAAACCAAGCAATTTAGACTTGCACATTGAGCCCACTGCAGGAAATAGATGGGATAAAAAGACGCAAGACCTATGTTCTTTCTATTGTGCTACTGAATAGAGAGTGCTCCTTGAAATTTGTTTGCCCTGAGTTGCTAATACAAAGTCTTCCTCTCCCTTCAGTGCTTGCCTTGATCTTCAGCATGCATATGGAGTGGGGGGGAATATGCTTCCCTTAGGAAGAAGTCTTGGATCTGCTGAAGTCATTGGCATCTCTTCAAAAAGACTAAGTTTCTGTGGCTGTCTTTTCCTTTAGTTTTGCTTTTATTTAGATGCAGAAGACAGAAGTAAAACATTTTCATTTCAACATTTTGGAACTTCAGAAAAGAAAACAATACTTTCCCCCACCTCTTTCCTTTTATTAAAACCTTTTTATCCTCCTGTCTTCCCAGTTTCTTGTTGCACTTCCCCTCGTGTGCCCAGAAGGATAGCATTTGTAATACACATGTGATATGGTGGGTCAACTCTTCATTATGTTTCAGCCCAGCAATGAAGACAGACATCAGATATGAAGCTAGTGATTGCCCATTGGTGCCTAAACACTAGAACAACATGTTGTTGTATCCTGTTGCTATCCCATTCTCTGCAATTTTTGACATAGGAGGCTTTGATGCAGATCTCTTATTACAAACAAGGTGCTTTTCAGTTTGAATTCCTTCATTTATATTGTGCATCCACTGCTGGAATGTGAGCAGTGGGAGGGCCAGAGATTCAGAAGTGACTTTATAGATTTATTATTGGCCACAATTTTTTTTTAGATTTGGAAAAAACTGAAAGTGTTCCTGTTTGTACCATTATGCTTCCAGCCTGGACAATGGACACTCCTTCTCAGTTAATTTTTTTACTGCGAAAGTATATTTTTGAGATGGTGATAAGCAATCACAGTCTGGATGAAATCCAGTGTTGGGGTGATCCTTTTCTTCAGAGGATCTTAATAGAAAAAAAGTTGTTACAAAACCATCATAAGAATTGACGTAACTAAGCTAGAAGTACAAAAAAAATAGATAGCTCATCTTCATCTCTGTATAGTGTGGGTATTTTATTACTTAACCTGTTTAGATTGTGTAGATCAAGTGTTTGCAAGTATTGTTGAGCCTTGCAGACAAGCAATCTCACTTGGGCATTCTGCTACCACACAGTGAAATAAGCCCTCTTTAAGTTAGAAAGACTGACTGGAAGTCCAGGGCTTCTGCTAACTCCAGCAGAGCTGCATTTGCATTAGCCAGAGGCTGTGCACTCACATCTGCTGCTACTGCTTCCAAGGAGGCAAAATGAGATCCCTCTGTTGAAATGAATCCCTGGAAAAGCAAAGCAATGTGTCCTTTGAATGATGCAACGATACCTCTCAGATTTCCCTGAATATATTTTCTGTCTTAGTATGACTCTTACCTTGCTGCTGTCTCCCAGTTTTCCAAAAATGTGGTTTTAACATGTGAAATTATAGTTAAAATGGTCCTGTGGCATAGATGCTATTACTGTACTGCACCTCTCAGGTGCAGAACTTCCAGCACTTTGAAAACTCTGTACCGCATTTTTACAGTCTCTGTTTTGAAGTCTTGTATGCTGCCAAACTCAAGCCCTTTGTGACTGCATTCTTCTTATTCAAGGGTACTCTTTTTTGTCCATAAATTAGTGGCCCAGCTATGCTGATTGGTGGGATTTGTTTTCACCTGAAGAAGAGATGCGTGTGCAAAATATGTTTTTCCAAGTAAATCTCCCAGTTCAATACAAAATGTATTGCATTAGACCTGTTGCCTTACTTAAGAGTATTTTCTTCAGGAAGGAAGTTTGCTTGGCCTTCAGTAAACCAGGTTCCCTCATGCACAAGGACCTAAGCAGAGAGGCACCAGCTCTGATCTCTGTCCCCACACCTTTCTTATCATCACCACCAAGTTCTCTTGGAAGTGGAGATAACACCTAGCAGATGTGCAACAAAATTACATGTTTTGAAATGTCATGCAATTGAATGGGGTCATCCAAATTCAGAGGAGAATTATTTTACTACCTATAATTCCACATTCAAATAGAGTAGAGCCACTGATGTCCTGTAGTAGGTCTGTGATGACTCAAGTGCATTCGTCTGTCTTGTTAGGTTTTGTATGTTGATACTTATTTTGTTATCTTTCTTGTGCTGGAATCTCTTGTGATGCCACATGACCTTTGACTTGCACACTTGACCTGCACAGGATGAGTATGTTCATCTGGTAGAACAGTCAGTGCACTAGGGAGGCTTTCCAGTTCATGCTAGTAGGAAACCACAGCCTGTGAAAAGGTTATCCCAACAGTCTCCCATTCTGCAGCATGGGCTGGGACACACATGTGTTTCATTTTTTTCAAGTAGGTTTGCATAGCAAACGTGAGGCCTGGTGTTTCAGGATGAACACGTGCCCTGTGGTGCTGTCCTGTTCAGCTGTGCTTATTAGATGGTCTGAGGCCAGTCCCTTTGCATGAGGAGTACCCGCACACAGACATCAATCACAGTCCTTTTGTGGGGAAATGCTGCTCTTTGAAAGTCCTGAGCTATGTTAATTGAAAACAAATCGAATTCCTTTTTTATTTCTCAGCATATGCAAACATATTTGGGTGTATTTATTATTGCTAATGGATAAGTTTCCAAAATAAATTACTATTACTCAGCTAGGTGGTATTTTCTTATCCCAGATATTTTACATTATGTCCTTCCAACTGTTTGTTCACATATGAGATAATTTCTTTTCTTATAACTAATTGTTGCAGAAATGTTTTTGGTTTAAGTCTCTGGGTTAACAATTTTATTTCTGCTGTGAGTTTTGTCTGCTTTTACTTCAAAGTAATTCCTGCTTAGGTCTTTCTGGTACTGCATGTCATTGCAACAATAAATAACTTATGTTGGTTCCTCTGCCACTTTGGTTGATTAGTTTGAAATTAGTAGTTTAATGCAACCATAGCATAACACTTGCCTGACTTATGTTTGAGTAGCTGTGTATACATCCATACGTATGTATAGCAAGGACAGAAGCTGTGCCTAAACTTTGAACTTAAACTGGACTTGTAGATGTTGCCACACATACTTCATTGTGATGTTTAGATATTTGATCACATTACTTCTTGCATGGTGTGGCCAAATTGTGGAAAGTGTTTTGCATTTATTTGCCTTTTATGTGGTTGAGAAGAGTGCAGTTGATTTATTCAGCTGGAAAACAAAAACGGTCAAGGTTGAAGATGAGTAGGCTTTAAAACATGTAAGACCTTGGAGTCAGGAACTGCGTACTTGAATGCCATAGAGGCCACAACAGGGGACATTTAGAAGCAGGTGTTTAGAATATTTGTGAACTTCTGAAACTGATTATGGGAATGTTGCTGATTTCAGATATTGGGCCATAGGTGAGGCTTTTTATTAAATTTGAGTTTAATGATATCATCTAGCATTTCTTCTGCAGAACTTGCTTAGATTAGTCCTCAAGTGGTAAATCAGTAATTTAAGAACTTCTTAAGTGGCTCTGGGGAAGAAATAGTCTGGTTTGTATCTCAGAGTGTAAGAGTTATTTTAAGTTATCATGACATTTGTGTGTCTGTTTGTGTGTATGTGCATAACTATGGGTAGCAGAAACAAGACTCAGAAAAAAGCAACCGTGATAAAATGCTTGGTAGAAAGCTTGAAGGATAGACTAACAACGAACTTTTAATTTCAAAAAGGGCTTAAGAGCAGCAGTATAACAACAGGTTATTCATCTGTTGTCCACTGTCATATTACATTGAGCCTCAATAATTTGGTATGTTTTTCTGGTGTTCATTTACGAAGGAACTGTAAAACAGCAATACCAGCTGTGCAGACCCATGGAAGAACTGTTTGTATCTTTGTGTGACTATTTTTTCTTTTTCCTGTTCTCAGCAGATATATGGAGTGATCATTCATTTCAGACAGACCCAGACTTACCACCTGGTTGGAAAAAAATAAATGACATTGCTGGCATCTACTACTGGCACATACCAACAGGAACAACTCAATGGCAGCGTCCTGTGTCCATCCCAACAGATCTCCAGGGCTCACGAAAAGGGTCACTTGGTTCCATTACTCCATCTCCTACTCCAGAAACTGAGGTAACCTACTGGGTCTTCTTGTGGGCTACATACTGTAAGGAAAATTGAAATAACTTTTTGAACTTGCAGGTTTAGCTGTTAGCTAAACTGGCCTGATAATGTCCCAAAGTGTAGCTACTTGTTGATAATACATACGTAAGTATCTGTTCTCTATGTTCATTTTTTAATGATTGTGCCTGATAAAACACCCTAAACTTTGGATGTGTGGGATGAAATCAGACATATCTCTGATAATTAGGCAGTGCCTGTGAAACTTTGGCAGTTCTGTAGCATAGGCTGAAGCATTGCTGTGTTATATGGATACAGGATAAATAAAATTTTTGTACGATAGCAGACTTTTGGCCGGACTCTTTGTTTGCATCTTCTTTCTTTTTGGTTCATTTGGTAGGAGTATCACAATAGACATAGGAGCTTTCATTTGAGAACTAGTTCATTTGCAGGGTAGCTTCTATTGAATAAACATGAAGCGTTCTCAAGTGTAAGCCTCTGTACATCCTGCCAGTACCAAATACCTATCAGTGTTGCAGTCAGACTTTAACTAGAAACAGAAAGAGATACACTCTATCCTCCACATGTGCTGAAAGAGCAGTACGTGGTACTGCCTTTTAAGATAATGCTTTCAGGCACAATCCAAGGGTTTGTTTGGTGTCATGTGAGTAGGAAGATAAAATCAATTGTCATATAGAAGAGTATCCTTCAAAAAAATACAATCACTTTGTTTTAGTATGCTGGGAAGACTTCTATGGAATTAAATACTAATATAAAATAAGGTTGGTTTTAAACTATTTTTATACTGAATTTTCAGAAAAATGTCCGCAGCTCTATTAAGGGAAGTCTTTGTACTGGCTCTGAGTTTTGGATCAGGCAGTCCTTAGGGGTTTGGTTTTTTGGTTTTTAATTCATTTAGAGAGAACATTTTTTTCTGTTCTTGGTTGTGTTCATGTATGCACTAAACTAACTTACATGGAAGTTAAGAGGAGTTAAGGACATTCAAGTATGTATTACCGTCTTGACCCTGAAACTTTTATCCTGTATAGGCTTAAATATGTACAGTCTTGTTCATTATTTTAGCAAGGTTGTTCCCACATGTTCGTAGACGCTATTCATAAGGTCTGCAAACTCGACCACAACATTTCAGTTATGGTTTACATCAGTCAAGCTCTCATACCGTGCACCAGGCATGCTGGAAATAATTTCTGAGAGGATTCATGGAGAAAGAGCTGTAACTGTTACCATTCTGGTAGAAAACAAGAAAAAATTCAGAAATGCTGAATGTAAAGTGCTGCACATGCTTCTAGTATAAATTCCTGTAATGTGCATGTGAAGGATATAACTTTACCATTATTATTTTTCTTACTCTAGAATGTAGAGAACGGGACTTTAATTAGTAAGTTATAGACGGTTTTCACAAAAATCCAGAAATCAGTATGGTTGGTAAACTGCAGAGGAAAAATGGCATATTTTCATTTGAAATATTTTTCTACTTCTGTTTAAAATGTCTTTACAATTAAAATTTCAGACCTGCTGGCAATTTGCTGGTAATTAGGTATATTTTTAACCTTTCACAATTCTGTTTGCTTTAAGTGAAATATAGTTTGTGATTATGAATAATAATAATCATTAATTCTCAGCAGCGTCAGGAGAGTAGAAAATGCATTAATTATAATAACATAGATTTTAATACAGTATAGATTAAGTAAGACATACATGTATATGAGACCATAGTAGGCTCATCTAAATTTTGATATGGCGGTTCTAATTCAGCAAGGAATTTGTTCCAGCAAAGATTTATGCATAGACAGTTCTGTGGCAGCACCAAGACCATAAACTGTGCTGTAAAAGGTGATACAGAAAATAAGCACATCCCCAAAAATGGTATTAGTACGATATCATGTAGTTATTTTAGTTGTAGGTATAGGCAAAAGCATTTGCTTTTTGTAGGTTTCTGCATTCACTGATAAGCATCTTACTATTATTGAAGCAGTACTGGCTTTTTGACTCAGTGGTTGTTAAGACAGCATTCCAGTACAGTACCAGCAGACTTACGGTACTGGGGTTCAAAACCGGAGCATGAATTGGGCTCAGGATTTTGTCCACTTCCAAATACTGAAACAGCTACAAAGAACAGGCATAGCTGGAGTTATAGTGGGAACTGCTAGGAAAAGCCTTGCATTTCTTGAAACCACAGATGCCAAGCTTTATTAAAACGAACTGGAGGAAGAATCCATTGTGATTCAGCTGGTTCTGAGCAGAACCCCAGTGCAGAGCAGTAAGAGAGAAATCAGTCATAGTATGTATTTAGGAGATAGGGGTAGATAATGAAATAATTTTGACAGTGTCAGCTATATGAATTTTTAGTTTTTAGTCTCTCTGCAATTGGTATATGCCAGCACTGTATCATTTCCAGGTCACTGGCAGGAAATATTTGTTTCAATTTCTGTTCACTGCTCTGCTGCATACCCAAGAGCTCCTCCTTTCCCTCCCTGGGAAAGAGTAATACGGGTGTCTGTGATAAGGTCAATCTGACCCTTCACAGAGGATTTGGAATTCAGTCTAGAATAGGGGCTCCCAAATGCCTTTATCCCAGCACTACTATGAGCAGTGTCACTTGTGGTGGAGACCTTCCACCTCCAAGCTGGACCCATGGGTGAGCTGTGTACTGCTCATTCCCTCACTGCTGTTGGAAGCCTGTGCTTCAAAATAATGTGTTTTGAGAGGGCTCGTTTAGCTCATTCCCCCACGCTGGATTTGTATTGCTTCATTCTGAAAAGTTTGGGGGATAGATAGGTTTTAGGCAGATGAAACAGTATAATCTAGGATTGAGGACAGGCATGGGTAGCATTTCATATCTGAACCAACTGGCTTCCGTGAGTCCATAAAAATACTTTATCTAAGTCACATTTGTCTGTGAAGCATCATGTGCCAGTCTTGAAATGGGTTTATTTGGGCTCTTTCAGGTTTTGAGTTCGTCAAACAGACATTTAGAAACACCTTTTCCCCCCCCAGAGTAAAACCTTTTTACCCTTTGTCTTGTTTCCTCCTCTTTTTTTCTTAATTTTATTTTATTGTGTCCCTGTCTCTTAAATGATGTAACATACAGAAGCTTTGCTTCATTTGGTAGAATGTGGCTCACAACTGAGGGCAGTCAACAAAGAACAGATCACGTCAGCCATTTTTATGTTGTAGCTTACTCTGGATATTTAGCATAAAGAAAAACATTATTGTTGAACAGAGAATTAAAAAAAAAGGGAGGGAGGAATGATGCTGTAATACATAGAAATGGCAAAAAGTGTTATAAAAAGGAAAATAATGTGAAAATGTCTTACTTTTTCACATGCTGCAAGGCAATTTTTCTTTCACAAGATAATCAGTAAATTTCAATCCAGAGCAATTATGGGTTAAGCATTATGCGAAAATCCTGCTGATTAAACAGAAATGCAAATAAATGCTAAATATGCATAACCTGTAACATTCCTTCCCTTCCTCCCCCTCAAAAGCACGAAAATGTATTTTGGTTTTGCACAGCTGTTTAAATTTGACTTAGTTTTAGATCAGTCTTCTCATGTGTGTTGTCAAATTACTTCCTTTTTTGAATCCTTGTCTTTTGTAACATTCTCTTCCAAATTTTAGCAATTTTGCTGCCTCTCCCATTTCCTGTGCAGAGAAAAATCTGTAGTGTTTAAGTTTCAATAAGAGCTACTTTGAGATCATAACAGAATTTGGTGATGGTAGCTGTGTCTTCTTATAGCCTAACTCATCCCAGGTCTTGAACAGCTCTAGAAGTTCTTCTGTAGGTAACATAACCACTAGCAGCTAATAATTAAAGAGAAGGGGCTTGCTAGGAAAAGGTAACAAATCAATTAATTCAAAGGCATGTTAGGAAGGGGTTACTCCTGGGAGCTGTTTCTCACAAAATAATTGCTCCAGTGGGGATATATTGAGAATGCTTCCAGGGTGAGAAAGTCCACCCTGCAGATTAATGCATTGGGCCATATTAGTGGGTACCACTTCACCTTGGGGCTGAGCTGGAAAGCCCAGCAGAGCTCATCTTAAAAGGGGAATTAATTTCAGGAATTCTTGATTTGGTGAAGCTATAAAGAGGTGGCTCTGGGTCTCCCAGCAGTCAAATCTCGTGGCTTTTATTAAGGAACTGTGGGAATTCTTTCCTGGTGAGACAGAGGAGAGAGGTACTCCAGCATCAGCTGTTCCTCTCAAGCTTTACAGAAAAGCCTGAACCTCAGGTTGCTTAGTACTAAACACACTGCTACTCGCTTGATTATACCAGTGAACACCTCTGAAAAATTTTGAGGAACTTGAATGGAAAATGAGAGGGTGGGTGCTTTGTTTGGTTAGGGGTTGTTTTTTAAAAAAGCTGCTAGACTTTTCAAAACTACTTTTTCAGCAAGAAATCTCTGCACTCCTTACTAATCCTCCTTCCCTTCCTTGCCCTTTTCTTGTGCTTTCTATCTAGAAATACTTGATTTTTACCTTGTATGTATCTTATCCTTGTATATATTTTTTTGTGTTTCAGTATTTCTAGTTCCAGTACTGTTAGGGTCTTTTAAGAAAAGTGCCAATCAAATGGAAATCCTAATGTTTCCCCTTAATTGCTGTTTATCAAAGGCTGTAGCAGCTGTGGCCAACATTCATATTCAGATTCATTTTGCTTGCTTTTAAGATCATAGTTGAAGAGTAATTTCATTGTCTGTTCCTAATTTATATTAACTTTCCTTGTTTCAATCATTTGTTTTGGTAAGTAACTGTTAGAGGCATGTCTTCTCTCCCCTTTCCTCCAAATGCCATGGTATAGTGGAGTAAGTAGTTGAAGTTTGAGGTGATCTGTTCCCTAACCCATCCTGTAAATATCAATGCTAACAACAGTGTCTTGTGTTTTTTTTTTCTTTTTCTTTTTTTCTTTTTTTTTTTTTTGTCAATGTGCTTCTTCCTGTGTGAATAATTATGTGTCTAGAAACAGCCATGGAGTGATTTTGCTGTACTGAATGGGGGAAAGATTAATAGTGACATTTGGAAGGCAAGTATATTGTCAGATTTTAGAACCTTTACTACTATTACCCTTGTTTTTTGCATGGCAGTGGCTGTTTTTTTCCCCTTTTATTTTTCCATGAATGTCATTCATAACCTAGGCCAAAGTGACTGGGGGTACTGCTAGGGATGTCTAGCTCACAAACATGCTGCCTTTTCTAATCTTGCCACTTGGAATGGATTCAATCTAAACTAGCAGAGCAACTGCCATGATGTAACAAATAAGATGCCTGCACTGAATGAAATGCAGCTTGAAAAAAAAATATATATAATGTATATATATGCATGCCTCTTTTCAACTTCAGCCAGAAATACTATCGCTTCTTTGCAGGGAGGATTTAATTTCTCTTTGAGATAAGAAATAACATGATGGTGTATTTAATACTATTATAATAGTATTAAAACTGTACTGATAGCACTGCCTCTGTCTCTAGGACCTGCATGCAGCCACTGTGAATCCAGACCCAAGTCTGAAAGAGTTTGAAGGAGCAACATTACGCTATGCCTCTTTGAAACTCAGGTACGAGGACTCCAGAAGTCTCAGTGGAATGACCAGCTCTGTTTTGTGTTGTGCTGTAATTTCCATATGATTTTAAGACTTACTTTGTCCTTTTTTTTTGTTTTTTTTTTTTAATGTCACAGAAATGGTCCACAATCTGATGATGATGATTCTTGTAGCATCAACAGTGATCCAGAAGCCAAGGTCTGTATGAAGATCCACAGTGGTATAACAATTAAAAATCTAGCAGTTGTAAGCATAAACTTGCAAGGTGCAGAATGTCTCCTAAGTTTTGAAATTAAGTGTACCCCTCCTCTTGGCACAATGTGGATTGACCGTGCAAGACTAATTCCATCAAAGGAATTTGCAGATTTAAAGCTTCATTCAGTTGGGTGAGGAAAGTGTGACTTAAAATCACATAAGCCGGGAAATTGGATTTTAGAGCTCAAGATTCTACTGTCCAACTGTAATAACTGCCCTCTTGCACCAACTGAGTGTCTGTGGGAGAGAGGGCTCTGTTTTTTATTATGTCTGGATAGCTTCCAGGGGCATCCAGTGACAGAATTTCCTCTTTATTTTCAAGTTTGTCCCTTTTTAAAGTACTCTTCCCTTTTTATGTGTCTGTTTCAGCTCACAGCTACTAACGAGGAAGTTATATTTTAGAACAAGAAACTTCATGTTTTAGAAGAGAGAATGCAACCTACTTTGAGAATGCAGTTCATAGAGAAAAATTAGACCATTATGTGATGAAGCACCATAATAAAATCAAAGCTTTTACTGTTGTAATTTAAGGGTTTTGAGGAGAAAGAAGCAGCAGAAAGTTTTGAATGCTTGCATATCTGTCTCCAGATTTGTCTTGTTGATAGTTTTGCCTTGTGCTTGCATCCATTATTAAGGGTGTATATGAATCTCTATAATTGGAAATCCAAGTAATTTAAATAAGTGTTTTGGCTGTGCCATACAGCTGCAGCAGCTGACAGAATCAGAAGCTGCTTTTTCACAGGAACAATTATGTGTGCAACAGAGTTGATAATTTTAATAGCATTAACGATATATTTTAAGAGAGAAAACAGACTGATCAGGGCACTTAATTTTCTTTGTCATCTTGATTATTTGGCTTGTGATGTTTAAATCAAATGAAAATAGTTGTACTTTGCTTGGCCCGCTGGTAGTTTAAGAGCAAGGGTTTAGTCTGTGCTCATTACAATGACAAGCGCTAAATTCTGAGCACAGTAAATGGAGTTGAAAGAGTGAGGAGCATTAGGTTCCAGTCCTGAGAACGAAAGAGTTGTTCCTTTCATGATGAGCCTTATGGTGTAGAAAGCTTTATAAGGAGGCAGTATTTTAATATGTCTATGACTTTACCAGGTGATTTACACTGAGTATTTTTTGAGCCCTTCCTGCATGGAGGACCATGGCAGTAGTTTTGAGGACAAATAACTTGTGTCATCATCTCCCTTCCCTCTCTCACTTGCTGTTTAAACTTCAGTATTCATGGAACAGGTACCTGTCTGGTGTCTGTGAAGTCGGGCAGTGCCAAAAGCTTGCCCTCTTTTGTCTATCACAACTGGTTTTGTTTTTCCAGTTCAGGCAAAACTATGCTGATAATGCTTAAATGGGTAATCAAAACTGAGCACTGAAACATTCACCAAAGTGATTGAGACGAGCAAGACAAGAAATAGAGGAGAAACTAGATGTGTTTCTGCCTTTAAATCACTTGAGTCAAAGCACCTTACCTGATTTCTGCCCAGTGCAGATGCTGTGCAGGGGCAGCAGTGACCACGTGTGGGGTCCTGCAGGTGAAGCTCAGCAGTGCTGATGTTGATACGCAGCAGGAGAGGCTGAGGGCAGAGCTGTTCAGTGCATCTGCCTCTGCCCCAAGGACAGGGCAAGTATGGCCGCATGTCACAGGAATGGGAAGTGGTCTGGAAACAGCAGGGAACATCTTCACCTGTGGAAAATGCTCTGGGGTCTTTATTTCTCACGTGGATGGGAAGGAGATGGGGCGGGGGGTGGATTCCTTGCTAGTCCATTTTACCCCAAATATTGAGAGACTGAAAGAAGTCTGATAGGATTTGGAACTGATGACTTTGAAAAATCAGATATTTTTAGCCCTTTAGGCTCTCCCCTGCCGTATTATGTGCTTTAACTATCTTTGATTGAAGCTTGCTTTTGTGTGGTAGCAAGCAAAGATACTTTTTCTTCATTTCATCGTAAGAGATGGAAGCTTTTTTAAACTCATTTAACTATCTATTAGAAGAATTTGGTAAAATGAACTTTGTTAGACGTACGTTAGCGATCTTAAACCTATTTAAACCTATTTATGACATTGGCCAGTACATTTGTGGAAGAAAACAGCTTCTCGATGGCACGTTTAATGCTGTATTTCAGCAAAGGGAACTGTGCCACCTTGTGGAAAGCTGTAGTAGTTGTCTTCCCCTGGAATGTCAACTTCTGCAAGGATTGAAGCACTGCAAAAATGCCTGTTTTGGGAAAAGCATGTAATATAATTCGTGTAATTGTTGTAAGAAAAGTGACTTATGCAGCAACACATTTAAGCATTTGTAATTGTCAGTAAAGAACAAATGTTTCTCTGTGTATCACGTGCTTAAGATGTAGTTCATCGTTTCATATCCGTGGTGTCTCGCTCAGGTTGTCTGCAGAAGATCATAAAGGAGAAGTGGAAAGAGGAGAATTATTACATCCAGCTTCTTGATTTCAGTAATTTATTTTGGTAGAAATTTCTTGAAGAGATGGCTCATTGCACTTGATGAGGATCCTAATTCTGCATGTGAAACATGCAGAACTAGAAATGAGTTTTGAATTGGTGCCTCCCAGGAGACAGATCGTAACCTTCCTGGTTAATTTATAGAGCAATGTGTGCCTTCCTAATTGAGTTTCAAGGAAGGCAAAAGATGCTTTTATCAATCCCAGACTGTCAATTCTTCTGGCTTGTCTTTTTTTTCATTGTTATAAAATACAACATCCCTATGTAAAAACACAGGAAGGTGCTAAATTTTTTCCTTATGGACATACATAGAAGTGGAACCTCCTGGGAAACCTGTCATTGTCCCTAGGAATGGATGAAAAATGGAAAGCCCATGTGACTCATTTTCTCTAAAATCTTTTCCCGGATTGGCCTGTTTGGCCTGACATTTGGACATGCCTTTATTCTCTCCTTTTCTCTTCAAGCACGGATTTTCAAACTCCCTGTCCACATTAGTCTGCTCAGCAAAGCTTCACTTTTCCAACCTCACCATTTTAGAGTAGTTTTAGCTATATACCATTATCTAAGAATGGGAAGAATGTATTTAAACCTGTGGAAGTACTAGGCATTTACTCCAAAAGAGTACTGTTTTCTACTTTGGAAACCAATAAATGCTCTGGATCTCAAAGGAAGAGAATGAAACTATTTCCAAGAGAGAGAGCATCAGGAGATGCTCATAACAGGTATTTAAATTTAGTGATTCACCTGTAGGTGAATGAAAACACAGTTGGAGACATAGAAAGTGAGTTGGTGATGAATTCCTATGGATTAGCTAGGCTTTAGAGTTTAACCAGTGGGCCTTTGGCAAGCTGACTTGTACCTGTTGTGAAAGTGGCCTGTAAATAGCACTATCAAAATAATTTTACAAAATACTATGTGCCCCCCAAAGATTTAATATCCATATCTTGGCTGCTTTTCTTATTATGGAAGCAGGTATATGTGTTTTGGAGGCATTGTATATTTGCTTCTTTCTGGTCTTTTCCAGAAGCAAATACCCTGCCTAGACACAGGATCACGTGTAAATAATCAGCATGTATCCTTGGGGATGGACATGAATCTGATTTCTGATCCAAGTGAAGCCTTAACCTGAGAGGAGCTTTTGCCATGTCCAGCAATCCCAAGAAAGGATTCTTTTCACTGAAAAGAAGTACATAATCTTTCCTTACAGTCAGAGTAGCTTCTAAAATTCTTGGTGCAAGCAGGGAGCATTCAGCGTTTCCCAGCAGTCCACCTCAGGCTGCATTACAGTCTTCTCATGAACTCATGAAATGCTGCAGAAAGCCTCAATTCAATTAATTTCAATTAATTAAATTTATTAAGGAGTTTATTCCATCTTAAGTCTCTTTACAAAAGGTGATTAATTCTAAAAGACAAATAGAGTATCTTCAACAGTTTTTCTGCCAAAATTGTATTTTGGCTTGGGTTTTGGATTAGGAATTTGTTTCTTTCAAAACAATCTTTTGTTTTCATTCCCTAGGAAATAGCACTAGAAGAAATCTGGTACCCATTCCTTTACTCTTATAAGGGAACCACAATATATAATCCCATGTATTAATTTCAAGTTTCTGGTTTTTGTCGGGGGTTTATCTGCCTTGACTAGTCTTACTGACAAACTGATTCAAGTGTAGTCCACCTTTGCAGCTCCTGGGTAGTAATGGTGAGTGATGGGGATGGCTGTTTCTGAACTGGTTTGTTGTTTCTGAATTTGGCTGCTTGCCGTTAGCAGCATTAAGGCACCCTTCCCATCTGTAGAGATGCTGCAGGTAAATGATGCAAGTGCAGAAAATGTTGTGCTTCAAAAGCAGATTAAGAAATAGCCAACTAAAGCACTAAAATACATATCCTCAGTGATTTATTTTTTTAAATTGTTTTTTTCATGTTCATTAGACCTTTCAGACAATGCATTTGCTTGTTCTTTATCTCTGTGAATGATAGTTATTACTATTGACATCTGTTGTGTCATTAGGTAAAAAACGCTATGTGATGTACATCATAATACAGATTTCCATCTAGAGGATATTTGCTTCCACATCATTCCTAAATGGAGTCTTGTTTAATCAAATATGAAGATGAGTTCAGCGCAGAGGAAGATGTAGCATTTTCCCAAATCTCATGGATTTACTTCATAAGGGCATACAGAGTTACAATATGGTTTTGTTATATTATATATAAAATATAAATATCTGGGATAATGTAGCTTAATTTATCAAGCCATTCGAGATTATAATGAGATCCTGCAAAATATTACATTTCTTTCACTCCTAGGAATCCCATATATCTCTGGGATCTAATTAGCTGTGAACCTAACGTGCAGGATCAGGACATGAGTGCCTAAACAGTAGGAGGGATGTAGAGGAGAGATTTTACTTGTAGTCTTCCTTAGAAAAACACATCACAAAGCCATTCCTCATGTGAAAAAGAACGGAAAATGCTTGAAAATTTACCATTAGTTTCCAAGTTCGTAATGCAAGAATTACATCTTGAGTTTGGAGGCATTATCAGGATTTGCTTTATTAAGATACACTGTATAAAAGGTACAGTGTACGGGCTGTGAGATTTCTGCAGGATTGGGAAAGAGAAGATAAAACATAGGAACACCTTTGTTTCAAATCAAACCACAATATCTTCGTGGCCTGTAAAGTTCCAGTACCAACAGTGGCTTTGTCTGCCACAGGTGTGTTGACCGGGAATTATTGTTGGGGTAGTAAGAACACAGATGCCAAGTGCATTTCAGGAGGTTGAATGATGCAGATGGGAGCTGTGTGGGTCATGCTTTGCCCTTGGAACAATTACTACCTTTGCCATGAGTGCCAGGTTTTGTGAGCAGTTTAGGTGCATGCCAGTGACCGCTGACCTTGTGGGGAGGCAGCTTCCCTGGTTGCTTTGCCTGGCTGGGTCAGGTGAGGCAGCGCCAGAGGCAGACTTGCCCCTGGAATTGCAACTGTGGGACACCCAGTGCGCTGCCGTGGCCTCTGAGGCATGGGACACCATTTCCAGAGGGAAACAGTGCTCTTAACATTGTAGCTTCTCTACCGGGAAGTGCTGGCTATGTTTGAGAAAACATTAATATACCTATTTTTAATTTTTTTTCATGATGCTGCTTCTTCCAGTGGTGGCAGTTTCTATTGCTTTACTAGGTCAAAGTGCCAGTGTCATCTTCAGTACTTTTCTCATGGAGGTGCACAGTCCAGTTTTTCTTGGCTGGAGTCTGTGTACAGCGTCTTGCTGCACACAACCATTTAACAAACCGTAGTGGTTCAGTAGAATACAAAAAACCCCAGGCTGCTGCTCTAAGCAATCTCTTCTTTTATTTTAAGAATCTTCACTTTTTAATATTTTAATGTTGCTTATTTTTATGGTTTTTAATCACAATTTATTCACTGTTTTATGGTGCAACACAGTAAACTTTTTGTGGTCCAGCAGTACTTTGTGTGTGATAGATGAAGGAGCCCTCAGGAATGGACAGAAACTGGGAGAAGCAGCAGTTCATCATACTCATGTGCCACAGGCAAAAAGTTCCTGAGGCCATTCTGCAGACCAATGGATCCTCTCAGCAAGCAGCTCCCAGTTTAGCACAGCCTGGGCTGATATTGCTGGCAGACCTCCCTGTCAGCTCACCAGCATCTCTGCCAATACCGTGCAGAGGTAATCACCGCTTGCAACCTGTCATATTCCCTGCTTGAGACTGACCATTCCACCTCTAAAACAATCTATGTAGCCTCTGTCAGCTTCAGCTTTAGAATGGCCTGTTGATTGTGAATTGCCTCTTGAATGTCTGTTCATCGTGTTGTTACAAAATGAACTGACAGATATTTTTGTATTTCTCTTCAATTATTTACATTAGCTTGCTGGTTTAGGGCAGCTCAGTGAAATAGCTTGCTCTAATTTGAAATATTACAGTGTTTACAGTTTCATGGCATAGATTTTCAATGGAAAAAGGCGCTGTTTGTTTTTATGTATATATAAATATGTATATTTATTTGTTATATATTGCACATTTTGAAACCAGTGTGATACAAACTTGCTGAGTTATTTGTCCACTGTGGACTTGCTGAAAGGTACATTTATGGAGGAAAATCAATTTTTAAAAATGAATTAAAATGGAACATTGTGTTGAATGACAGAGCAATATTTAGATAGCTCTAGCCAGCATGTATATTTATTTTTAGTTCTACTTCTAAATTTCACTTTAAAAAATGAGAAGTTTTCCTTGTCAAAATTTTCTGCATTTCATCCAAGAGAAAAGGGATAATATTTATCTCTTAAGAGATGTAAAAGCGTGAGATGTGCCATACATCATAGTGCCATGTTGCACAGTTATACATTATTCCATATGCTTGAAGATGATGACTCCATGGTGCTTCCATCTCCTCCAAGGAGACCGTGTTGACAGTAAATGGGTCCTCAAATGTGGGAGGTCCACCAGGGCTCAAGATTTCTGGACTCTGGATTCGTGCTTATTGAGTCTTTTTTGAAAAGTGGGAACTGATCAATAGTGATTTAACTTCATTGACTTTGGGTCCTGTTGTGAACATAATTTTTGCAGAAATCAAATTACTTGTAGTAATGTTGCTTCTAAAGAGACATGAAATTCTGACTTCAGTGAAGCTGGAAGGTTTTTCTCCATTGATTCAGTAAGGTCAAGAGTTCACTTAAAGGTTGGGAGCTCTTCAGGGGTTTTTGTTTGTTTGTGGGTTTTGATTTTTTTTTTTTAACTTGGATGTCATGCATATTCCCTTTGAAATTATGCAGCACAGTACTAAATAAAGTACTGCTGGTGGCATTAGAACCACTTGTATCTGTCAGCCTGAAGAAGAGCCTACAGTGGGAAAATACAGCATTTAAGGTTAAAGTTAACAAGTGCAGAGCATTAGTTTTAAAGAAATGAATGCACATGTTCTTTATGCTCTGTAAACTCCTGCAGGGCTTGTCTCTACTGACAAAGCATGTGTGTGTTTGTTGGGGTCATGTTTGTGTGTTGCAGGACAGTGAAATCTGCTTGAGTTATCCTAACAGTTCAGTTACTCTTCAAGATAGACCCGAATTTGAACATCCTTTACTAGTTTCTAGTGAAAAATATAACTGCCTGTACTTAAATGAGGAAGCGTGGGTTTTATTTCACTGTATTAAAACGAAGCCCAAACCACCCTTAACTCAAAGCAAAGGGCATAAACCCATCCCTTTAGGATCTGAAGTATCTGTAAAGCATCCAAAGTGAAAACCTGTTCTTGCTGAGAAGGATGGAGAAAAGAATAAGGTGATTTTAATTTCTTCTTCAGAAGGGGGTGTTAGTAGAGAATATTAGTGTCCGTTCTATTTTTTGCTCCAATGGCTAGATTTTCACTTGATTCAGAAATGCAATAATGAAATTGGGATTTTAAAAAACTTGAACCAACACAATGTTACTGCAACATTTTCTTGTCTTGATAGAGCAGATTTGACCTCTGGCTGTAAGCTGGGGGAACCACTGAGACAGAAGTATTAAGCTCAAAACAAGAGAGGGACTTTTGTCATCCTACACATTGAAGTCTGCAAGTCTGGAAAAAATGAGACTGTAGTGGCTTGGAGAATGAGTAAGGGACTGTGAGAGCAGAAAAGTTAATATTGACCTCCTCTAAAGAAGTAATTTTTTATAAATGTTATTTGACAGTATTTGTAAAGCCCCCATATTTAATTCTATGTAAGTTTAGTTTATAATCATCTGCCTGAAATAGCATTTATTAGTGATTTCTGAATTCTTTTGTGACCTGCATATTTCTGTGCTTATTTTTGTATTTCATGTGTATTTTCAGTAATTTAAGTAATACAAGATGAACTGCAACAGGAAGCTGGAAATGTTGAAAAGTCTTATTAGTATGTTTTTGATTATGCATTTTGAATTTTTTGTAGCTAAGAACTTTTATGTGACATCTGCCAGTATTTCTTTGGGAAAGTAGATGCACTGCAGTCTCTTCATGTCAATTAAATGAAAGTGCTTGTTCATTAATTGCATAAGTTCTTTTTATTCTCTTGGTAGTCTATCTTTGATCTTCTCCAATATTTTCATCTGGAATCAATGTAATCTTTCTTGCTATGTAGCAGGCAAATATACTGGAACATACTTCTTCCTCATTTCTTTCTCAGAATAGAAAGATAATATGTTATGATACTTGATCTTCCAAAGCATAAAATAATATGGTAAGTTTTTTTATTTTCAAACCGTCAAAGAAAATGCAAGTGAAATTTTGAAGATTATGTTGGCTGCATAATAAATGGTTAATTATGTGACCTACATGCTGTGTCTCAGGCACAAACCTGCTCAGTGGTCTGTGATAAAAGGCCTTATTAAATATTGTAGTGATTTACGTATGTCTGCAGGCAGATATAACCTTTAAAAAGGGAAAATATAAAAGGAAACAAAGGGAAACTGCTCAAAACCAAGTCCCAAGTCCTGTGGGCTTGGAAGTAGAGAAGAAATAAGTAGCACAGATTTAAAGCATCAAGGCAAACATACTCTTAATACAGATGTGTTCATAGTGGCTGCCAACAGCTGTGTAATATGAAAAGCAATCTGTCCATGGTCTTGTAATGTACATTAGTTGTCGTTCTCAAACTGATGTTCTAATTAATTTTCACCCTATAGTGGGATCTTTTCTACCCATGCCTTTATGATCCATCCAGTTTCCCATATTACTCTGCCATCAGTCATGTGCACTTGATCTCTTCTTCTCTTTTTAGTGGGGATTGTATATGCTTTGTTTTTCTATTTTATTTTATTTTATTTTATTTTATTTTATTTTATTTTTTTTTTTTTTTTTTTTTTTTTTTTTTTTTTATTTTTTTTTNTTATTTTATTTTATTTTATTTTATTTTATTTTATTTTATTTTATTTTATTTTTAATGCTACATGCTTAGCACTGCATGAGACAACAGCTAGAGTGTGCATTTGCTTATGGGCAGAACTTTGTCACGATTCTGTCCCTGCCCAAAGCTCCTTCCAGAGTTCCGCTTGGAAAAGCTGCTGCAGAGCAGAACCCCTGCCCTGTGGTGAAGGGTTTGCAATGCCAAAGAGCAAAAGTGTGATCCGTGGTTTGTTCATTTCTTCAGTCCTAAAGTTCCCGAGCTTTAGTCAATGTTTTGGATCAGAACTGCACTGCAAGAGAGCTCTACAGCTCTATACAGAGTTCAGATGACAGCATTTATGAGTTTGGTTACAGATCTTAGGTTACAGATCATTAACCCTGAAACATTAATTGGATTTGCAACTATGCGAACATAGGTTCCCCAGAACTGTAAAACCAAGCAGCAGTACCTGTGTTTTCACTTTTGTTCACCTGTCTTTTCAGGGGGTAGTGTGTGGTAAGGTGGATTTTTTTCTCTGTGCAATTTCTTTGCACAATGTCCTGTGTAGCCAGGCGGGAAATGTGAAGTCTCTAGTCAAGATAAAAATACAAGATTCTTGACATACCATGGTTTGTGTGACATATTTTCATTCACTTCTCTCAGCCACTCAGTGTTTGTGGTAGTATCTTTGATCTTCCCAGTCCCAAACAGGAGCGTTCCAAGCACAGTATAAAATTCCTAAGTAACTTTCATCCTGCTGTATTTATCAACTTCTTTTGTTTTTCTTCAAACCTGTTTTTCTTTTCCAGCTCTTGAAAAGAATCTGGGGCAAGCAGACAGCCTGACCAGGCACAGAAAACCTTCTCTAAGAGAGGAAAGAAATTAGGCAGACTACCATAAGCCAAAAGTTGGCATTCGGATTACTTTGAAATTATGACAGGCCAATAATTATTAAATGCCCCTAATTATCTGTGAGCCTCGAGTACAGGTCCTTAACAAACTGGCATTGCCAGGAATGATTGTTTTACTGAGCTGATAGACTCTTAATGAAGGAGAGCTGCTCTCTGTTTTTTAGCTTGGCTTGGTTTGTGTTAGTTCCAGAAGAAAGGACAGTGCATTAGCAAAGCTCTTTCAGGTCAAAGGAAGTACTTTGGCTCTTGGCTTGTCAGTATCACCAGTGGGAGGCAGAGAACCATGATGCTGTGTTAATGTGTTCGAGTACTAAGCAATTCTGCTGTCACACCTAACTCAGCCAGACATGGTCTAGGAATTAGGTCATATCGGACTGGAGACACTAGGTGGTTGGTTTCTGCTGGGTTTTGTGCTCGTTTGTTTTAAAGAGAACCTCTAAGTCAAATAATGAAGGAGGAAAAAAGCAACCAACAATAAAACATGAAGTGGATGTCTTATAATCCAGCTGCTGGCAATATGCAGAGAAGACATGCAGGCATGCGTGCTTAAACTTCCACCTCTCTCCCACTCCACAGGTGTATGTTTATATAGTTCTGTTATACTGATGCTGAGTGGACCCTGGTATGTGTCACATGTTACTGGGTCCTCCTGTTTTCTAGTTCTGAAAATCTACGTGAAGGTCAGCCATGACTGCTGAGTCACATAAGCATATGTATTCCATTAACCACAAAATACAGTTTTTTGGGCTTTAGGTCTATTTTGAGCAAAACAAAGTTACGTTTATATATATACTCAGGGACATGCATTGCCTTGTGATTAGACTGTTGAGTCTTTTTAGGGTTTATTGAGAGGGTTTTGTTTGCAGCGAGTCTTTGGGAAATTGGTTTGTTTTCATGAAGCTGTTGTGAAGCATTTTGTTTGGGTTATGGTAAGGGCTTCTTGTGAAATACACAAACAAAAACTTGTCAGGTGCCAGAAGCCAAGGACTTTCTCATGTCTACCTCACTTGAAAGCACCAAGAGGGAACAGAAGCAGGGACAGAAGCCAGGTCCTTCACATGGAAGGCAGTATGTGGGGTAGAGAAGAGTTTTGCATTCTGTATTGTTATGACAGTGGGCTGAATAAATACAGTGGACACTGCCACTGGAGAATTTGAAACATAGCATTAAAAAAGGCCGGGAACAAAAGAGCGGAACAGTTCAGCATCTTTACTAATAAGAGATTTACCTGCTGTCAAATTGAACTGATAGTCTTTCATCATTTTTTGGCCTTCTTAAGATACACTCTGTTCAGTGCAAGGGCTGTATAGGTTGGATGGGCCTCTGAGCAATCTGGTCTGGTGAAAGGGGTCTCTGCCCCCAACATGGGGATTGGAACTAGATAATCTTTAAGGTCCGTTCCAACCCAAAGCATTCTGTGATTCCATATCTATCCTTGTGTTCAGACAGCAGCTAACAAATTGCAGATGTGGTTGAGATGTGAAGAGCAACAAGGAAACAGTATTAAGTATATTATAGTAACTAAATATATACAACAGCTTATTGTATGTATTTAGTTCTTCACCTCCCTTATGATCTAGAAATGTTTCTCTCTGCTAGTATTTTGCCATTCAATTTAATATTTAAATACTTGTAAAAAAACCCCTTTCTTCTGGTACAGTAAAAATCAGTATTTTTAAAGCTTGCAAAGATAAATATTTAATAGCCCAGTGCGTATAGCAGCACTTTTAGCAAGATTCATGAGCATCTGATGTGCCTGAAACAATTCTGCAATCTTAAAATTAGATCACCTTAATAATTGCTAAAAAATGGGGTTTTTTAGTATCTTGTGTAGACCTGAAGTGAAGAGCACCCCTGAGTACTGACCCCTCCTTTGTCTCCTCTTTCACCTTCTCCTTCATGACCCTTTAGAATTGAAAGTAAGCATTTTTGTGGGTTTCCAGCAGAGCTGGGTCAGGAAGCAGCAGTGTGGGAGAATTTGCATGTTGATTCCCTTGTTTGCAAAGCAAGAAAAAAGAAAAAAAATCCACAAAAAAAGCTGGAGGCATGAAAAGCTTTAATTTTTTTACTTACACTCACTAAAAGGTTTTACACAATTGCAGAGTGTATTTGCTGCCTGATACCTGAGATGAGATGCATGGTTAGTGACTCGTTGGACTGGGTACCAGAGGTACAGGAGGCAGGCTCTTAGGCTGGGTTTCCTGCTTGGCGGAGTGAGCCTGGTTTAGTGCATTGTGCAAACTGAAAGAAGGCTGAAGGAGGAGAGACGTTTTAAAGGGAGGGAGAAACTCATTAGTCTTTTTATCAACTGGTGAATTTTATTCATCCCTTAGTTTGCCAAAGTTGACATATTATGCATATTTAAAATACCTTGGTGTTTTGGCGTAGGTTTTTTTTGAGGACAGTTGTTCCCAAATGGCACACCAGTTATGGTGTGTGAGCTTGATCAACTTGCTGACTTCACAGCAGGTTTTAGAAGGTGGCAAATGAATATTCAGCTTTTGAACTCTGAAGCTGATTTATTTACTGCATCTTAAGGAGAAGGATTGGTAACACCAGCATGGACCTGCTGTTACAGCTCCTGGGCTGTGTGCCCATGTGGCAGTGTGCTGCTGGAGGCAGCAGGGCTCCCAGCAGCCCCCAGCACTGCCTTCCTTCCTGCAGCTCCCAGGATCATTGTCTGCTTTCCCAAGGACCTGCAGGATGCTGCTGACAGCAGAGAAAGCCGTGTGGCACAAGGCAGCAGTGCTGAGCCACGAGTGTTGGTCTGCTCCTGCTGAACCTTTAGGGACCATCGTAGGCATTTGGTGTGTCTGGTCAGGAGGTTCAGCAGGGAGCCTGTTGTGCCCATTGCTGGCGGTGCACCCACAGTGGAGAGCGAGACACCTGTAACGTTCTCTGGAAGAAGTCTTGGTCTTGTAGACAAACTCCTATTGACTTAGCGTGATGTCTGTATTTCTCCCACCATAAAGCCTGAGAGCAAATGAGCACGTTTTGGTGGGTTTTCAGAATTAACACTTTTTATTCTCTGCCTTAGTAGATGTAGGGTAGAGATGGTGCCGTTCAATTTCTTCCATTTGGTTTTGTTTGCAAAAAGTACCATATGTGCAAAATAATGTTTCCTTGGCTTGTTCTGCCAACTGAGTGCTCTGGTTGGCTAAACATCTTCCTGCTAAAAAATGTATAATTAGAGTGTTTTATTTTAAAGGTCATTTTTAATTTCTTCGAGAAAAAGTCTGCTTTCCTCTTATGATAGCTTATCTTTTTCTTAGCTTTGAATTTGTTATTGTTTGCTACCTCAGGTAAACTTACTATAGAAGTGATTGCTGTAATCCACAAACAAATGTAATTTTCTGGTTAAAAGCCAGACAGTGGGTATCTCACAAGAGACATAATCCAGTAATGTTTCTTTTTTTCAATTGGAGCTCTAGATCCTAGCTAAAATTTCAATTCTACTCAATAGTTGTGCTTTTTCCTTTTTTTTTTTTTTTTTTTTTGTATTTGTGTGTGTCCTAATATTTACTGCTCCCTTGTTTCCTCCTTTATGTTAACAGAAGTATTTTATTGAAAGGCATTACTGTTACCTCCACAGATACCTTTCATAGCAAGTCATGCATTCTTCTTTGTTCCTTTGAATGCCTTCACCTTGCCATTCACAAATTATATTTTCATTTACTTATCTTTGAGCATAAACCCATCTACAAGGCCTTAATTTTTTTCCTGTTCTGGATGGAGACCTTTAACCTTAACTGCCTTGTTGCTGTTGAATGACAGATATCTTTGGTTTCTTTATAGTGCTTCGCTGTGCGATCTCTGGGCTGGGTAGAAATGGCAGAAGAAGATCTGGCTCCTGGAAAGAGCAGTGTTGCTGTGAACAATTGCATCAGACAACTCTCTTACTGTAAAAATGACATCAGAGACACTGTTGGCATTTGGGGAGAGGTAAGAACAGAGTGAACTCTTCCTCCTGGAACATTCCTCTCGCATCATAAAACCTCTCAAAGGAACAATTGTGTAGAAAAATACGTCTGTGTTCTGTGTTTGGGATTTCACTACCTCAGCCTGGCATGGCCGAATATACAAAAGGGTTCAGAGAAAATGTTGACATTTTTGTTCCAAACTGCTCAGGACAGCAGATGTCACAAAGATCTCGCTTTCATGTTACATCTGTGCTGGTACACACCTGTGCAATGGCACTGTTGGGGGGACACAAACCAAACTGTTGAAATTCAGTATAAGTCTTCCTCCTGACCGGAGGTTTGAAAGTGATGCTTTGTAACAGCATTTTGAAAGCTGTTACAAAATGCTTTGTCATTTTCACAATGACAAAGAGCTTTAAGGAAACCTACACTGGGATGGCTTGTAGTTCTGAAATGTATGAGAAGATTGGAACTGATGGACAGATGGTTTATCTTAGGATGATTATTTTATCAGTGTTTCAGAAGGAAATTAATTACGTATCATCAGTCTGTCTGTTGGCTCCTCTCGAATAACTCTTGAATCTGGGCACCAGTGTCATCCAGTTTT
Source organism: Gymnorhina tibicen (assembly GCA_013399875.1). Classification (NCBI taxonomy): domain Eukaryota; kingdom Metazoa; phylum Chordata; class Aves; order Passeriformes; family Artamidae; genus Gymnorhina; species Gymnorhina tibicen. The sequence continues at coordinate 498,996 of VXAZ01004425.1, read as the reverse complement.
GAAGGATGCTGGATTTTTATACACTGAGGGAAAAAGAGAGAGCCCAGCTTTCCTCTTTCTTGGTTTGCTGAAGGGTCAGTGTGCCTTCATCAACTGAACCACAGTTGCTCTCTGCTTCTTTCTGAGTTGACAGCAAAGAGAGGATAACGCTGTGGGAACTTGGGGAAAACTGAAGGGAGCTTTAGGTTTTATGGTGTGGAAAACAGGTGTGCTGGGAACAGATGAAGTGGAAGATGTTGAGAGGTCAGTAAGTGAAAAGGTAGGATGTACAGAGGGCACAGGAGACAAAACCACAGTAAAACATCTTTGTTATTTGATTGTTCATGGAACAACTTAAACTTCTGCCAAATCTTATTTTCTACCTCTCTCCTGAAGTGTTTTCAGAAGGGTTATGCTAGTGTGGATTGGCCACACAAGACCTGAACACAAAAGTGACAAAAGAGTGAATGTTGTAACTTTCCCTTGTAGGATCTAAGAGAAATGGCACTGCCAAACAAAAAAGAAATCAAAAGAAAGACTTGTCTACATTTCAGTAAAAATTTCAGGAAAAATAACATTCAGTTTTCCAAGTTATTGTTGCAGTCTATGGCTGGAGTTCACCATCTTGGCTGTGACTGCAGCAATGCTGAGATGCTACGGGAGAGCAACTGGGAGAAAGTGCCCTTAAAAGTTAAAATTATGTTTAAAGGAACACATTTATAGTGTTCTATCTATTTAAAATAATTTCAGAAGGGGTTATATGTGAGAAATAGATATTGTACATATAAATGAACAAAATAATATTGTTTTCCTTTCTTTCTTACACCTGGGAACAGTTTTATTTAGATAATATGGCTAGACAAGCAATTAGAGATGTATCAGTCATGGACTTTGGACTTACTGCTGACCCTAGGAGAGGAAAAACCCCAGTATCTTTACATGTGTGCAATCTTACCCATTTTTCAGATGGCAGCACTTTGATCAACTTGAAATATATTGTTTACTTTGAACTCACATGATTTGGTTTGTTGTAAGAGTTAATGTTCACTTTTTTTTCTATTTCTCTCTGACAATCCCCTTGTTCTTTGTTGGAAACCCTTGCAGTTTTTCGAGCCAAGCTCGTGAAAAGTTTTGGTCCTCTTGAATCGATGTTTAAATTAAGAGTGCTATTCATTAAAAAAAAAAAAAAGTCAGCCTGACAAAACAGTAGAGACACCGTGCTTGAATAGGTGGCTCCTGAAGTAAATTGTCTTCCTGATTTTAAAAGAGTTCATTACATCCAACCACATTTTCCTGCCTGCCTGCAATGTAAGGCTTCAAGAGTAATTAGAAGAGGCATGTAGGGGTTTTAAGATTGCCTGAAGATTTACTTTAGCTAGAATGTAACAAAAGTGAAACTGGGGTTAGGACTAGCCCCAAGTTTTCATTATTTAAAAAACTGCAAAGCAAACCACAAAAACTCACACACCCTGGGTAAAATCCTGACCCTGCAGAAGATTTGTTAGTGGCTTTAATGTGGGATTTCATGCCCTTTGCTCCAAAAGAAGTTACCTATAAATTTTGAACTTCTACTGTTCTGTAAAATCTAAAAAGAAAAATGCCACTCATCTGTTTGTGTTGCTCTTTTGCCATGAATTACATTTCTGTACATTACAATATCACTTACATGGAAAAGATATGTTCTTGCCATTCACTTTTATACTGCAGCCTGTAACACTTCCAGAAAAACTGCTGGGATTGAGCCTCTCTTTCCTTTATTCATTTTCCCTGCATGGCTCTTCCCCTTCCTCATCTCGCACCATTAGATCTCTGCAGCTCTTCAGCGGTCTGAGACGTTAAATCTTATGTTCAAGCTCCTAGTTTGTCCAAATAATTTCTTTTTGACCTATGCATTGCTTTCATCTCTAAAGTAGCTTTTGTATAATAAGGCAACAAAATTTTGCAAAATATATTGCGTCTGGCTGCGGACAAGTGATCCCCCTGAGCATTGCAAGGATAATTTCCTGTGACTTATGTTGCTTATCTGCCCATTCTCCAATTTTTTCCAGCTAATTTGGATTCAGTTTCATTATTCTAATCCCAGTGTATTTTGCATGATGAAGAGATTTTACCTTCCTGTAATAATTTCCTTCTGGAACAAATATATAAGTAGAAAATGGGCCCAGAAAGCAATTTTTGTGACACTTGGTAGCGTTCTTCACACAATTTGTTTACTGGCTCTGACCTCCAAGCAAATTTCTCCCTCTTTTTCTTTGTGATGTTTCTTTTTCTGTCTGCCACTAACAGCTCAGTGCTGCTGGTTTGCCCCATTTCTTTGCATGACTATCACAGCTACATCTGTTTCTGCTTCTCTAGGAGCAGCCTATATATCCAGCCTTGCATCTCAGCCACAGATGTGCTTTTTCCATCAGGCAAAATATGCTTGTGTTGGCTTTGCACGTACCAGGTGTCACCTATCTCTCCCACACCCCTCTTGGTACTTGCACTGCCAGCTCTGTGTCACAGCCTCCCTTTGAATCCCTGTTAGGAGATCCGGAGCTGGGAGAGGAGATGAGCAGTGCCTGCCCCTTGCTGCCTTGGCTACAAACAGTGGCAGAAAGCCCTCACAGGGTGACATGAATGTATTGCTCACACAGACACAAAATTAGACATCATTAAGACTTGAGCCACTGTAACCAAGCAGGAGGAGGGTTTCTATGTCACCAAGGTGAAGAAAAAGGTCAGTTTTGAAACATTAGTCAGTAGGGATTCAGACCCTTTCCATTCTTTCTGTTCATGTATAGATTCTGGCACAAAAGAGAGGAAACAAATTACTTCATATTTAGCTGATACTTTCCACCTTCTGATTGGCAGGAGCTTGTCTTACTGCTCAGCAATAGTTCCAGGATCATTTCCCCAGGATCTCGTGGTCTGCAGAGTATGTGTACAGCCTCCAAGAAGAGGGATATTACAGGTGATAGAAGAGGCAACAGACCTATTACAAATGCTATGAAGGGGAGGAAGATTAGCATTTGTGAATTTGCATCCAAAGGAAAATTGTCTCTAAATTTGTTTCCTGTAAGAGAAAAAAGCATTATGCTTGTTCTTACATGCCAGAAGAAGCAGGGAGAAGTCCTGACTCCAGGATTCTGCAGTCACTAGCAGAATTCACATTTAGGTCTTAATGCTAGGTTTTCCCCTTAATCTTTTTTCAAAGAGTATTCTATAAATCCTTTGACATGTACAAATTGCTGTCTGTTCCCATAATCCACTGGTTCAAGTTTATGGAAACAAAACACTTTGAAGGAAGGAACTCTGCCTCAAAAGTACAGATTTTGAGATAAGCTTTTACTAGTAAGACAGACTGTGACTTCTCATGTATTTGGACGAATTTACTGAAAAAAATACAAACACATAATTTGTTGAGTAACTCAGTAGTTTGGGTCTGAATGAGTTGCATTTAAAAGACATCAAAGATTTTTGTAATTGGGACTGTTTAAAAATATAGTGGCAAGATAACATCTTAGATCTTTTTCACCGCAGAAATATATGAACTTTTTTTTCATTTGCTCTTGGAACAACCCAAAACTTTGAGTAAAGATGAAGCTAGTCTGAACAGCACAGACATAACACCTTGAGCCCAGCTAGTTTGAGAGGGCGATGTACTGTGTAATTGTACTTTGTCTGGAATTGCAGGGCAAAGACATGTACCTTATACTGGAAAATGACATGCTGAACCTGATTGATCCCATGGACCGCACAGTTCTGCACTCGCAGCCCATCGTGAGCATCCGAGTCTGGGGCGTGGGGCGTGACAATGGTCGGTGAGTGTTCACTCTCCTTGTCTGTCTTGACTTGGTGCTGTTTCAGTCTGCTAATACACAGTATGCATAATTCTGTCCCAGGGGCTATGAGAAGGTGGGTAAATTTATGTTTTTGTTGCTGGTGTTACTTTTTAAACTCTCTGCTTTTCATATTATATCACTTATATGCCATTTTGTTAAACCTGCATTGAACAAGCCTTTCAGATTAATTCAGTCAGGTGCATAAAACTGCAGGTGTAACATTGATTTGTTTCAGCTATATGTAGTACTTTTTGGTATAAAAGCATGTTTTCAAATATGTCTCATAGTTTGTTTCTCCTGGCTGTGTGAAAGCATGTCTTCCTGCTGGTCCAAGTTAAATGTACTGCCAATGCTCTGACTGTATGCATGTGTTTCTACTTTTTTGAGATATTCGATGTGATGGAGAAAAAAGTTTCATGAGGGAAAAGTAATGGGTTTAAGCTATTACTATTACTTCTAGTTCTTGATGTAAGAAAATCCCCAAAGGTGTTGCAGAAAACTAAGGTTTGTCCCTGAAATGTGTCTGCCTGGGAGCTGAAGTTCTTCCTTGCAGTAGGGAGCAACCAGGAGTGTCTGCTAAAGGCCTTCCTGCCCTGGAAGCAGTCTTTCCTTAGGGTCCCTTCCTGACTGATCTTTTGGTAGCATTCTTGTTTGTTATGTAACGTTGCTGTGGAAACAGGCTTGTGAAAGTGACTTATTTGGAGCAGGACAGTGAGCTGTCTCCCTGTCTGAGTGGGCATTTTGATGTAGCAAAAACATTGCCATTGACATCGAGAAAGTCCAGGATCTTAGGACAGTACCTATCCTGACACAGGGATAGTACGGATGAAGTAACACTAGCAAGCTTCTGCTTTTTGTGTCCATGTTTGATAATGGTCAGGTAAGTCCTGCCTGACTGATATTGGCTGTGATTGAATAACCACATCACTGGACAAGGGAAGGGTTGCAGATGTCATTTATCTGGACTTCTAAAAGGCCTTTGACACAGTCCCCCACTACATTCTTCTTTCTAAATTGGAGAGAGACAGATTTGATGAGTGACTGTTAGATGGATATGAAAGTGGTTGGATAGTTGCATCCAGAAGGTAGTGGTCAATGGTTCAGAGTCCCAGTGGACATCAGTGACAAGTGGTGCCCCTCAGGGGTCTGTATTTGGACCAGTGTTATTTAATATCTTCATTAATCACATAGATGAAGGGATCAGATACACTTCAGCAAATTTGCTGATGACACCAAGCTGACTGGTGCAGTTGACACTCCTGAAGGAGGAGATGCTATCCAAAGGGACCTGGACAGGCTCGAGGAGTGGGCACACGGGAAACTTCGCAAGGTTTAACAAAACCAAGTACAGGGTGCTGCTTCTGGGTCAGGGAAACCCCCAGTATCAACACAGGCTGGAGGATGAACAGATGCAGAGCAGCCTGGCTGAGAAGGACTTGGGGGTGCTGGTGGGTGAGAGCCTGGACATGACCCAGCCATGGGCACTCACAGCCCAGAAAGCCAAACGTGTCCTGGGCTGCATCCAGAGCACCGTGGGCAGCACGGCCAGGGAGGGGCTCTGCCCCTCTGCTCTGCTCTGGTGAGATCCCACCTGGAACACTGCATCCAGCTCTGGGGTCCCAGCACAGGAAGGACATGGTCCTGCCATTCTGCGATTCTGTGATTGTTGAGATATTTGCAATAGTAGGCGTTTGGGGTTTGTTGTCTCTTAACTTTTAATGGGAAATGTAATTTCAAACCTGGAAAATCTTTCCCAGTAAAAGATTTTCTGAAACTTGTTTTATCTTCCTCAAAGTTTCTGATTATCAATGGCTAAATTTCCAATAGGAAAGGTGACTAATTTTTTAGGAGACTAAAGTTTTCTAATTTTTTTACTTTTATAAATGATTGATGGTTGACTGGGCATGGGTTAACTGTTTTTCACTTCCATTGGTACAGATTTTTGAGAGATCTAAAAGAGGCAAATCCAGTTTGAAATGCTGGGAAGTAAAAAGGTTTTAACTCCTAATGAATAAACCATTAGAGTGCTTTGTTTGCATTAGAAGATGGGTGCATTACACATTTCCCTTCAAGTCAGTTTTTGTAGTACCTTGCTTCGGTCAGAAAATAAATAGAGCATTTAAAGGGGCACCTAAATGTGATGCAGCTTTACCGAGTAAAGGATGCCAGCTTTGATTTTCATCAATTTTGTTTAAAGCATTTACAGTTCTTTCCCCAAATGCTTACATTTCTTTGTAAAATAAAATAATTTCATTATATTCTCTATAAAATAAGATAACGAATCACATTTCCTCAGGATGGGTACCTGCTTTTCCTAAAGACAGAACTGGTCATGGATGTTTTTAGGAAATGTTTAAGAGAAATCTTTTGCAATCATGTGGCACCAATAATGCTTTTGGTGAAATGTATCTGGGGATGGGAGACAATAGCAGACTCTCCTAGATGAACATAAGCCCTTTCAATAGGACAGGAGTTGCTGGGAAAGGTTGTGTGTGCACAGGTCCTTCTGTCTGCTCTGACCTGCTTTGGAATGCCACAGCATTTACCAGAAGGTACGTGCAAGACAGGAAATCTCTGATCCCACTCCCGCCCTTTTTCATGCCATATCTGGGGGCCAAAGATGAATTCCAGTTCTGCTAAGACTTCTGCAGAAACTCATGTCTCTATTAAGAAAAAATGTTTAGTTATGGAAAATGTGGGCGAAGTACAGGTCCAATTTAAAAAATATAAGCAATAAGAACCCCTCAAACCCAGTTCTTCCTTGCGGTCATAAAAAGTAGCAGCTTTCTCAACTGTTTTCCTGAAAAGAGGTTTTATATGTGACATTGACAATGCAGAGAAACTGGCAGAGGAAATAAACTAATTTTTTCTTATGTTTCCACTGTCAGTAGTGGGAGTGGGCCTTTCTGTGTTCAAAGTGAACACCTCTTGTTTCTAGAGAACATGACTTTTCATGACCAAGTTGCTGGAAGGAACAGCGAGAAATAGTTTATTAAAATTTCATATATATTGTGTTTAGGTATTAAGCACAGAGTCAAAACCAGCTTTAATATTTAATTTGCTGGCATGTGAATGTTCTTACCGACTTTTTTGGAATTTGGGGTTTTTTCATCGTAAGAAATTTTATTTCAGAATTTTCCTATTCATATCCATTTCTAAGAATTTTGATAGATGCTTCTACAGAAATGTTGGGTCCAGAATGACTTTCAGGACTGGAGCCCACTCTTTTTGAAATTTAATTTGTTAATTGTTTTATTGACACGTTTTAAAGATTGTAGGAAAAGCAGTGTAGCCATTATTTGTAAGTAAACTCAGACTGCATGTGGTGTTAAATAGCAGATCAAAACTACAAGCAGAAAGAACAAACTTACGACTGCATAGTCAGGTAATCAGACTGCATAATCTGTTTTGGGCGTAGACATGTTCAGTGTAGGAAACATGCTTTGAGGGGTAGCATAAAAGATGTAGCATTTGCTGAGGAAGCACTAACGCACAAGAAAAAAGCATTTGGTGACAGGAGAACACAAGCTGAGAAAACCATATTGTCGAGCTGGAAATTGCAGTGCCACTCTTTTCATGTATACATTAGCACACAGGCCTTGCGTTCATCCTGGTACAATCACCTGTTGCTACTGAGGAGAGAAATACCAAAGCCATTCACTGACTGCAAAAGCAACTTCCCCTGATTATGAGTTTGCCATCACCAGAAAAAAAGTGAGGGGATCACACTGCTGCTTAGATGGATTAAGTGTTCGTGAAGTTGATGAAATCGCAGTTTCTGGTAGGAAATTCTTCCAGAAGTTGTTGCACATTAATTTTGTTAATTAGCTATATCTTCTAGTCCAAGAACCTGTATAATAAAACATACTGGATTTGTTGTGAAAAGTATTATTTCAATTTTAAAATACTGTAGAAATGTATATTTCCCTGTATTTTGATCTACTTGAACCCCGAAATGGTCTGCAGGTCTGCAGAGTCCTTTTAACTCTTTTGCTTCTACTAATTTATTTGGGTAGTTTCTGCTTTGGAAGATGAAGAGATTTTCTAATGAGACATGAGCAGATGATTTTCTAAACTCTGCTATAATGAAAGATTGATGAAATACAGAGATCTGCTGATGCAAGTTTAATCTGAGGATGTGGCTGCTAACTTACCTCAGGCAGAAGTGTCTTCCAGGAGACTGTAATCACTGTCTCCATACATTACACTATTATCCTGACCTTTGGGGTTTCTTATTTAACAATCCTGGGGTAAGCAAAGGCTTCCTCATTTGGTTAACTGGGGTTGTGTGGTGATTTTGTGTTTCATCCCTTGTTTTCAATTGATCAGTCAGTAAAATATGTTTGATTTTAAAAGAGCTGGAGTGCCTTCATAAAATCATGAACAAAAGCAGATTCCCAAAAATTGGTGGGTGTGCATGTATGTATGTGTGCACTGAGCTCCTATGTTTGATACGTATATATGGGCATTAAAGGAAAATAAATGTACTGTGTTTGTGCAACCCTTTGGCAGACTTGGTTTCTTTGGTGATACCTTGTGATTTTTAGAAGGAAAAACCACTGCCCTTTGTACAGTCTTCCTCTCCTGCTGTACTGAAAACAGTCAGGATGATTCATGTAGTATTATTTGTAAATAAGAACAGTCCTTGCAGTTGCATAAATAGTTTGATTTCAAGATCAGTAAGGTCATTGTCACATGGAGGTATCACAGGTGTATCAGTGAATAATTGTCAGTGCTGTGTTTGCCTCTTAGCAAGCCGTACATGCCATTTTTTCTCCTTGTCGTTAAAAGCGTGTTTACAGCCTCAGCCTACTGAGGCTATAAAAGGGCTGTTTTTTTCACTGGTAAGCTGCACGATTGCACATTAATCATTCCTCAGGTTGGCTTTTGTCTCTCCTCCTGGACTGCTGGTGCATGCCCTTTGCTTTCTGAGCAGCTCACTAACAAGGAAGAGAGAAAAGGCAATGGCCCATCAGTTTTGTAAATGAGATTCCGTTAGCACATTTCCCTGAATCCTCCTTTATCTTCATTGCTCCTCCACCAGTCCAAAGCCCACCTCAAGTTTTAAAAAATCTACAGGACTTTAATTGCCTGAAAGATCACAGTTTCTTCTCTCCTTCATACAACAGCAGTATATCCAGCTGAAATATTCTGTGGTTAGCTGGAAAGGAGGGCTGCTGGTGAATTCAGGAGACAGCTTTGAAGGGACTGAATACGGAACTGGATGGGGTAGGCACCTGGTATGTTGGACATAACACATAGCATGTCTGTTCATCCACTAGCTTTGTCACAGGTTTGGTTTTGATGTATAGTTTGTGTGTTTTCCTGACAGGCGGAGGAGGGAGCGTGGTTGCTTTTGGTTCTTAGGTGAAGGGAGAGGCACATTCTCTGGTATTAGGGTTTTTGGACCACAGACACTCTGGATGATGTGAATGCATTGTGCTCCTTCCTCTGCCCTAATAATGCCCATTTTATCAGGTGGGGATGGATGGTGGGGATCCCTTCATCTGTGTGCATGTCCATTGCCCTGCTTCTCTGAACTGCTGCTGTTTTTCTGCTGCCTAGACATAGAAATAAAATGAAGCTGAGATTCAAAAAGGAGAGAAAGGCAGACAGGGCCTTGGAGAAAGTAGAACAATGGATGCACCAAAGGTGAAGCTCAAGCTGCCTCAGAAAGGGAGAGCAGACAACTAAATGAATAGATGCCCCAGATCAGATGGATGTAATCCTCTACAGCTGAAAGAGAAGTCCTAATAACAACAAGAATTATCTGAGCTCTGTTATCTTGGGGGCATTTAGGACAAGAGAAAACTATTGGGGTGATGTAAGTGACAAAAATGGGACAAATCAGTGGAAAATGAGGAAGAAATGATGTGAAGTTATGGCTCAAGTTCCTCAGAATATGGGGAATTAAAAATAGTGTGCTGTCTGGCTTTTTCCACAGTTAACAAAAACGTCCAGGTTTCAGAGGTGTTTAACACCTGTGCTGTCCACTGACTTCAGTAGGATCTCTGCACATTGTGTCCTTGAAAATCAAGTATCTAAAGTCTTGAAACCTTTCTCTAGACATTTAGAACTAGAAAATTTCAATTGAGCAACAGTGCCACAGCAGGTTAAATATTTTCTTTTTAGTTTTGAGTGTGTGTCCAGCTAAGAAGGGTAAGGACATGTCTGACTGAAAACTGCTTTGTTAGAGGATAGAAAAGGGGTGAATGGGGAGTGTGGAAGCTGTGGTGCAAGTCAACTGCCTGTCTGATGTCAGTCTGTATTTCATAGCTGAGACTGTACTTACAGATATTACCTGGCTTGAGCTACAGTACATGTCTATCACATGGACATGAGACTTAAGGAGGGAAACCTGTCCTTAATTAGACAAATAAAAGCTAAAACAAATAAAGACAATAAATACCATTTTAGTGTGTTTGGGATATCATTTTTTGTCTGTAATTTATCATTCATCTTTTCAGGAAATATTTTGTGTACAAGCAACACAACAGGCTTCAGTGATGCATTGTGGCTTCTAGCTGCATCATTCAGGGAGGTGTTTAAGGTTTTTTGGATTGCCTTCCCTTTGAGGTAGTGATTGAATGTGCTCTGAGTCTTTCTTCAGTTCTCTGAGACCAGCTTATCAAACTGCACAAGATAATGAATAATAAACTTTCTCTTCTGCATTAGCAACGTGGTCAAGAAAAGCAGAAAGTAAAATAAATTAAAACTGAAATGGTGTTCACACCTGCTCTTCTGAAAAGATAACACCTCTCAAAGAATGTGTAATTTCAGCTGAGCTCTTCAATCTGTGAAACACCATTAATCAATATTGCCTATTCCCTTCGGTCCCTGTGACCTTGGAATAAGGACGAAACATACTGTAAGGAATCGCGTAAATAGGGCATAGGTGAGGGATTACACTGGAGGAAAAGGATTTTACTGGCTTTTCTGACCTCTCTTCTTAGCTGGGTTTTTACAGTTATCTTTTGCTTTTTCTTCCCTAAGCCAGCTGCACTTGAAGATTCTTTTCTCGATGTTTTGGTAGCATTTTCCCCTCTCACTAAGAAACAGTTTAGGTGGTTATTTATGCAAAACTTCCCATTTATATCCATAAGTTCTGACATTATTGTTTGGAAGTGCAGTGTGTTCTAGGAGGGAGTAATGGAACAATACAGCTGTGAAAGGGGGAATCCAGTCAAGCTTACAGGATTAATGTGTTTTCAAGCAAATATGGTTAAGTGGGTGCAAAAAGCTATGTGTGTGCATTCATACTTCGATTCATTAAACTGGTTTATTTTAGCTTCAGGATTTAACATGAAAGACACAGTAGACTGAAGATGCATTGAAATAGGCCGGTGTTAACTTGAAATATTACGTAATTTGAAACACCTGTAGTTTTGCACCAATGGTTTTCTATTGCTGGTGGCTTCAACTGTGTTTGGGGCAGCATCTCTCTAACCTTTTTGAGTAATGTCACTAATGAGATGAAAAAATATTACATAGAAACACAGAATCAGTTACGTTGGAAAAGATCTCTGAGATCATTGAGTCCAAGCTTAGACCAATCACCACCCTGTCAACCAGACCATGGTAACAAGTGCCACATCCAGTCTTTCTTGAACACCTCCAGGGATGGTGACCCCACCACCTCCCTGGGCAGTCCATTCCAATGTCTGATCACTCTTTCTGGGAAGAAATTCCTCCTGATCTCCAACCTGAACCTTTTAAAATAGCACTTGAAATTACTCAACTGTAGAAGTTTCATTTAACACAAACGATAAGCCTAGACGTGCACTACAACTAACCACTGCGATACAGTCGGGTAGTCTCAATTAATAAGATGGCATATTGACTGAGTCTGTGGCTTAAAGCCTTTATACAAATTTGTGCTAGAAAATCTGCACACATTCCCTGTTATTTCAGCTATTAAACACTTTAGGATACAGATAGGGTAATCTGTAAATTTAAGTGGCTATCACACAGGTCCCTCGAGAACAGCTGAGCTGCCTGTGAAAGTGTATGTGGCTCAGAGAGCTACTGACTGCCAGTTCGGGGTAGAAATCTGATGAGTTCTTCTACTGTTCTTTTCACTGTATGTTAATCAAGCAGATGCTGTGTCTCGACTGGATTTCTCTAACTAACTGCTGCTTCAACTCCATGGCAAAACAGTGATGCAAGTGATGCAAAAAACAGCTGCTGTCCAGCTCTGTAGCTCTCAACAGAAAACATCCATCTTACTCCCAGACTCTACAAACTTCCTGGATTTCAACACCCAGTTAGAAGCTTTGATCTTACCTTACAGTCAAAGATGGTTTAACTTACCTTATTTACTTTGTGGGGTCACCACTTGGGTGCATACACCTTCTGTTGGTTCCTCTCCAAGGAGCTGTGCAAACAAAAAGAGCATCTTCCTTCCCAAACCATTTGGAGTCAATTGAAGGTGCCTGCCTTTCATTCACCCCCTTTATCTTCAGCAGTGCTGAAGTTACTCTTAATTACACATCTCTCAGAGGCTATACCAGCATAGGGACTGTGTATAGAGGGAGCCACCTATGGAATAAATAGCTGTTAAATAATTAAATAACACTTTTCTTAAAAATGAAACAAAACAAAAAAAAAACCAATAGCAACTTCACTGTATTCTTTTGTTCTCATCTCAAGACCTTTTTTAGTCTAAGGTCTCTGTAGCAGATAAGAGAAAATCAAATTAGTCCACTAGTGATTTCACTTTATCTACTGTATATTGAAGCTGTTCAGTTAGTACTAAGGTAGACATATCAAAAACCTTCTGAGGAGAAAAGCCATGGAGAAAAAAGCCTATTTTTTCAATAGGCCATTGAAAAAAAGAACAGTGTTTTAAGAAGAATTGTGCTAAGAATACTTACTAACACCTTGCTGGCTAAAAGTTCCCTAAAGCTCTCTGCAGCTTTGATTTTAGTATGTTTGTATGAGCAGTAAAAGACTTCTCTATTGTGTGGTGGTTCATTGAAAATGTCAACCTTTTGTAAGACATCTAATTACTTTGCTTATTGTTTTCTATTGTAAGCAAAACTTTGACTTCCTAAAAATTGTTACTAGGCAAATAATTGCTGAAAAACTAACAGAGAGGAAAAAATATTTTGTGCAGTAGAAAGTATTTCATTCAATTATCTCACTGTTATGCTAGTTAATGAACTATGGGACATTCACAACTTTCTAATGTAGCAAATTAAAAAGCAAAAGTACAGACAGAAAGTGACCTGTGTAGCTCTTCTTCCTGTCCAAATAGCTTATGCCAGTATTGTACTGGCAGGTTAGAGAGGGGGGTAGGATTTCTATATACACCTTTTCTGTGTAAATGTTTGTATCCACCTACATAAAAACATTTTTGATGTTTGCACAAAGTGTTCACCTGATACCAAGAGAACTTGTGACATGTCTATGTGTTTGTAGACCACTGAACATCTTCTGGCATTTGCTATATGCAGTAGTAAAACGAGGTACAGACTTTGTCCCGTGTCTCTCTCTAAGCACAGTCGCAAACTTGACTACCTGCACTTACATAACAATTTGAAATGTGCCTCTAGGATATAAGAGGACACTCTTGTTATCAATTTACCACTTCGATTACTGAAGTGTCACATCTGCGTCCAGATGCTTTTTCACGTTTGCTGCTAGCTGATTGCAATTCAAATATTTATATGCAGTGCATTTTTATGTAACATAGCATATACTGTCTTATCCATTCCATGTATTTAGAAAGCATTTTCACTTCAGGATTTTAATTCTGAGAATAGTATGTTGGCTTCTTTCCTAACACTGGCTCCACCAGGGAAAAGGTCCTTTGTTTGTCAGCGGCATTCAGCACGATTTGGCCTCTGGCAATGGAGGTAGATTGCCTGCCTCTTTGATATGTGCAGATTGATTAGCAAATGAAAAGATTTCTGTCAACAGATAATTCAAGTGTCTTAAACATTTAGGGATTTATTTATTGACTGACTCATTTTTGTATTTAGAAATTGTTACATTAACATCTGTATTTTTTTTAAAGAAATTTGTGCTTAGTGACTTTGAAAAAACTGTGTGTATTATATCTCCATCTCTTCTGATGATGGTCATCTTCACAGAAATGCTATTCATCTTAATCCCATAAAAATTATTTGAATTTGTCGTCTGAATGATGCATTAAACATCAATTATCCCTAAAATTTCAATATTTTATTTCTTGAAGTTCTCCTCTCCCCACATTGATTGATTTCAAAGTTGGCTGGATGTACACTTGTGCCCCCTGAGTTGGACCAAATTCTCCTTATAAATGATGGAAAGTTTTTTATTAGCTTCACCATGAGTTGAGTTAGTCCATAACTTACAGAGGTGGACCTCAAAGACCTGAATGCTGCTCAGCAAAATCAATGTAGTACCTCTGGGGGCATCAGGATGGTGTAAATGTTATTTCTTTAGCAGGACTAAGGTTCTCGTACAAAAACAAAATAGCAGGAGGAAAAGTAAGGAGCCTACTATGGATTTTAAAAGAGTATAAAAGAGTTAAAGGTCTGCAAGGTGGCCATCTTCACTGTTTGACCTAGTGTTCTCCTGATCCCAAGTTTAACACCAATGAAGTGAGTTTTTCCACTTCAGACAAGAACCTGTGAAAGCGAGCTTGCCTGTGTTCTGGGATACCTCATACTAACACAGCAGTGTTTGTAATGATGCTGTATTTGTCAACAAGATGCAGAAAGAGGTGTGGTAGATTACTTACAGAATTATTTTTCAGTAGCTCAGACTGGAAGGGCCCACCTGGGTCCTCATGGCAGACAATCTCAGGGCAGTGAAGGTCCTTCCTTTGGCAAGCTATCACAGTGTAGTTCAGTTTACTAAGGGTGTATTGAACTGCACTTGCTTTGCAGTTGTGTTTCATCAGTCTTTCTTCATTGAATAAGAAGTTTATTTTCTGCCTATTCCTTTTTTGCAGTGTCTGAAGAACCTAAAGAAACTTTATATGTGTATATCCAACAATGTAGATATGCATTTTAGATTAATAGTACCCACACCCACAAGAAAATAAATCACTACGGAGGATTCATTTTTTTTTTTTCTTTTCTATTGGAGGACACTTGTCTCTATTTATTTAGGAAAATAGCTTTTCATCTCTGCTCTTACTCAGCCACCATCAGGAACATAATGAGATGAATTAGACAAAGCAAACTGAGCAATTGTTCTTGCCCTCTGTTCATTTATGAAGTACATACATGGCTTCAAGGGCCTTAATGTAAAAAAAACCAAACAAAGCTCTTCTGGAGTATTGCCAACTCAGGCATTCATTTTGTCACTTTGGAGTCTTTAGGATTCAAGGTAGTATTTCAAATTTTCTTCATCCATCCATGGCTTTTAGAAACTCATTCTGTGATATGTATGGAGATTCTCATACACCTGTCTGAATTCAGGATTAAAACTTCTGAAATGTTTCCTCACTTGCCTCTCACCTTCTCTCCTCTCTTTTCAAAAATAATAGGAAATCTCAGATAAATTAGAAGATTGGCACTGCTGTTACTGCTTGATAATTTGTGGTGGAAGTAGATGATCACAATAAGGAGAGCTTTTAAGCTTCTAGGTTGTTAAAGACTAAGCACTATTGTTGTGCTCTGAGATTTGCAAAAAGAACTTTTTGTTTCCTGGAAATGTCAAAATGTTTTGTGTCAGGGATAGGATGGATGCTTCAGAGTAGCAAAAGGCCGGGCTAGTTTGGGAAGCTTTTGTGCCTCTTCCTGTAGGGCAGAAGTGGAGCTTTTGAGTGCTGCAGGAGCATGAGCTGGTATGCAAACCTGCTCCTGCTTTTACCTCAAGTGTAGGACTGCAAGTGTACAGTTGTGAGCCAGCAGTAGGAGTGCAGCTGCTAGGACTGACTAAAATACACTCTTGGCCTCACAACATGGATATGTTGCTATAATATCATTTTCCTTTTGCTCAAACTGAAACAAACTGCAACCTGAATCCAAGTTCCATAGTCATAAACTCATTTTCTTTTTTCATCAAAATTTTGTGTATCTATTCCCTTTGGATCCAGTCCTTCTACGTGCTCAGAGTGAGTATGAGGATCTCAGATGCTGATAATGTTTTTGTTTCTTCAGCCCATCTATAGCTCTGCTAGTATTACATGGGCTGTGTGTGATGGGACACTTGGTATTTCACTCTGAGACGGAGCTTCTGGCCATGCGATGGGAATATTTGATCAGTCTGGGGAGAACACGATCCCACCCCTGTGTCTAGAGGATAAGCTAATTTCATTTACTCAGGTGCCCTGCTGTTCACTGGCAGTTTAACCAGAGAATTGGGCACGTCATTGCTACCAAGTGCATGGAGGTCTGCCCAGATTCTTTATGGTGTTAAATACCCATGTCCTTACCATGAGCTTGGCTGAACCTCATTCCCAGGGAGGAGCACAGCAGCTTGGGAAATAGAGCCCAGCTGTGGACCCATGAGAGGGCAGCGCGTGATAGCTTGGAGAGCCTGGAACAACACAGGTGTTATCTATACACCAGGCATGCCCCAAACACCCCTTCTACCTTGATTTGGTGCTTTTGGCAGTGCAGGAGTTGGATTTGTCAGGTCTTCATGAGCTGAGAGCTCTCCTGGGCAGTTTTCACCTCGGCAGGGCTGGCTGCTTGTGATGTTTTTGTCAGTGTAAATTTGACCCATTACTTGCTGCAAGCTTATTTCTTTTGCAGCCTGCAGGTAAATTGCAGTACAAAGATCCTTCCTGCCAAGGGATTTGGCTGTAAGTTTCCCACTGTCACAGCCCCTGGCTGGCAGTGGGAAACGGGACTCAGTGTGATGTTTGCCCTGGAAATTTTTTCACTGTGTTTTTGGTAGCAGTTGTTGCTAAGGAGAGCTTGGCCAAACTTGGCAGCCAGTATGGAGTTCTGTGACTTCCAGGACTGGTCTCAAAGCTTGTTTGTCAGATGATTATTCTTTACGATACAGTTCATGAAAGAAGACTTCTGCGTGAGTTTCACCTTTCATTTTCAGAATAAAGATATTTGGCCAAGTAAACTGGAAGAAATCAGAAATCAGACACCAGCACCATTACCCCAAAGCCTATACCTAAAATTTTTAATGCATGTTTGAATTCACATTTTTGGGTGTGATTGAGAATTGGTAAAGCTAAGTTTTGCCACAACAACACAGTTGTAGTTACTAAGCAAATTGTTTGTGTGCAAATGGGAAGAGATTTGGCCCAGATTGTTTTTCATTTTCAGAAACTGCCTGCTGGTCAAGCCCTGAGATTTTCCTGTAGCTGGTGGCAGAGGTAAATCTGTTTCCCTTTTCATACATAGCAACTAGAAGCAACAAACTTGGAGGAACTGAGAGTGTGGGGTAAGGGAAGGTGAAATGCTCAAACCAGGCAAGTTATTCCTTGAAACACGTTTGTATCTAGCCTTGTAATTACTGACAGGTGCACAGGCAGTAAGTGTGGCATCTAACAAAATATCAAAACCAACATAGGATTAGAATTTAACCCCAGTTCACTTTTTGAAAAGCTAACTAATAACTTGAAAACTGGGATTTAGTTTTAATTATAGTTTTTTTACAGGTTTATAAAGTTTTCTGAATCTCTTTTCCTTTCTTTGTACTGAAGGAGGATCAGAGAAGAGCAGTTCTCTCCCACAAACTGTTCCAGCATATTAAAATGGCAAAATCTGGCTTCTCTCCTTAGAAGCCTTTTAAGTAGAAGTCTGACATTGTTCTCATGAGTGCTGTTGTTTGGCCAGCTGGAAGGCTACCATATCCTCTTGTATTCTACTTACCAAGGCTAAAAGAGGACAAAAGCAATGGAGAGGGTTGTTGTAATAGTTAATAGTTATCAAATTAATTGTGTCCTCAATTTCAAATGTAAAGAAGCTACACTGAATGCATATTGGAACCTAGATTATAAATGTAATGCATTTATATTTCACTGCATTAACCAGTTTCAGGTGCCACTTTGTTTGTCCATAAAATGCCCCTTTCTTTCCCCACAAGTGAATTCCACATTTGTGTCAAGACTTTCGAGAAGTTACTTGGACAGTGCAAAAATTATTACATGGCCTTGAATTCTTCTTAGCACTGGGCATTCAGTACATCCAAGGAGCTGTTTTATCTTAGGCAGCATCAACAGATTTGTTTATTAAATTGCCTCCAGTTACTCCCTGGAAATCATTGGAAAGCTTTTGGGATGGCACAGCTTGTTGCTTGAGCATAACTGGTTCTGCCAAACCTTGTTGATGATAAGCAGGAAGACAGGAAGGAAGGAAGGAATCTGACTAGACTCTCAGGGTATATTTAGGTGGTGAAAAAAACATCCTGCTCCTTATGCATCTGTGTGGCTGAAAGAAGTGACTGCCAGAAAATTGTCCTTAACTGCTTTTCACCCTCTCAACTCTGCTGGTGGAAATATCCACGGTCATGTTCCTTGCTCTACTTTCACTCAGGTTTGGCTCAGATAATTTAAAGAGACTTGTTGGTGGGCATTTTCATGTTGGCTCATTTTCCTTGGAGAGGACAGGTGATCCCACAGACAGCTCTGCTGGCACATTTGAAGGAGAGATTCCCTTGGATAGAGTGACTTTCAGGGTGGTGACCCATGTCCATGAAAACTTGGGGTTGTTCCTTGGTCAGAGTTTGCCTTCCCCCAGTCTTCCCCCTGCACTGAGGCGGAGTGATGTGCAATACTGCAGGAAGCTGTGAAAACTGAATGACCTGGAATGGGGTTTAAGCCCTGATACATTTTAAGTGCAGTCCCTGCCAGAAGCAGCTCCTTGTTGCTGATTGAGCACATTTGATGGGGAGTTTTGCCAGATAAAAACTAGAGCTCCAGGACCATTGTGTTTACTGTAACCTTTAGTGCAAGCAACACTTCTAAACTGGATTTACTATTACTGCATGTGCCAGTTCTGGAAAATCAAATTATTTGGTGTGTTTGTTTTTACAGCTCAAGGATAAATCTCACTTCTAGCATAAGCAGATGTAATTTTCTTGAAGTAAATGCAGTTGTTACTTGTGTCTGAATTTTTGGATTTAGCTGTAAGTCTTTGTTGCCTTTTTAAGGAGACTTTCTTTCTCTGTTGCACTCAGTACAGAGCTACGTTGTGAATGCTTTGCAGAGGTTTTGGAAAATTGAGAGGGGCAGACTCACTGTGCACTTCAGCTTTCCCCAAAAGATTACTTCTGTCACAAAAGATTAATCTTTGAAGTTTACTGGCTAGAAACACAATGCGTAGCAGTGAGGACTCGTTAGCAGGGGAGGAGAGACACCTCTTCTGCGGGTCAGAGCGCGGGGAGCGCGCAAGTGGTAGAGGGGATGGGGAGGCAGGGAAAGACACACCCCTGACGGAGCGGGCCTGCCACTCGCTCACAGCTGGAGCCGGCAAACACAAGCATGCACAGTCCGTGAGGAGAGTGGGAGCTGACATGATGCGCTTCAGTTCGATGCAAAATGAATGAGCTGCTGTTCTCAGGGGTATTTGGCCCCCGTCGTTGAAGTACGAGTACGCGGCCGCATCAAGTGCACTTGCATCATCTGATGGCTAGAGACCCACTAACGGAGCCGGGGACCAGGCAGAGCATTGACCTGGGTGTTTGTGTATGACGTGCTTGGCATTTAATTCCTGTTTGCTGCAACAAAAAGGTAAGAAACTTAAAAAGTGGCAAGAAAAAAACCTCAGCCCTTCCCCCTTCCACCCCCCACCCCCCCCCAGACAACAGTTTTGCATTAGTGTAGCCTTTGTCTCGAGCTGTATTTTCAAAGCTATGGTCTATTAGTCTAAAGCTACTGTGTGGATGCCTGCAAGGCAAATTACAGCTCCTAGTGTGACAAAGGCAAGTCAGATTTCTTTTCTCCAAGAGCTGACACTTAACAACCTTCAGGAGAGCACTGTAGCAGAAATGCTGGACTGTGTGCTGATCGGTAAGTATTTGATGCTGTTCTCCCTCTCCTTTATCCCTTCAGATGTTGCTCATTTGAACAGTAAGCTAACTAATGGATCCTGATGATTAATAGGTTTGGGGGACTGTGTTCAGCTCAGAATTACATGTTCCTAAACTGGCTGTGGTTACTGACTGCATACTGACCAGCCTGATTCTGTAGAGGCTGATCATAATTTGTTTTTACTGGTAATGCCATGTTAATGGATGAAAAGATGCTGTAGTTAAGAACAGCAGAAACCTCATTTGCTAAAGCAAAGAAAGCTCTGTGTGTTTTCCCTCCCAACTTACACCACCTGTATAATTATTTATGTCTAATTCCCAGCTAACTTCTATCTAGACAGTCTGGGCTTTCTTTTTTCAGCCCATAATTGACAATGGAGATTGAACAATCTGTGTAAATCTTCAAAAGAAGTGAACATGTTTGACGGCAAAAGTATTGCACTATATGTGGGTATTCATGCATGTTACAATATATTTAGTTGAAGTGAAATGGTGAGCAGCTCTTTTGACAGAAGAAGAAACTTCATGATTAAATGTAATCTATTGCCTTGAGGTCTCTGTGCTTGCTTAATCCTATCTGAATTTATAAAGAAATTGCAGCAGGAGAAATTTCATTGATTTGTTAATTGATATATAGCTTTGAGTCCTTACTATGCTGGGTGCATGGGGAAGGAAGAGAGACAAGCACATTTATCTTTTTCTTTAAACTCAGCGGCTTCACTCCTCAGTTAGGTTTCTCGCATGTTATGGAACCTCATTGCTCCCTGCTCTGTGCAGTAATTTTTGCTTTCTTAAAAGATAGCTGAGTCTATGAGGGAAGTACATGATCTGTTTCATCTTTTAAAACTATGGCTTTAATTATGTTCTTGTAGCTGTTGCTTTGTGGTTAATGTAATTATAACAACTTGTGAGTGAGGAAAAGAATATTATTTAGCCCTAGAGCATTTCTCAGTAAAAAGTGGCCTATTTATTTTCATAAGGATTTAAAAGAGAGAAAGGGAAAGATAGTGGGGTTTTCTTATGTAATACCAGTTATAATTTCTTTTTAAAGTTTGGGGTTTTTTTAAGTTTTGATTTTTTCTTTTAAGTACAGGTTAGTTTTCCCTTTTACAACAAGTGGGTGTGTATACATAAACCCTATCTATGAAGACATTTTAAACATAGATCAATTGCAATACAGGTGGAGAACACACCCTTTGAACTAGTATTTTAGATAATCAAGGTGTGTATTTAAGGTCTGTGGTATTTCCTGTATTTTTGCAGTCTGTTGGGAATTCATCAAGGCTTTCTGATTCATCATTCACAGTTTCCTGTATTTCATGACATGAAGTAAGACTGTTACGGTGGACAAAGTTGTGATACAGTTGATATTAGAGTGCTAGTATTGATTCAACTGCACTGAAAAGCTTAAATTTGTTTTAGAGTACAGACTTTGCTTCAATGTAGTTTAAGATAGGCTGAGAGAACCTTGTTCTCTGGATAAAGTTAATATAGGTCAAACTCTGAAATTTAACAGTTCTAAATCAGGGATATCAAGTCAGTAAAAAGTGTTCTGTTTCACTTCCATCTATTAGAAAATAACTGGCCTGTCCTGGAACTTTTTTTGGTATCTGCCAAATGAAACAACATAACCTTTTTGTAGTAGTAGTAGTATTTTGTAGATGTTAATGTGATATTAAAACCTTTTTTATATGTTTTAAGAATTTTCCAAATTGGAAATACGTTTATGGCTTAATTTAATAATTGTTTAATAACTTGAACCAGAAGTTCTTATATCACAGAATTAACTAGGTTGGAAAAGGCCTCTGAGATCATGGAGTCCAACCTATGACCTAACACCACCTTGTCAACCAGACCACGGCACTGAGTGCCACATCCAGTCTTTCCTTAAACACCTCCAGGGATGGTGACTCCTCCACTTCTCTGGGCAGCCCATTCCAATGCCCAATCGCCCCTTCTGTGAAGAACTTCTTCCTAAATGTCCAACCTAAGCCTCCCGTGGCACAGCTTAAGACTGTGTCCTCTCGTCCTATTGCTGGTTGCCTGGGAATATCCAACCAATCCATCTGAAATGGTGCTCTAGTGATTTGGGGGAAGGTGGCCTGCTGTTCAACGTTCTTTTCATGCTTCCAGAAATGTGTTTGTTTTCCCTAACTAGCCAGATGCAACATGTCCTAATGAGAGGGAAATGATCTGCAGCGTATTATGAAAGATGTCTCTGGTTTACATCAGGAGAGGAGGTACCTGGCATGGCCGTGTGCTTCAGGGGGTTCTAAGTGCACCTTCTCTTTAATCTCAGGTCTTCAGTAACTGAGTGTGTGCAGATGAGGGCAACCCTGAAGGAATGGCAAAGTGACCTGAGGTTGCTTTTTTATGGAGAGGACTTAAGAATAACAAGGAACCAGCTTGGCTGTCAGATAGGAATGTGATGTTTAACTCCCAGCCTATGAAACTTTCATAGTTTGGGTGCTAGACATCACATTGATATCTGACAAAATACCAAAAGTCCCAGTACATGGGGCTTACTGATTCAGAAGGTCTGTACTCTAAAACAAACTCCTCTGGTTTTAAGAGTACAATTTAATCTTTCCAAATTGTGGATTTGTGTAACATGTCAGGGTGCCTCATATTTTCTTTTTATTTTAAAAATAGAATCTGATTAGGTTATAGTAGTCTTCATAATATATAATTAGCAACAGAAGGCTAGATCAAGCCATCAATTTTTAAGCAGAGATCTTCTTTGCTACCAGTGGAGAATTGCTTAAAAATTGATGGCACAATCTGGCCCACAATGAACAGGGGATTCATGCAGAAAGCGTTAGTTGTACTTCTACTCAGTCTCCATCCTGGTGGTGGCAGGGACCCAGAAACTCAAGGCCAGTCTGCTGGAATAGTTTGCAACTTCAATACTACAAAAGGCTTAAGGACTACTTAAAAAAAAAACAACTAAAAAAACCCCAAACAAGAACAAACAAACCAACAAAAAAAACCCCCAAACAACACCACCAACAAAAAACTCCTTAAAAAGTTACCAAACCCTTAGAAAAAATATAAACCACAGCTTTTTCCTTTCATTAAAAGAAACTATATTTCTCTAATGGCATACAAAAGTGAAGGACATAATCATTGTCTAAGCAACGGGAGGCTTTCAAATGCACAGAAATGAAGGCTGTTTCCTCTATTTGTTCATGTTGTGTTGTTGAGGTGTAACTACATTTTACATAGGGATTTTACTGCATTAAGTGCTACTAGACTTTGTAATTACAAATTAGAGAACCAGAGTAGGGCCTCTTCTGTGCCTCAGAGGATGTGTTCAGGCAAATACTTGTAACTGTAAATAAAGACAGAAGGCTCGTGCAATACATTGCTATTTTTAATCAAGTTAAATGTTTTACTCCATTAAAACTCTAGAGTAATTGACAGCAAAGATATATCAGCTGGTTGTTATCTCTTAGGAAGAGAGATGGTGGGCATAGTCCCATGTGAAAATGTTGAAGGACCATGAAAATTGCAGGGTAGACCTTTGTACTTCCTTACAGTGTAGTTAACACATGGCAGCCTTTTTTTTTTTTCTCTGATCTGCTTAAAAAAGACAACTGGGTAAGTTGCAGTATGCCAGACTCCAGGGGAAGCTACAGGAATGAAGAGGTGTGAAGTGTTAACCGTGTCTTCACAAAGTTAGCTGAATGCGTCAGTCATAAAATGGTTGGGCTGTGGGCCTCTGCCAGTTACAGGGGATTAAACCCCTAACACTCTCACAGGTTTGTGTGCAGAGCGGTGCCACACTAAAACACCATACAAGCATGAGAACATCACCTTGATCCTTAAATACCTTTTTGGAGGCGACAAAAACAAAACCTGTCAGATTTCTTGGTGTGATTTGCTCTCCATCACATTGTAGTATTACAGTGGCCCTTATTGAAGTAGAAGACACAACAGTAGCAACTGTGGAGTATTTGGAGTCCAGGACAACTCCTGCTGTGCCAGCCACAGGGATGGATGTGTGGGGCACCTCAGCTGCTGAGGCTCTTGGGCATGGTGTTTCATCCCTGCCAGCTTCCCTCTTCCCTCTTGAGACAGTCCCATAGGTTGGTCATCTGCATAAACACAGCATCACCGTGTCCACCAGCACAGCACGTCTCCGATCTGTGCTTTGAGGTGTTTCTGTTACAGAGTCAGGAGAAAAAAGTTGCCCTGTAATGGACTGCAGCAGGTCAGCTAGACCAGCCTCCTGCCCAAACCTGCCAGGGTTCAGGATTACCTCAGAGCCATTTCAGGCTGATATTTATAAGGCTCCAAGAACAGATGCACAGCCTCTTGGAGTACGTACCTCTGGGCTTACCCGCTCTCTTGGCAAAGAAACTTGGGTTTGCTCTATTTTTTAAACCCTCCCATGAGCAAGTGGGAGACATTAATTAGATCCTCTCCTATTACCTTGTCCCCAGGCTAAACAAGCCCACCTCATCTCCAGGCTAAACAAGCATGGTTCCTACAGCCTTGGTTGCCCTTGGCTGGGCTCACTCCAGTTTGTCACTCTCCATGGATTGGTGAGCCCAAACTTGCATGCAGAAGTGCAGATATGGCCTCATGAGCACCATGCAGAAGGGTGTTTATTCACCTCTCAGTGAAACCTCCATCACCCTTCTGCTTGTGGGGTGGGCATTGCACATCAGTGGTCAGCCCCCAGGATACAGTTTGCGTCAGTCACTGATGTACAGAACCTGGGACTGAAAGAAGGAATGGGCTTGTACTCAAGTAGTACCCCATCAGTTACACCACTCTACAACTCTCTTGCCTCCACTGCATCCCTGGGCTGGGATGCAGCCCTCTGTGAGAGGAGTGTGGAGTGAAGCAGGGATCAGGGAGGCAGGTGCCCTTCCAGTACTGCAATGCTCTGTCCCTAAAGGCGCCAGTCAGAAAACAACCTGGAATAAATGAGCCTGGTAGAAGTGATAGGGAGGAAGAGACTGTTACCACCTTCCCTGGGAGGCTGTGTCCTCTCGGGGTTTGCTCCAGGAGGGGGGTCCTTTCTCACACCTCTGCAGGCTGGAAAGTCATGGGCTGTTTTCCTTGGTCTTGGCCTTTTCCCCTCAGAAATGAATCTCAAATTCTGTGTAGCAGCCCTGACACAATTTTCTGGGGATTGTCTTCTCAGGTTATTGGCAGGCTGGCTTGACCCGTTTTACCTCAGTCAGCTTGGAAAGGGTTATGTAGGGCACCACACCAAAGCACTTGTACAGCTGCTCTTGCAGCATTTCTGGCACTTAGAGCAATCAACAAAATCTGCCACTTGAACTGAAACTTTCTGTATCTACTTTATAGCTTTGGGGTGATTTAAAAAAAAATTGTTTATTTAAGTTTAAAGTTAAATTATTCAACCATATTTGAGCTACTAGAATGTAAAGAGAATACAGGCAAATAGTCTTTTGTATGTAAATAATTCATGAATTACAAGACACTCTTTGAGAAGTTGTTGGGTTAATTGGAAAGCTGTAATTAACTGGTTAGAAGTGGGAGGCAGCCTCCCCTGATTCATATGCGTCCCACGGCAGCCAGAGCCCCACTCATTTCTTGATGCCTGAGGAAGTCCAGCAGCTCAACTGCTTCGTTTTTCTCTCACCTTCCTGAATTTCCTTCAGTGCTCTTTTCTCTGGGCTGGCAGCTGCAGTGGTGATTGTTCTGTACAGTTGTATCTTGCATAACAATTTGGGAATTAACAGATCTCCCTTTCAGAGTTTGCTCCAGCAGGTCATGTTTTGTGTCTCTTAAGACATTTCTTTTCCTGTCGTCCCCCCAGTACATTGTGTCTAAATTAACAGGACAGTTTCTCCAATATAATGCTTTTTCTGAGAGATTGACATCTCTGTTTGTCCACTTCATATAAAGCCAGTGATTAATGGACAAAGAAAATAATACATGTTTTACTTCTCATACTACCTAGAAACATTGTGTTTTCTCAGAAAGTGAAAGTGATACTACTTTCTCAATTCTGATTTTCATATTGGCACTGACATATAGTATCAATGATGTTTAGGCTTGAAAGTCTTCCAGTATTTGCAGTGTTGAGATCTAATTTTAACCCCTTAATTTTATAAAATGTTAGCAATAGTTGAAGTGCTTGCTGACTCTGCAAAGCCCAGAAGAAAGCCCATGTAGCTGAAGCAAAGGAATGAGTGGGGTTTTGGCTGGGGAGATCCACACGGGTCACCACTGGACATTGAAAAGGGGAAACTCCAAGTTCAGTGTGTGACAGGAGTAGAGCAGAACACCATGTGTTTCTTCTTTACAACGAAGCTAAGTTTCATGCTTCTGTTGTGAAATTTCTGGGAACGTCCCTTACATTTGTAAATATGGATCATCTTTCCAACTTGGCTGCTTTCGTAGAATCATAGAACAGCCCCAGTTGGAAGGAATATCGAAAGACCGTCTGATCCAGCCATTTATGGGAAAGGGAGCCTAAATGAAATAGTCTAGCACCTTGTCCAGTCACATATTGAAAACCTCCTGTGATGGGAGCTCTAACATGTCCATGGAGAGGTTGTTGCAGTGAATGCCTGCTCATCACAAGGAGCCACATCGAGATTATTACAAGGGACAGTGGGTACAAGTAGCAGCAGGAGAGGTTTCATCTCAACATGAGAAAAAATTAAATCTCTAGTTACAGGCATACACATACATTTTGGATGGATGCATTAGCAAACTGTATGCACATTTAGTTAAAACCTGCCTTAGAAAACCTATGTTTATTCCAGATCTACTCACTAAGCCATTTCTAAGCAACAGATCAATCACTGTAAGCTTGCTGACATGAGATGTCTAATGGGAATTGGATCCCTTCTCTTCAGTGTGCTCTGTCTTTAATCCTACCCTTATTACTTGAGATGTGATGATTTTTCCACTCCACTTCTTTTTTTCTTTTCCAAGAGCCAGTTACAAGCTGGGATGATGTAGGGTCCCACATTTTTGCACACAGTGCATGAACCTTGCTCAGATGCTCACTAGAGATAAGCCTTTCTCAAAAAAGGGGAGTTGTGAGGTGCATGCAAGAGGCAGGAGTGGGAGAGCAGGACTAAGTAGCTCTCTTCTGAGAATGGCCTGTAGAGAC
This sequence comes from Gymnorhina tibicen, assembly GCA_013399875.1. Classification (NCBI taxonomy): domain Eukaryota; kingdom Metazoa; phylum Chordata; class Aves; order Passeriformes; family Artamidae; genus Gymnorhina; species Gymnorhina tibicen. The sequence continues at coordinate 472,158 of VXAZ01004425.1, read as the reverse complement.
ACTATGCATTGCACAGAGTGGTGTCCAGCGTTTAAGGAGAGGTGCAAAGAAGCAGGCAGCCACCCATGTCCTTCCCCAGGCCCGCTAAGCCTTTGTGGTCACATCCCAGGAAACTGTGCTTTCTTCCCAGGACAAGCTGCAGAAGCACACATGTCCCTGCCAGCTCACCCCGCTGGGGTTTTGTGCTGGCTGGCATGACCTGGAAAGCAGCAGGCTGTGGTAGGTGCCAGGACCTGCAGGGAGCCCTCTCCGGGGCTTCAGGGCAGGGGCAGGCAGGCAGAGCAGGTCTGCAGGAAGGGGCAGAAGGGCAGCCACCAGCCAGGGAAACTTGTGCCTCTCCTGCCTGCCTTTGCCTGTGGGATAGGGGTGTTGGTTAACTCATACCAAGAGTTAGTGGTTGCTGAAGTGTTTTAGAAATGAAGGTGTGTGGTGATTTTACACATCCTGGCTTCAGCTCAGTGCTCATGGAAGGTTGTTCCACAGGCTGTCACTTCTTCGGTGCACCTTTCAGAAAACCCCAAGTGACCTTGAGGCATGAGCTTTTGGAAAAGGCATTAAAAAAAACTGATAGACTATCTTTCTACTCTTTCAGTTTAAACAATGTAAGGCTTGCACAACCTGAAGAATTATTCTTGTTTCTTTTGTCAGTGTCTGCTGTAAAAAGTGTTATTTTGGGAAAAGGAAGGTTCATGCACTTTCTATGTCTATTTATGCTTTCCGCATACTACTTCCCGGACTTGTGTGTGGTATTTTAAGCCTTATTACCTCCCACTGTTGATATGTCTGCACTGCCTCAGCTGATGCCTGTTGGCTTCACTGCATGTTTCCAAAAATACAAACTTCAGAGCAACAAGATTCAATGAAAAAAGGTGTCGAAAGGAAATAGTGGCCGTATGCTTAGATACGCTGTGCTACAAACAAACAGTGTATGTTAAATGTACAGCACTTTTCAGTTACCCTGTCCTATCATATGCTGGAGCTCTGTCTGCTTGAGTGCTTTCTAACTTGCTCTTTCTGTTTCTTCATGCTTCCCTGGATTCAGAGAGAGGTAAATGATTTTCATTTTTCCATTTTTGTGTTTATCCTTCTGGCATGCACTGAAAAATGTTGTATTGGTTTGCTTGTATCAGTGAACAGAAGCTCAACTTCAGTGACTAAATTCATATCTGTAACCTTTTCACCTTGCTGTTAACAGAATTGTCCAGTTGATACTGCCTGTTGGTTGTTTTGGGGTTTTTTCCTCAGGTCCCAAACCCTCTAATAATAGAACAGTTTAAAATCATGCAATGCAGTGGGTTTTAATATTTGCTTCTGGTCTTTGGATTTAAATGTAGATGATAATGTTCTCTGCAATCTGAAATGCAAGACAGTAGTGTTAAAATCCCAACTTTTATTAAAAAAATTGAAAAAACATGACACTAAGAGTAGGGGATTTAAGAGCTAAGTTTAGCAAGATTTGGAAAAGTAAACATTTATTTTCTAGTTTTGGTATTTGTTTCAGGTCTGGGTTGCTTGCTTGTCTTTTAAGTTTGAAGAAAAGTTGTCCCCAGTATGTTTGATTTGTTTGGATGTACAAAGGGATCGTTTGGAATTCTCTACAATGCTTCCTGTTTCATGGAAGCACAGACAGTAAGGCATTGTAGTCAGGTGCTTTGCAGCACAAGGGCTGCAGCCACTCCAAAGGCTCTTAGCAACAGAATTGCATCCCTCAGATGAGATTTGGGGTTTGTTTGCTCTTCTAAATTGCAAAAACTTGAAAGTGGGACTGGGTGGAAGGAATGTGGTTTAGAGATGCAGACTATTCCTCATGTTTGCTTTGTGGAATATAATGAGAATGGTTTCCAGGCCTGACTTTTTTTTAATCAATTCTTTAGGCAGTGTTGGCCTAGGGAAATATTTGAACTTTCTTGATAATGGCTTTGCAATCTAATGTAGGTTTCATGCATTTGGGGAGTGATGATCCTCCCAGCCTAGCAGTGGCAAAAGTGTGCTTCAAGCAGATTCGTGGGTAGTGTCTGTGCACAACTGCTAGGTTCTCTATCTGAATAATGAAGAACAAAGGAGAACTAGGAAGCCTTGCTTATAAAACAAATCACACTGGAGAGATTAACTATTCTGGTGTAGTCTGCTGTCTTCAGTTAAATGTGTTACAGTGCTTTGAGCATCTCAACTTGATGTATTTCTCTATTATATCTTTAAATATTCCTTTTAAACAAAAGCCCTTGTCTACCAATTAGATCTGGAAGGCAGAAGCATTGTCAAAAATACCTAAATACTAATTTGTCAAAGTCAAATTTACAGGATCTGCTGCAAAGAGGCTGTTCAGAGGTTCACAGGCATAATAACACATTCATTTACTTAAAGGAAATTCAGAATTCATCAGACTGGCCATCCTGAGGAATTAAACCACCACTTTACAATGCTGCAAGGGAGAAGCAGCAACTGTAATGGCCTTGATAAACTACCTCATTTGTATGCCTTTTATTTGAAAACTGCTGCACAGGGTAGGAAGGCAGCCCCCTGCCCATGCACATTTCAAAAATATTTTGAATTAGTCAAGGAAAAAACCTAGCAAAACACCCTGAAACATTTGTGTTGACCAAGTCAGTGGCCAGTGATTTTCCTACGATCTGTCCCAGAAGTTCTGTCTTTTGTTAAATCCATCTATAAAACAAGCAGAGGTCTAAGCTACTGATTGACTTTTCAGTTTGCCACGCGTGTCTAGCAGTTGGTGAGCAGCAGTAAGCCCTGTCTGGCCCCCAGGCACCAGCTGGATGTGACACACTGGGCCCCCTCGAGCTGCCAGTCCCACAGGAGCACACGTGTGCTAGACTGTTCTCCTTGCCGTGATGGTGGTGTGACTGGGAGGCAAGGCTGGGAATGAGGACCAGCATGGGACATATATTTAACCTGTACAGTCTGTACTGTTGTCACTGTGCTAACAGAGCTCGTGGATCTGGAGAACTGCACTTTTGACATGACTCCAGTTGGATGCAAATGTGTGGCCCTTTGCAGGAGTAGAATAAAGCCCTTGGTAGCAGAGAGGGAAATGATTTGTAACATCTCAGGGCCACCTTTCTTGCTAGTGAGGCAGTGGTGGCCAGGCTGACAGGACTCCTGTCCCCTCTGCACAGGAGAAGGTGGTGGGCAGCACTGAGACCTGGAAGCTGTCTGGGGACCAGCTTTTGCAGCTGCATAAGGATCAGGCTGCAGGAAGGAAATTGGAGTGAAAGTCGTGCAAATGCTTTCAGGCTTGGAAGTGCTGGGCTCTGAAGGGCTGAGCTGGGTATCAGATGTATCAGCTCTGAGAGGGTTTTAACAACTTTTGAAAGCACACAGAACTGTGGCAATGATAAGACATCAAAGAAAAACTGGCAGCTGTGAGTTTTAGGGCTGCCAGATTAAAGCCTCCGAGTATCACACAAAGTAGCCATAGCTCCTCCTTCAGAGTAAGCAAGTGACATTATCAAGGAATGAAGCAAACAGCCTTTCAGCAGGGGATAATTTGCCCTACAAACATTATGCTTGAATTAGAAAATCAAGCTACACTCTGTCAATGCCAGACCATTTGAGGAGAACTTATTAAAATGCAGAATTGATGTTTTGCTGCAAGGAAATCCATTTTCAAATTGTGAAAAAACTGAAATAAGAAAAGTCTCCCAAAAATCTCTTATTGGGGAGGGCATTTTAACTACTTGGATCCAAAATTCATCACCAGGGTAATGTCTTGGTGGCCAAGTGTTCTGGGTTGTAGCTGGAGAGCAGCTAAAGAGGTGGAGGAGCTCTTTGAGGTGAAGCATTTGGAGTGCAGAAAAATTGGAAGGCTTTCAAATGTGTGTTTAGGATTTCCAGCAACTGTCAGAAACACAGGGAAAATTCTTTCTCCCCCACATCTCTTCCAGCTCTCATCACTGAGGAGAGAAGGGTGGATGTGGTTGCTGTATAATAGAAATGGGAAGGAGAAGACTCTTGGGAGTAGTTATTTTTCTTCCTTGTCATCCAGGATTTGATTCCAAAATGTTGGGTGTACAGTCACCTGGACAAGGGGCTGTGAGTTTCATTTGGAATGTGTGGAAGGGAAGCAGTGGTTTCACTCAGTATCTGTCTGGTATCTGGTAGTTGAAAGGTCCTCAGTAAATCTTTTACAAACAGATTTTGCAGCATTTGTGAATGCTGCTTGTTTCATCTAGTTACTGTTTTCTTACCTTTGGATTTTTCTCCCTAACTTTGCAAGTTTCTTGGTGTGACCATAATAAAAAGGCAAGTGAACTGAACTGAGTCACAAACATTATTTCAGCTATAAGCTATTCTCCTTTCTCCTATATGAATAAGAAGTCTGGATAAAAAGCCTGAAATGTTAATCCAGAGGATCTGTAATTTCTAACATACATATTACTGCAGGGTTTCTTGCACCTCATCTTCTCTGCCATTCATGATACTGGAATATTTGTGTGTCATGGCAAAACCCCACCCGAGGATGGTCTCAATGGCATTATATTTACCTGCTTTTATCATGTGCTTCCTCTCCCTTCTCTTGCTTTTCTCCTCCTCTGCTCCCATGGACATTCAAGTCTTGACAGTGAATGGCAACCTCCTGCCAGGTGCCTCTGACCCTGCTCTGCTATAGTGGTGGTTGCCCTCCCCTTTTTGTGTCCTGCTTTCCTAAGTCTCTGGTCTGCTGTTCACAGGAAAGCAAAGTGAAGTCTGAAAGTTATAGACTCAGGAGATGGTTTCTCCACAGCCTGGCATATCTGTTCTGTGACCCTGCAGTCACTGAAGTCCATACACCAGTACAGAGACATCATCTTCTGTAGGCTATTCTGGATGAATTTCAATCAATTTTAAGACAAACCTAGAGAACATAATTTTCTGGTTCAAGGATTCTTGTTACAATTTGTAATACATAAATCTGTAAAGAAATGTACATTTCTTTATGATACATTTTCCTGCATGTGTATCATTTTTAATGTAGGTGTTTTAAACAGCAGCAATTTAATTTTATTGGGAAGAGTAAAAATTTTTATTTCATACTTTAAGGCTAGGATGTTAGGGGTTTTTAACCAAAAAACAAAAAAAGGAGTAATGCAATTCTACATTTTTCTACAGTCCTTTGAAGAAATAAGTTTATAGTGAGAAGGTAATGGAGAATGTGCTACTCTTTTAGGCTGTACTTAAATTGGGATGCCTCCTAGGACTTTAGCCTAATAGTGGCAAATGGTTATAACTGCTACTCAAACAGGACAGCATTAGCATAAATTACTTTTAATGTGATTATATTCATCCAAGGTTGAGCAGCTAAGTGATGCTTAGCCAGGTGTTAAATAGATATGACTATCTAAGGTTTAGTCAATGACTGTAGACATTTGCCAATTAAAGAGAGTAAAAGAGCAAATAAAAATTAAATTCCCTTCTACTTAGCACCTTACATTGTCTTTTCAACTCTCAAAATTGCTTTTTAAAATGTCTTTCTCTAGTCCTGTATTCTTTCAAAATAAATTACTGCTAAATTTTTAACTGTTCAGCAGGACCAGTCTTACCTACTCTTGCACAAAATACTTCTTATCTATTTTTCTGTTTTTCTAGCTTTTGTCCAGAATGCTGATTTATATCCAGTTCCTATAACTGGAAAGTTATTAATGGATGATATAGTACATGTGCAAATGATTTTAAAAAATTTAAAATTACCTTCTATGCAGATCCCCTTCTCTATAGTCCTGATTAGACAGAAGTGTTGCACTTGCACTTGTGTTATAAAGTTCCAGGAGTATACAGCTTTTTTTCAACATCATTCTCCCACTAAACACCTTGCTGCTCTCTCCACTGACATGGAATGAAATTTCACCAGGAGCTGTCATTCAGATCCCACAGATTTCATGTGCACACACACCCCATGGAGACAGAGACTCATCCAGCTGGATGAGATGTGATCTGTTAACCCTGTGCTAGCTCTCTATCCAGCCATGGGCTTTGAAATGGCTTTTTAATTTCTTTTTTCACTTGTTTTCCCAGCAGAATGTAAAGATAGGGGAGTGGTAAGAGGAGGCATTTGCCCTTTTCCGTAAATTTCTATTGCAAACACGTTGCTCAGCACTTCTTCATTATTCCAGGGGCCTGTTGCACATAAATCTCACTTAAATGTTAATCAGCTTCAAGTGAGCTGCAGTCAAATGACGGTTTACAGATGAAGCGACCCAGAAGGGATCTGAAGTGGAAGAAGAATCAGAGACTGGTCTTCTGGCTTACTTGGGATTCAAGGCTTTGGACAAAAAAGAAGCTGTTCTTGTGTGGTCCTGTGTAGGGAAACACAAAACTTTCTGTGTTTTATTTTTGCTGTAGGAAGCAGATACTCTGAAATCCTCAGAAAACCAGACCTTTTCTTGCTCAAGAGGAACCATGGAGCTCTGTTTTCCAAATGCCTAGAAATGCCTGAAGCAAGGCTGCAGGGCTGCCGCTGGCAGTGGAGGAGCCAGCTGCCACCAGCCAGTACCCCCATCTCCAGGTCTTGGCTGCTGGGCTGCCACACAGGGCCACTCATGCAAGCACACGGGCATCTAGGTGACTTCCATGAATTAATGACATCAGTGGCACTGTCTGTGCACTGCCAGAAGAGGGAAGGATGGTTTGTGTGCTAATTTTGATTGATGATTTGAAAACAGATGGTGCTGGCAGGGTTGAGTGTGCTGCGGTACCACAGGTTTAGAAGAATTCACATTTCATACTTTGTCTCAGTAGATGCAGGCCCTGATCATGTAAAGGTTTATGTATATTCACAATCCATGAATGTAATTATCTGATTTACTTTGTTCAAGCTGTTCAGGTGCTTGAAGTGAAACACTGGTGTGTGAGTCTGCAACACCACCACGAGGGTTTTATTAGCTCTCAGTACTTGAAACTGATGTACTGGCTGGTGTGTCATTTTCTTCTGTAATTGTGCTATACAGCCTTGTTTATGATTGCATACCATTACAAGCAGAAATATTTACAGAAGCTGCAGGACCAAGTGCTGAAGAGGCTCGACACAAGCCTTACATGCAGCACTGAGGCAGCACTTGTGGAACTGAGGCGTGGGCCAGGTGGTCCTGGCAGCTCCTTCCCAGCACCCACCAACAACCCTGTGGGTGGGAAATGGCATTTCTGGAACTTCTACAAGTGACTAAATGTGAGTGGTATTTCACAGAACAAAGATGAGACTTTCCTCGTGGCCTCATGGGCTTTCCAGGCCACACCCTGGAGACTTTGCTGCATTCAGTGGGGCACCATTGTTTCTTCAACAAGAACTCCAGTATCAATACAGGCTGGGGGATGAAGGGATTGAGGAGCCCTGCTAAGGACTTGGATGTGCTGATGGATGAGAGCAATGTGCACTTGCAGCCCAGCCCAGAAAGCCAACCATGTTGTGGGCTGCTTCAAAAGAAACAAGGCCATCAAGTGAGTGAGGTGAGTGGTCCCCTCTGCTCTAGACTCATGAGACCCCACCTGGAGTGCAGTGTCCAGCTCTGGAGTCCTCAGCACAGGAAAGACACGGACCTGTGGGATAGGGTCCAGAAGAGGGCCATTAAGATGATCAGAGGAGTGGAGCATCTCTGCTGTGAAGACAGGCTGAGAGAGCTGGGTTTGTCCAGCCTGGAGAAGAGATCTCTTGGTGTTACAACTCCACCCCTGAAGGCAGGGTAACTGAGGTTCTTGTTAATAGATCCCTTGGGGCAGATGAGAGTGAAATGACACTGAATGACCGGTGTTTAAACAAAAGTATGAAAATATCACTTAAGAAAATACATAAGGAAGAGAAGGGAAGGGAAGAGGAAGAGGAAGAGAAGAGATATCACTACCCATAGATCCAGCAACAAAACTTGATAGCTGCAATTTTGGCATCCATTGGTCAGTCAATGTGATGGTCACAGTCTTGATCCATCAGGAGCAGGGGAACCCCCCAAAACAAAAAAATCAATGGATTAATATACATTCAGGTTCAGGTGGGAATGCCCAGGTACCTCCCCTGGGGAGGGAGTTTTACACTGCCTGATGCAACACTGTGGATCATGGCCAGTCCTCTGATGGAAGGCCTCAATAATGAGTCTTGGGGCGTTTTGGGGTTCCTTTTAGCAGGGCCTGTTGTGATAGGACAAGGGATAATGGTTTTAAACTAAAAGAGAGTCAATTCACACTAGATATAAGGAAGGAGTCTTTTATGATGAAGGTGGTGGAATGCTGGTGGTGGAATGCTGGAACAGCTTACCCAGAGAGGTGATGGATGTCCCATCCATGGAAACATTCAAGGTCAGGTTAGATGGGACTTTGAGCAACCTGTTCTAGCTGAAGATTTCCCTGCTCACTGTGGGAGCACTGGACTAGATGATCTTTCTTTTAAATCCTCCCATCTCTTTATACTCAAATAATTAAAAAAAAAAGTCCTGCAGTCCTGCAGCAGTCCTTAGGCAGCCTGTATGTAGAGTTGCTACCAGCTCCATCAGAAAATCAATACATTGCATTTTGACTAACATTTTTGCGGATGTCATCTGCTCTCCAGCAAGTGCAGAGCACATCTGTCTTATCAGGACTGTTATCACCTTCTCTTGCAGGGACCATTGGGTTGCAGGCCCTTCTTTGGCAGGACTAAAGTGGCAGATGAGCCTCCTTGTCACCTGCAGTGTCCGACTACAGATACTGCATCCCTAATGCTCATCAGACTCCTCCCTGCCCTTGCCACAGGCCTTACCTTTCAGAGTGGTTACTGGGCTGGGCCCTGCACAGTGGCTCATTCATTTGGCTGTCATTAACCTTCCACGAACAGAGAAATGTTGTTACTGAAAAGTGGACAAGCTCATTACTGTCAGCGTTGCCCTCCACGTTGCTTCCTTTGGTCAGAAAAGTAAATTTAGACTTGAGAGAAAAACTTAAGGCTCAGCAGGCCACCCCCTGTGAACCTCTCTAGCCTTAAAATGCTGCTGAAAATAGTTCTATCAAAGATGTTTCCAGCTTATGGGACATAATTATAAGTAGTGTTCCTTTACAGCCAAAATCTTTGATCATGACAGAATTCAGTCTTTAGTTTAACAGAGTTTTAATTGTTTGACTTATTTTTATCTCCACAGTCCTTTGAGTCCTACTTCCACTGGGAGATAACGTGCTAACTAAACACATTTAGTTCTACCTTATAGATTCCCTTAAGGCTGAAAATCCTTGCAGTTGAGCTTGGATCTCAGATACACTGTCTGCAAGGTGAGATTTACTGTGGCCTCAGGGGTTGTCCCGTGTATCAGGAACTTGGCAGCACAGTGGAGATGCCCTGCCTGATGTGCTCTCCCACAGCAAAGCAAGGTAGTTCATTGGGGAAGTCATGGTGTGCCAGGGCATTGCCAGAGCTACTCATCAAAGGTTGGACCGCAATTTCTTGGACTGTTACAAATCAATTTTGCTGGCAATGTTTTATGTCCTCCAAGCCCTAATGACTTGCTTTGGTGGCTTTGTCCCATCTTAGCTTTTACTGACAGTAAAATAAGGTTCTAACAAATAGCTATATGGCTAACAGAAGGGACAGGTTATCTTCTGGCTGTGTACAACTCCTCAAAGATGCTGGCCTTATAATTGGAAATCCTGGTATTGGACAGCCTCCTCAGGATGTGCAGATTTCTGGGTATTCAAACAGGCTTCTGTGCAGTGCAAGCAGCTTGGCAAAACAACACAGGATGCTCTTCCTGGGATCATCGTGTAAAGGAATGCATAAATCACCTGTTTTCAAGTCCTCGAAGGAATAGCATTGATTTGAGGTAACTGCTTGTAAATGGTAGTAAATAACCATGTAATGGTCACATAGATGACTTTCAGTTTTAAGTTAATGCAAACACAGGTTTCAGCTACTCTGTCTGCCCTCTGAAAGAATGGACCTCGATCCAGTAATAAGGTGTGCGCAGCACACTGGTTTTTTATGCTGTCTTTGCTACCTGCAAGTGATGGTCACTGCCAACAAGCTTTTCTTGTATGTAAAGTGGGGGGAAGTCTTATTGAAGTTATGGTAGAAAATCCATGTCTGTTGAGTGAATTATGTTTTTGTATTGCAGTTAAGATACTTGTAGGGAAAGGTATTTGGACTCAAAAATGTCAAGTCAGTAACTTAGCACATTTAAAAGATCGCAGCTAAAGCCAAGCACATAGAAAACAAAATCTGAAATGCTTAGGATTTGAGGAAATTCCTCACCTACAGCTCTCAAACCAGGCAGGGTCTTGTCAGAGCTCAAGATATTATATGTGGGACTCTGTGAACCTGAGCATTTCCAGAGACCTGCCCTGCATTTCAATAATGTTGAAAGTTTACATCAAAAGGCAGAAGTCTCAAAGGTTTTTATTGTGGCACCTTGTTTCATTTTTTTTCCCTGTAGCTGCTAATTTTTCATAGGCTACAGGTGATCCATACTCTCTTCTCTTGGAGTCCAGCTAGGAGTCTTCAGCTTACTTTTAAGCATTAAGTGAGGAGGAAACCATCCTAAAGCAAGGCTTGGCACATGTCCAGATGAGCCAAAAGCATCAGTCTTTTTCCAGGGGCAAGATTCCAGCTGAAGCTCAGCATCTCTGTGATCCTGCAGTGCAGAAAAAGGGAACAACATGCCAAAAGGCTCTTGTGGCCAAGGGACTTGGGGTCAGGCTGGAGCTAGGAAACCTTGGGGTATCTTGTGTAACAGACAGCACCTTCCTGGATTATTGCGTTGTGATTCTTCCTGCAGGTCCCAATCAGTTGGGTAAAACACAGTCCCTCCCCAGGATGCCTGTGTGTTCCATGCTGGCAGGGCAGTGCTGCAGCCAGCGAGAGCCAGTGCAGCCCATGGGCTGCGTTCCCCATGCAGGAAGGGTTCGGGTGGCAGCACATTCCACGTGCTGCCCTGCTGCCTCCTGCCCCTGCTGTGCCCTAATGTATGCCATTGCAGGTTGGGATGCAGCAAAATGGAGAGGGGCCTCCAGCTTCCCTGTGTTTCTGCATGGTTCTGTCATGTGGAATTGCTTTCAGATCTCTTGCGCTGGTAGTTTTGTGTGGCTTGGGTTTTTTTAAATATTATTCATCAGGCTTCAGGTTGCAAAGTACTTAGATGGAGCAACCACCTGTTCCTGTTACTGAGCAGCCCTTATATTGCAAGGGCTCATGAAGAACAAAATCTGCTGTTCAGTTAGATACAAGTACAGTACTTAACTGCAAGGCAGTGTCCGCATCTCGTACAGAGCAGGAAGGCCAGCAACCCATCTGCCACAGTCTCTGATTCTCCCTGGAGAGCTTCAGTATGAAATTCTTCAATTCACTGGGCATTTAAAATGAATTTTAAAATTGGCCATCCATGCTACATTAAACCCTACTCGGAATATTGACAGACTTTTATATACAGAAATACTTTACTTTATACTTCCTGTGGCTTAGGAATATCCCTCCTATCTCTTCACCACTTTAGAGTCTTGCTGGTAATTATTTATGCGTAAAGTAGAAAGGCACTGAAAAGAGAGTTCAGGCATAAGAGGCTGGAGCAAAGTCCCAGAGAAATCAGAAGGTAGCAAGAGGGTCACAAAGTAGGAATGAGCTGTGGTTGCTTGGAGGACATGAAAAAGCAGAGGTGCAAGACCAGTGAACAGAGGGTCTGGTATAGCAAGGATGGCAACTGGGCAAAGCCAGGCTTCTTCCTGGCTCAGTATGTATCACTTTGACTGTTTCAGAAGAGCTCCAACTCTTAAGCAGCCTGAGAGCAAATAAACCTAGTCGTGGCATTTCCTCCATCTATGCTAGAAAGCTTTGCTGTGCTGTGGTGACTAGACAGTACAGTGCAAAAATCTCTTTTGTAGGGCAGCTTTATTTAACTTTTGAAAAAATAAGGTCAGAAATTTAGGGCAATTAGTGTGAGCAAAGCTCAGCAGGTTCTCATCTCCCTTATGCAACCAGATCTCTAATTACTATCTGCATATTTTAAACACTTTATACAGTCCTTTGAAATACGTTTTTTCTCTGACTCTTGTATGCTGTTTCTTGGGGTTTTTTAGCAGTTGAGAGCTGCATATGTTTTCTGTCTCAATATGTAATTCTCTCCCTACTTCATCTTCAGTAACATATTTGAGTAAATTTTGCTGTTTGTTTACAATTGCATTTGGAATTATGGGTTGTAACTTGAGTAAGTTGCTTGGTTAGGAAACTGTAATGAGCTTTTGAATTACACAGATAACGCACCAAACTTTAGATATGTGCTTCATGGGTAAGCAGTTTATTACATTTGTAGACCTGCTCTGTCGAAGGCATGTGTTTTATACCTTGAGAGCTGAGGCATACACCTCTTAAACTGAGTTTAAGGTTTGGAAATACTACTGATTGTAATGTCATCAAATTTGTTTTGCAAGTTTCTAATGTGTCGATTCATCTTGTTTACACAGGGACTTTGCTTACGTGGCAAGAGACAAAGACACAAGAATTCTGAAATGTCATGTGTTTCGATGTGACACGCCTGCAAAAGCCATTGCTACAAGTTTACACGAAATCTGCTCAAAGGCAAGTGGATTTAAAATCAGCTGCATTTGTCTGTTCAGAGGTCCCTGAGCCTTACACGTGTAATCAGCAGTTGTGTGCAGTGTTAGTTTAGTTTATATAACTGGCAATGAGAAACAGCGTAGAGAATATGTAAGGGAAAGGATGCAAATGGATGGGAATTATGGGAGAGCAGACATTTAGATTTGAGGAGGATGACAGGTGCTTTTGATTTGACAAGTGTGTATAGAGACTGAAGGCTTTCCTGAATAATAAAGGAGCAGAAGGTTCAAAATGGAAAAAGAACACAGATGTTAAGTTAATAATAAACAATGATGTTAAACTCCGTAAATAAATCAGACCTTGTTTGAATGTGTTATTCAATGGTATTATCCTGCAGGACATAGAGAAAAATAGTTGCTAACTGTATTTAAAAAAATCATGGGGGAGAAGGGGTTTAAGGTACTCTAGTTATGTATACTAAAGGATATGTTCCTGCTCTGATAGTGTTGTCCATAATACTGGGGAGGACTGTTCCTTTCAGTCATTCTGCCTTACAGATTTGACACCATTCCCTGGCTATTAATTTTGGGTTTTTTGGATGATCAGTTCATGAGTGTCCTCTGTACAGTCATTTCATGCAGCAGTAGCAACACAGCACATCCTCTACAGCAGCCAGTCTGATTGAAATGCTTTATAAAGAGGAAGTTAAACTAATCTACTTGAAACTCTTCTTTTATTCTTTTATTGAGATGTGGTGGATTTGAGACTGCATCCCTGGTGTAAAAATATTATGCTGGTCCTTTTGGTTTTCCTGAAAACATGTTAGTTTGCATCACAGAAAAAGTGGGCTGTGCAGATGAATAACCTTATCGTTATCCCTGTGTAACTTGTCTCTCCTCACGAGTCACAGCTCTTCTAGAAATGCTAGTTAGGAAACCTTCAGGTTTTAAAATTATGCTGTGTGACTGCAATTTGCTTTTTACATTTTGTCTTCATGTTAGTGAATGGAATCAGTGATGAGAAACCCTCCTCTGCAGTCAGTTGTATAGTCTAAAAATTTTTAATTTTTGCAGCACTGAAGACATGGTACCGAACTTGTTTGTGGTGTCTCATGAAAGCAACGTGAGCCTTTACATAGGGTGCATCACTGTAACCCTCTGGACAGCAGAGTTATGCCTGAGGCACGGCTGGTTATCACCCAGCAACTGTGCAAAGCCTGGCAGGTTTGTCCGAGTTTGGGTGCCAGAGGGAGCACCAGTGGCAGTACTTGAGGAGCTGCTCAGGTTGGCCAAGGAGCTGCAGGCTGTGCTTGGTGAATTTTAACACCAGCACTGCAGCAGTGGATGACTGGAGACCTGTTATGTTCTTCCTAGTTCTCCTCCAACTCTCCAGTTCACACAGATGTTTCCAACAAGTCTAGCAGGGAAAAATGTGCTACACGGGCCCTTACCACTGCTGCTTTTATCCTGTAATTTCAACATGAAGTAAATGCCATGGTAGCTTGACACAGGAATATCAGGAAGGGAGTAGAGCTGTCACATAAGTAACTACGACATGAAACTTCTGACAATAATTTTGGCTAAGAGAACAACTAAGCATTTAAAACCATAACTAACAGTAACACAGTTAATGCAGCAATAGATGTAGTCCTGATTCAGGGAAGCACTTGGCTTGTGCGGACGTGCTGTACCTCTTTACTGAGTCAGGCTTTCTTCCTAAGATAGTGCGTATAATTTTTCATCAGAGGGCAGGAATATTCCCATATGTCCCTGCAACAGAAAATACTTTCAGAATATAAAACCTAAAAAAAGAAGGAGAGGGGGCAGAGGAGAGAAATTTGCTAGAAGCATTTTCAGACCAAGTGTCATCTGCTGTAACGCCAGTTATCTTTATAGCTTAATTACAATGAACAGTTGTAACATAAAGAAGCAGATAGCTATGGTTCATATACGAGCTTTGGAAAACCTGTGTTAGCTTCCCTGGATCCTTTGTCAGTCATATATTTGTAGGGAATAGCCATCCAAAATGTTTATTTAGAAGTGGGACTTCTTTTCTCTTTTGCTAGTACTACACATTTTGAGGGAAGAACATACTGTCTTTTGCATAAGATTTTTAATTCCGGAATAAACATAAAAATGGAAAAAAAATTTACACAGCAGAAGATAGTTCAGAGAGGAACATGCATAATGAGCACTCTTCTCTGTGTGTTAAATATTTATGTTCCTTGCTATATTACTCCTCACTGTAATTTTGCTGTTGATAAAAATGACTAGTTTTTTTCCTCCTCAACCTCTCTTTCATCTAGGCTTGGACACCACTTAGGTTCTTTGTGTAGTTAAGGAATGGTGAATGAAGTGGAGTAAAATTAAAGTTGTTATTTAAAAAGAATAACCTGCTTAGTCATGTACCTTCTGACTTATTTCAGATTTCAGAAACTAGGGTTATAATAGGAGTAAATTTATAGTTGCTGCTGTACTGTATGTATTTTTTTAAACACTGTATTATCACTGTCTTCCTCAGATTATGGCCGAACGGAAGAATGCTAAAGCTATGGCTTGCAGCTCATTGCAAGACAGGACAAATGTCACCCTTGATGTTCCTCTGCAAGGTACTGTGTGTTACAGCTAGTATCCTCAGGATGGTCCTATTTTAGATAAGTTTTGTTTCTGATGCAGCTTTTGACCAAAATGGAGCATATTGAGTGGAGAAGTCAGGAGTGTAATCCTGCCTTTAAATTAATTTATCTGACTGATTGTAATCTGTTCCTGTATCACTTTAAGTATTTTTCTTGGTTATGTTGATGTTATGGACTCCTGCTCAGTTATGTCAACTTGTGCATTTCCTGTTTCATTTTGAAATGCAAGTGTTGCAAACACAGTCTTACTTATTTGTGACTATTCAGAATATTGTCTTTTTCAAATCAAAATACCTCCTGACTTGAGACTGTACCAGTTGGCCAGATCTTCCTTAAAACCAGAATATACTCCAGTTAATCACTTGGATTCAGAAGAGCCATAGGAGTATTCCTCCTGGGTTTCAGCATCTATTTTAGCAACTTCTGAGGCAAGGGTGCAAGCGGGTTGTCACCCAGCTGAAGTCTTTTGCACACTCTACTGCATGGTAGAAGGAAGTTGCCTTTGCGTGCCATTATTAGTCATATCTTAGTAGTTGCTGTTTTGAAAGTATTCTAGGAGAACAAATATACTTTGTGTTAGCTTTACAGCAAATTATATGCTTCTAGATCCACCAGGTTTTACTGAATATCTTACTCCTAATCCATACATCAGCTTGTGCAGTGGTCTGTGTAATCCGTACTGTTCAGGCAGTGGTATTCATTACTTGGAGACTGTGTTTAACATATTAGCAAGGATGGTATTAAAAGCAGATTCCAGATTTTACATAGTTATAGCAGTAAAAGTTAGGTCTATATATCTCAGAGACCCATTCATCTACATTTTCTGCGTTTTAATATGCCAGCAATATAATGTGATTTTATTCTTAGCATAGACCAAAAATTCCTTTAGAAATTACTGAGGCTTGTTCTTGTTAGAAGGAGTAAAAATTTGTTTTAATCAATGCAATACCTTCAGAGTACAATTAATGGGTAAACAGTTTTCTGTTACTGATGAAATAAAAGTGTGTTTTCCTGCTGTGAATGCTGATTAACAGAAATTGACTTTTGTTCCCATGCAGTAGATTTCCCAACACCAAAGACAGAACTGGTACAGAAGTTCCACGTCCAGTACCTGGGCATGCTACCTGTAGCTAAACCTGTGGGTATGTAACACTTAATGTGAATTCCAGAGTACCTTGCTTAAACTCTAATGGCTTGTCAACTGCCAGTGCATGATTTTTGAAGGCAACTCCTTTCGAGTAGCAACTCTTCTGTTTCAGCCATATGAGTCAGGTATGAAGACATCTAATATTCAGGGCATCATATGAACACGTGTTTTGTAAACAGGGTGTTCTGGGAGCTGCCAAGAAGGCAGAGTTTCTCTCTACAGCTTTCTCTGAATATGAGTTCTGCTACTAATGAGAAGGGCCCTAAAGACCTGAAAGGGTACAAAAGCTAAACAAGATGCTATCCTGTTTTTTATAAGCCAGAGGCACCTGTTCTGGTTTTCCAGATGGACAAATATAACTTCACAATACTTTCTTCCACTATCAAATTAATTTTAATAAGGGATCCAAAACAATCTGTTTTCTATACTACAGTGTGAAGATAAAAAATTCTGTTATTGTTTACACATTTTTTTTTCACTTTTGCATTTTATCCTCTCTTAGGAATGGATACTCTGAACAGTGCCATTGAAAGTCTTATGGCTTCCTCTAGTAAAGATGAATGGATGCCAGTTACCATGAATGTTGCTGATGCTACTGTCACAGTCATCAATGAAAGAGTAAGGCAGACTGTGTTGTTTTAAACACAGTTAACATAATATGAGTGTTGAAAACCAGGAACACAGAAATGCTAGTAAGGTTAATTTAAACTAAAATTCATTTGCTTATTTTGCATTTTATTTCCTTCCAGAATCTTCAGAGCCTCTTACGGCTCATATCAGCTTCAGTTTTCTTTATCATTCCAAGCATGTTCTCAGAAATAAATTATTATAAGTATCTATTAGATACTTAAATTCAGTGTTTTCCTTTCCAGCAATTTTGAGACTAAAATGTAGTAGGTTAAGCCCAAAGTAGCAGTCCTAAATTCCAAACTGCATTTGCCTTATTGTTGGTATGGAATCCAAGAGTAATATAAAAATCTGTGTTACAGAGAAAGATGTAGAGCATTTTCCATAAAGTTTAAAACAGTGAAACTTACTAATGCAGTCTTTTATATATATAAGGTACTAAACCAACATCTCTATAGTATACCAGTGATAGGGGAGCATGTTTTGGAGTCATTGGAGCCATGTTGCTTTGTTTCTTCATGAAACAAGCAGCTTTTAAAATGTACAACATTTTAAAATTTTGTGGTAATGCTCAAAGCCTTGGTTTCCTGGTGACAGCCTGGAAGGGGAGATTCAGCCCAGGCTTGAGCACACTTGCTTTATGTAGCTAGATAAGAAGGAATTACAATACTGTATCAGTATATCCTCCCATTTAATGGAAATGGAAAGTTCCACAGAGGACCCAGTAGTAATGATCAATCCTTTGATTCGTGAGCAGAATGAAGAGGAAGTCATGGTGGAGTGTCGTGTGCGGTTCCTGTCCTTCATGGGAGTAGGCAAAGACATCCACACGTTTGCCTTCATTATGGACACAGGAAACCAGCATTTTGAGTGCCACGTTTTTTGGTGTGAACCAAATGCAGGCAATGTATCAGAAGCTGTTCAGGCTGCTTGTATGGTACGTGACCTTTTTCAAAGGCATCTAACAGCACTTAAGATTTTCACTGCCTCCATAAATTACCGGTTTTTTCAAATTTGCAATTATATTAATTTCAAGATAAAGAAAAGAAAGATAAAAATAGGAATTGATATTATGATCTATTTAATCAATTAAAATCCAAACATTTTAATGTTTGAAGTGCCAACTTAGTGAACAATGCCCCTTTAATAATTTTCTCTCCTAACTTCTGCAACATCTATGTAAATTAGAAATCTATTCTTTCACTACACAAGTTATCTAGTGCCGGAAAAACATTTTGCTTGGAGTTGTGTTATGAAATCCAGTGGTAATATAGTGAAAATAACCCTTGTTCTAGAGTAGCTGAACCCAGAAAACTTATTTTTCAGTTTTCAAATGGGTATTTATATGATTTAGTATCTGTTGTGTGCTAATGGACAGTTTCTGCCGAAACATTGACAGACCAATTTCTCATTAACTTCCGCTGAGCTTTTTGTCACAGCCAAAACAGAGGTTTGACTATATTTCATGAGAAAATACTAAAGGTGTATTTTAAATGGTCTGTGAAGTTATTTGATCCAGTAATGATTGCAGAATGGCTTTGCTTTGTTGCAGTTACGGTATCAGAAGTGCTTAGTAGCCAGACCTCCTTCACAGAAAGTTCGGCCGCCCCCACCTCCTGCAGACTCGGTGACCAGAAGAGTTACCACTAACGTAAAAAGAGGAGTCTTGTCTCTCATTGACACTTTGAAACAGAAACGTCCGGTCACTGAGATGCCATAGCTGCATAAGAGAGAAGATTCTCCTAACATTTGACTGAAGATAACAGTAGCCACACTAAGGAAAATGAACGGACGATGTCTGACCTTCCATTTCAGTTGCTGATGCTTTCTCTTCAGAGAATTTACCCCTATCGAAACAATGTTAGACAAGCATGTTCTCTCGTTCTTGCCACCATCGTGTGATATGAAAAGAAGCATGAATAATTTTTTTGCTGTCAGTGAGTTACATCATGGGCAATGGAAGGTCTGTTTGATTGTAAATACATGAACATTTCCTAAACTCACAAAAAAAAGAGAATATGGCCACGTCCCTCCCAGTGAACTCATGCTAAAGTCCTTGGAGTGAATGATGCCTGAATTAAAAGTTTCACCTTCTTGAGCTGGATTTGTCACAAACCAACCTTAAATCCTACAGCACTTTGCTCTGTTTTCAACACTGGAATAGGTACCAAGTATTAGCTACCATTGAATTACTGTAGATTAAATACCAAGTTTTATTTTTTACAGAACTACACCTGTTAGTTTTAAATTGTTTGTCAGCATTGGTCTAGCAACTACTTTAACATCTCCCTGACATGCTTTTGAATCATAGTGTCATTATGTCATCTTCTGGTTACACATTATGGTCTTACAAAAGAATTGTGTTTAAAACCAAACCAATGATGAAAAATCCAGAAGTGTTTTCAGTAACTGAGTTGCAGGGTGATCCAGTGAAGCTTTTCAGCTTTAAACATACAAATTCAACTACTGGCTGTTAAATTTATTCTCCTAAATCTATCATTAATACATCAAAAATACTGTTTGTTTCATGGAGGGCTCAAACCAATCAGGAATGAGAAAGAAGTAGTTAGTGATTTTTATTGTCTTACAACTGTTATAGAGACTAAACTATTCTATACCTTTTTTATACAAGTGTTTGATGAAATGTTCAGTTCAGCATAATTCCCCCTTCCCCTCAGAGTTTGTTGCTGAATACTTGGCATGCCAGAAGAACAATTACATTTCTTGTTATTTATAAAATTTCATTAAATTTATTTTACTTTTAATGCTCTTGTAACAAAATAAGAAGAGAGTTGTTTTTTAACAGGATAGTGTTTCAGCTAGTACAATTGGATTTCAATGCTTTTGCTCCAAAGATTTCATCTAATTGATTTGTTTTACACACCTGCAGACCCTCACAAATCAGCCCAGCATTGCCCTTGAAATTGTACTTCAGGCTAATTTTGAAATGCAGTCGTGCATCTTCAGTCTTTCCCTTTGTCATCTTCTGTCTAGACCTAGAGATTGGTACAAATTCTGGAAATGGAACATTAAATATGTTTAACTAGTGTTAAAAATGTTTCGCCTCTAGTTATAGCTACGTTCCAAACAGTGAGTGTCTCCCAAGTCTGCAAATCTTGTCATACTCCAATGATAAAGGAGCACTGGCAAAGTTCTTCTTACAATAACTCTTTTTTTATTTTACTATGCAAGAGACTGTTATAAACAAACTATTTTTTTTTATTTCCTTGTTTGAAGAAATTAAAGACCACACCTGGCAAAGTAACTTAGGAACACAACACTAAAAGAATGATGATTCAAGAAATTTCTGCACTGAAAAATGCAGGAAAATCATTACTAAACTTAGCGTGATGTATGAGCAAGTGCCAGGTGAAGGCTGGCTATGCAACTATTGTAATTAAATTTAGCTTTCTACAATACCCTCTGAAGAGCTGATCCTCTATGGATCTCAGATCTCTTCATGACCACAATTCTGCACCTCAGGCACTGAAGCAACTCTTTCCCCTCTCAAGGCTCACGGTCTTGCCACCTCCTTTGCACCACCTCTATTGCCCGTACAGCTGGAGAAGCTGCTTATACTGAGTACACAGGGAGAGCTGGAGGGGAGGGGGTGCAAACACACCCACCCCCTTTAGCAGTACCAGTGGTTTAACTCACCACGGAGCCAGATCACAAAGCATGGGGATGGCAGCTTGCATATAGCTTCTATAGTTTCCAGTGTTGATCCCAGTCACCTTGGTTAGGAGCAGCATGTAAACTCACTTCCTATCAGAGAATCACAGAACTGTTTGGTTTGGAAGAGACCTTAAAGGTCATCTAGTTCCAAACCCCCTTCAGGGGGGCACTTTTCACTAGACGAAGTTGCCCATCCAACCTGGCCTTGAGCATTTCCAGGGATGACTGCTCTCAAACTGTGGTGGCTAACACCATACCCTTAAATACAATTGTGAAGTTAAGAGATAAAAGTTTCCTTGTTCATCGTTGTGCTAGTGATTCACACTTTATTTTATTTTATTTTAAATTAAATATTTTGACAGTGTCTTTTTAAAGTTCGAGCTGACGACGTCATGATTTTGAATTGGCAACTGTTGTACAACAGTGAATTAATTTTAAACACTATAATTAAATTTTGTCCTTACATCTGCACAGTGCTGATTCTCCCCAAGAGAGATCCAGACTCTCTTTAGCTAATCCAACACTTAGCAAACAGCAGTGTAAAGGTTCTACATCCGTGTTGTCAAGGCTAGGAACATCTGGTTAGCTTTCATTAGCAATGTGTGCAACTGCAGGCAGGGCTGAGGAGAAGACAGAAAGGTATTTGAAAAGCTGTACATCACTAGCCAGTGTATGTTTTAAGAGGTTTATGTCTGTTAACAAAATGCTGTTGATTTTGCAAATATTTAAGTAGTGTGCTTGATGATCTGACTATATGTGGCCTTTTTGCTTCAGCAGAGCTCCTTATTCTCCAAAAGATTTAATATACAACCAAGTGTTTGCAGAATCAGAGCCTAATATTGCAAAGGCTATTATCTTTTGTTTAACAATATATTCAGACACTCTTTTTACCATGGCCAAAAAGTATGTATGGGGTGTGTGTGTGTTTGAGCAACTGCAACTGTTCTAGTTGATGTTATAGCAACCCTTCAGTTATCTATGCATTTTTTATAATACCTAGTGATTCTGTAGGCTGGCAGCCATGTTCACTATGCCTTGTATGTCTGATGCCATATTCTAACTTAACCTGTTAAATACAGCTTAAAATATTTTTATTTTATTTATTCTATTTTTACTGAAATATCCTGCATTATTATGTTGATGTATTGTCTTTACTGGTTGTGCTCTTGTAACATTCTCCACTCTGTATACTACAGGTTGCCTAAAAAAAGGCAAGCTTTGTAATTATTTGTCGTCACATTTTTATTGAAGTCTGTAGCAGAATCATGTAAAGCAAAGCTAATACCTTCATTTTTTTCAATGCTAGTAGTAAGTTAGAGGTAAATATCATGTGTCAGTCAGTCATGTCATTAACACACTCCCTTGCAGAAGCAAGGAGCTTTATATTCACAGTCAATGACTAATAGATAAAAGCCTTTCTTTTGAAATCTGTAGTGCTGGCTGTAGGTTTTATTTAAGCCACTTATTGTTTCATTTAAAGGGGAGCAAGGAGGTGTGGGAGATACAAGGCTACAGAGGCTAGCTACAGGGTGGTTAACTGGGAATAACAAAAACAGCATAGGAATGGCATAGAATCCATTCACAGTAAAACGAGGTTTAGTGATATAATTCCTTTGCAGAGTCACCTGTACCTACAGAAATATTATGCCCTTTAGTGGCAGAGGAACAAAAATTATGGAGTATCTAATAGCTTACACCAGCTCTCTGTCACTAAGAGTTCTACATTTCTTAATTTTATCAAGCATTTCATGGATCATTTCCCATGGAATCTAAAAGTGTTAGTACATCACCCATTGAAAAGAGAACGTTCCCATTTCAAGACCAGTATGGGCTCAGCATTTTAGCATTACCACCGAATGCATTACTCCTTTCTTGGGCATGTTCATTAACACATTGCCACGATGTGTGCTGTCCCATCAGCCACTGCAGGTTTCATTTAAGAGCAGTAAGAAATGAGGAAACACACCACTGTTTATTAGCAGAGCCCAGTCTTACGTAAAAGTACCTGACTGACAAGGAAAAGGACAGTCTTCCCTGCTGTTGACCACTTCTCCACATTTAAATGTAATCTGTTCTGAGAATAAATTTAGCTGCATAACGTGATTGTCTCAACTGTTACTGCTCCATGAAACTGTGAAATTATTTTGTTCAAAATGGTGGTTGAGGGAAGGGAAAAACATACTGGTGGTTTAGAGGCAATAGCAGTACAATAAAGACTTATGTATCTGGAAAGCTGAATCAACAGTTTCTAGCTGAAAATTACAAATAGACAACTGGATTACAGAAAAATAATTACGTAAGATACAGTTTTACTGCAAAAAGTCATTGAGTGTTATAGGCATCTACCTACAAGCCATCTGAAGTCAGTCCCAGATGTTGCCACCATGTGATGTTCGATGCTTACAACGCAAGCTGCTAACCTGCAGTCGATACATTCACTCTCTGATATTCTTGGTAAAACATCAAGATTCTAACTGGTTTAACCTCCATACCGTGTCAAAAATGCAAATTCCTGAAAGCAAGATGAGGCCAACTGTGGGACATCATGGCATATATTACGTAAGTAGCCCAGAAATTCTTATTAGACACGTGTATGTTGTTTTACAAGTAATTTTAACTTTAATAATGAATGATACAGGTCTTAATTTAAAAAAAAAAAATCATTCTCTAACTGTAGAATCTCTTAAGTTTATTTTAAACATTTAACAACCATACTGGAAAAAAAAATCTCCTTAGTGTCCATTCCTTCTACCAACATGCAGAATCTCTCCTCCTTCTAGATGGTTTTGAAATAAAATTTCTTTTTTTCCAGTTCTACACATGCTATGTGTACAGGTCTAAATCCATCCTTACAAGTTAGTTCATAAGTAAGAGTAGAGTTCACCATGTTACTGGAAGGGGTAAGGAGCGTGGATTGCTCACAGGGATATGCAGAAGATGAGGGATGTCTTTGTGTAGGACAGCTGGCTGAGATTAAAATGCTGAAAGAAATTTTCACTGATTCAGTGAAACAAGGATATTTATCTGATGAACAAGAGCCAGCTGTCTACACTGCTGGTGTAATATCATTCACATCCTTTTCTTAAAAAGGTACTGCTGATCTAGTGACACTGACTGGTGGGAGCAAAGAAAAAATAGAGATGTTATAACATTTTCTCTGGGTGCGTCTAAATCCAGACCCACATGTCAAATCGGTTAAATTCCACACTATACTGGTGATGCTCCTGGCAACGCTCTTGCTAAGTATCTGAAATCGTTGCCCAGAGGAAAATTTCTCTTCTGGGCCACAGCTACCTTTGCCTTTCTATATTGCTGTGCTGTCTCTATTTAATGTTTACAAGTTCTAAATACAAATCAGATTTATTGTTAAAAGTATCTCTGTGCCTCCCTTTATCCTCTCCTCAGATTACAAGACAATTGTAGATATTTTACAGTTATGTTATCTTTGCTAGCAAGAGGGAGCAGCTTATAAGCCCACAGCTGTTTCCAAAGACAGGCAACTACTCTTTGTCCACTCATTATTCAGCTGACTAGCAGTAACATTTATAAAAATGTTACTTTGACAGTAGCTCTTTTCAACTAAGAACTGTTTATGTTAAGATAATTGATAAAAAGCAGTTATGAACCATGACAGTCTGATGTGACATTATGATGACAATTCAGTGTTTTTAGCATGAGAATATTTTATCTATTTCTCACTGTTAATATTTCAATGAACACTTAAGTAGAAACCAAGAGAGCACGTACTAGAAAGCCTATGCATGGGCTTTAATGTACTTGGCCAGTTTCCTGTACAAAAGTCCACATCCAGTTTTAGAAATAAAAGTGAGCTAATAGGCTTACTGTGCAAGGCTTATTTTCCATGCATCAGTCCTAAGTGGAAACTCACAAAAATGGTTTCTAGCACTTGTAAAGAAAAGCCACTTTAAAAAATTCAGTCTCACTTTAAAAACATCAATTTGAAACTGATTACTTGTACAGATTTAGATCATGGTGGGGGGTTGGGTGTATGACTTAACTTGTCACTTTAAGGTGTGTAGCAAGAGGCTGTAGTTTTTGACCTCACTTTCCCCACCAGTCTATCAGCCTTAGGCAGCCGAGCACCATTCACTTTAAAGTGTGATTACTGGATTAAAAGTTACTATCTAATGTGGATATTTCTACATAAATAGCCCAAAATATATATTTTCCCAGGGCTGGATTATCCTTGCATGAAAATACACTGTAATGTAAGAGTACTGATTAATATACAGGAATCTTTACCTTCTTTACAAAGGGAGGGCAAAGTCTGAAGGTTCATACAGCCAAGCTGGCTTGACCATTTCTGACTGGGGTGGTGGAAATATCCAACCACTTGGACCCTGTGCTCCAGTCTGGCCATGAAAGCAATGGTAAGTTGATACCCTGGGTTTGTTTCCTTACAGCCTTTCATATGGTGTTATCAGTGGAGGCAAAGCAACTGTTGGGGGCTTCAGTAAACCCTGTTCTGTTCTGCACATGCCTTTGGAGCAGGTGTCTGTCTCTCATATGCCTTGCCCAGAGGTGACAGATGAGATGTGTGCTATGGCACTTTCCGCTGGGCACTGTGTGAATCAGGGTTCCCAGATTTCTTCTGCTGAGCACGGCTGTCTGGTTTGGGAGCGTCTTTTTGCTGTACATTACTGACTGATTTAGACATGGATGTGTTACTGGCTGCTTTTTTCTGGTGCACATTCTTCTGTGGTATGTTACTGGCTACTTTTTTCTGGTGCACATTCTTCTGTGGTATGTTACTGGCTGCTTTTTTTCGCTTTTCTTGTGTGTTGCTGGCTGCTTTTGTGCGGCACGCACGCTTTTCTTGTATGTTGCTGGCTGGTTTTTTTCGGCACACACGCTTTTCTGGTATCTTACTGGCTACTTTAGACACAGAAACTTCAGCCTTAACGTTAGCTCCAGTTTGGCGTTGAAGGAGCTTTGCAGCTTTTGGCTTACTATCACTAGCAGTAACCTTACGTCTCTGTCGTTTTACTTTCTTCTTTTTAACATCTTCTTTTGGTTCTTCTTCAACAATGCCATCTAGTAGTCCTTTTGCTGCAGCAGAAGCCAAAATGTCTTTAGCAGACACTTTTTTAGAAGTAGCTTTCTGAAAATTTCAAAAGAAAAAACAATGAATCTAAGCCACAATACAGAGCTCCTCAGAATTTATTCCATGAGAAAAAGACAACAGAATCTAGCAGAAGGACTTAAGTCACATATGATAAATGCTAACCAAACTATTTATTCACAAAATTAAGAACTTGACTTGTGTAAAGAGGTACTGGAGCATTTGCTCTTCAGAAACTTTCTTCTCTACTGACCCAAAGAGGTAATACTCAATTCCAGGCTCTGTAATGTGTGTCTGACTTGTGTTTAAAACCAGCTGGTCACCAAGCCCCACACAGCCGCTCGCTCACTCCCCCACCAGAAAGAACTGGAAGAGTAAAGCTAGGAAGGAGCTCCTGGGTTAAGATAAAGACAGTGCTTCCTTGAGAAGACAAGTGCCATAACTGCAAACGTCCCCCCTTCCTCCTCCTTCCCCCCACTTTATACAGTGAGCATGATGTCACATGGTCTGGGACATCCCTTTGGTCGGTTTTGGTCACCTGTCCTGGCTGTGTCTCCTCACATCCTCCCACATACCCCCAGTCCCCTCAACAGCGTGGCCGTGTGAAAAGCAGAAAAGGCCTTGGCTCTGCGTAAGCCCTGCTCAGAAATAACAAAAACATCTCTCTGTTGTCAACCCTGTGTTCAGCACAAATCCAAAACACAGCCCCACACCAGCCACTGTGAAGAAAATTCCCCCAGCAAAAACCAGCATGCTCCCACGCTGACCTGCTCTGTGTCTGTAAGAACATACATATCCATTACATGTGTGTGTGTGTGTGTATCATAAATAGTTACTAAAATACAGAAAAATCAGTAGCATTAAACATGAATAGTTTTCATAGTAATCAAAGTTCTTGCTCATAATACATAAGTAAGGAACTCTGAAACTAGGAACCAGGTCAACATCCAAGTATATAAAGAGAAACAGTGGGAAAGAAACTATTTACAACTAGCTAAGAAGAAGGTTTCTGTAAACAAGGAATTTCAGTTTAAATTGTAAGCACATGTTCTCTATGTTGTGGAAAATGTTCATTTCCTGAATCACCTAAAAATTGGCCATTGGAGCAATTACTTCTTTGTATTAGAATTTGACCAAAAAAAATTACTTGAATTAACTATCTGCAACAGAAGTGTTTGTTTCTCTGGAGAGAGATGATATGGTAGAGAGATGCACATAGCATGATTAACTAAAACTCAGACCAAGTTAAAAATATTTAATATTGTAAAGAAAGAGGTCAATAATAGGTAACTTGAAAGGCTTTTCATATGTCATTTTCTCACTCTTAATAAAATCTTCTAACGTCCCCCAAGAGGCAAGCTTCTTTCAAGCACTGTAATCACAGTATGACAGAAAATGGTACAAATAACCAAGTAAGATCTTCTGTCTTTAATTTGCAATGAAATTCTAATTAGTTCCTCCCCACACGCCTTCCTCTTTTGATCAAAAAAAATCTGTGCTTTTCTCAGAGACAAGAGGAAAACGTTGATGCTCAGAGATGCAAACTAGCCCTTTAAGGCCTTTCCTCAGGAATCATGCCAAGACTTTTCCGTTTACTCAGCAAAAGCCCCTTGCCTTTCAAGCCAGATTTGCATATGCCTTAGTTTGGGAAGGAAACATATTCATACCTATTTTATTCAAATTACAATAGCATCACCCATAGGGGTTAAGATTTCATCTGCTTGGATACTGGAAAATCTTGGTGACACATGCAACAAATACTCTTACTAGGTACCATTTATCATGAATCTAATCAAGCTGTGTATTTCATTCCAAAGTGCGGTAACAGCAATATATTTCCTCTAGATGTTGCTGGCACTAACTTGGATCAAGGGCCTGCTCTGATCATGAACAGATCCAGAAGAACAGGCACACCCTGTAAAGCTGTGCTCAGCATAAAACTCCAGAAGTGGCACATTTTAACTGCTCACCTGTCCTTTGGTCTTAAGACAACTAAAGAGCAGCCAGGAATTTTATTTCAAACATTCAATTTCATTTATTCTTTTGTGGAAAACTGCAATACTCATCTTCTGTGAAGTGATTTTAAATGGTTATTTTCATAGCTTACCTCTCTCTCTAGAACAGCTAGAAAACAACCACTGGAAATTTCTGAGGGCTCCATTTTGAAAAACATTTCAGTGGAAGCCTCTGAATTGGAGCAAGTAGAAAAAACAGAAGGAATAAGCCTGTAAAAAAGAAATAGAAGACCAGAAAATAATATTTAAGAATATAAAATGAAATAACCAAAGATATATTAGAAGTAATTTTCAAATTATGTCTTTCAATAATATAGCTTTATCTTAATTTTTAAAAACTGCAATTCAAGAGAGGCATGATAATTCATCTTTTTAGAATTAATTGGGTTTTTTCCATTTTTTTCAATAATCCATTTTTTTCTCAATGATTAAGTATATTAATCACTAGATAATAAATATGTATTAAAACAATGAAAAACTGTGTTCTTTCTCAGGTGTGCAATTATTGAGTTATCAAGTTGTCCATGAAGTTGGGGAATTACCTGAAAACACTAAGAAGCTTGCAGAAATTGTAGAGGTGTTGACTTTGAGTTATATATGCTCATAATAAATAATATATCTATCTAAGCTAAAAATCTTAGGCTACCAAACTTTGCTATTTGTTACAATTGAGTGTTGTTCCTCCAGTTTTACAGTTTTGCAGTGCATCAGTGGAGAGGGAAGAACTAGCCTCTTCTGTTCTCCTTGTATTCCAGGAATGCCTGGTTGTTAGAAAGCAGTCTCAAGGACTTGGCTCATAAGGCTGGCAAACTAGTACTAAGCTGTGTCAGTACAGAAAAACACTATCAAAATGTCCTTTTGGAATTATAACCCCCTCCTCTTCACTGAGGACTGTAAGATAGAGTCCTACTCCTTAATGCTCCACTAACCCTATAGCGACAGAGCTTTATTCAAAGATGGCTACAGACAAAGGTATTCAGTATTTGAAAGCAATATCCTGATTTGGCTGGCTAGTTCATTTTTAACAGGAAGTCTGCAAAACTGGTTTTTTCCAAGTTCTCACCACAATCTGGATTTTTTTTCTATGTTCCTTGGAACTTGATAAAACAGGCTACAAGTCTCACATCGTCATTGCATTACAAAATAAAACTTATGTCTTATGACACATATTTTTGGTTTTAGATCAGCTTATTCAACGCAAAAAAAACCCCGTGGTAGTCATTTATTGATGTATACAAGTTACTGTTCACCTTCAATGACCCTGAAAAATGATGCAGAAATTAATTCAAATTTGATAGGCCAAAAAGAAATGCATGAGTGGTTTAGACTCCTCTCTATACAAACCTGTTTGCCATGTGTACCCTTACTTCAGGTAAAGCTGCTGCTATAAACTATCATATCCTGAAGATGAGCTCAGCTTAGCCAGTGCGTACATGTTTGAAATCATCCTTAAAGCTGCACAGCCCTAAGCCCAGCTGTGTGATCCCAAAACTCCAACAGAGTGTTATTTTGTTCAGCACCACTTCAGTACTGCAGAGTAATTCCAAAAGATAAAATACACATTTGTTGTAAGAGTTTCCTGAAAGCCTTCCATTTTCTGGGGAAAGGGAATTAATATTCAGTAGATCTCTGATGATCATACAAGATCTTTTATTATGATTTGTCTCTCAAAGACTCTACTGTGAACATGGGGGCTAGTAACTCTGCAACAGCTTTTCATTATATACTGCACTGTTTTAGTCAAATAAGGTCTCTAACTAATTCTAAGGAAAGTGTAAAAGGAATTTTTGTAAGTAGTACATGCATCTTAAATGGTTTGAGCTTTCATCTTAAGCAAAATCGCTCTATATATTTTATTCATGGTGTTCTGTTACTGCTGTGTTCATGCAGGTTACCAGCAGCTTTATTGTAGCAAGGACTGTGATGAAACATCCAAGATACTGCATGACAGTGAAGGAGGAACTGAATCTGAAATTGTCATTTATGAAGCTCAATCAATCATCAGTCACAAATTTGCTCAGGTCTGAAAAAATCCTAATGGAATTTTACTGTCTTTTTCTTACTATCCTAGACTGCCTTTTTGAAAGTGTAAGTATGATTTGGTGGTTTGACAAGATTCATGATGCTTCTGCAAAAAGTGAACAGATTTTAGTTTGGCTTTGTGGGGAGGGGAGGTGTTTTACACAAGGGGGAATTTTTTACAAAATAATTAAAGCTCCAGGAATTTTTTTTTTTTAAATAAAAATTTTTTCATATCCTACGAATTTACGTATTATTTGTGTTCAACTAATTTGGAGACCATTACATTCCAAGGTCCCCCAAGTTCTCCCCATAGAGTAATAGCTGCACAGAGGTCAAGACAGACTCCAGAAACTTTCAAATTCCGAAGGAAAACACAAGCAAGGGTCCATAAATGCTTTTGGTCTAGCACACCACACTGGCAAGACATACCCTGATTTTATCCCACTTAAAAAAATCAAGCAGGCTGCTATTTTCTATCAGTGAATTTCAAGAAATATGCACTTCGTTGCACTGTGTCTTATGAATAACACACCACTTTTAAACATTCTTTGGAGTGGCCAAAATTAGTATTTACCATTTTAATAATGCCAAATTTAGTTACAGTGGATATCTTGAGCCACAGTACCTTTCCCTTTGATAGCCAGCTATTAACATCATCTAAGGTAATATAAAATCTAAAAATTTAGTATGATTTTGCTGTGCTTTTTACAACATAAACTCTTTTAAACCTCCATCCTGTAATCCACTATTGTATCTATGTGCAAGTGAGTGCCAACTGTTTGCATTTATATATCGTGACCAAAAGGAAAATCCAGAAAACACATCAGTCTTTCAACAATTCCTCTGGCTGACAGGGGTGACAGCTAACAGGTTATACCTACATATCAAGTATACAGCATACATACTTTTTTCATATA
Organism: Gymnorhina tibicen; assembly: GCA_013399875.1. Classification (NCBI taxonomy): domain Eukaryota; kingdom Metazoa; phylum Chordata; class Aves; order Passeriformes; family Artamidae; genus Gymnorhina; species Gymnorhina tibicen. The sequence goes on along the minus strand of VXAZ01004425.1, from coordinate 441,547 downwards.
TATTTGTATTTGCCATGATTGCACAGGATGATCTCTTACTGTAACCTGTCCTTCCCAGAAGTCATTCATCTGAATACAGTGATGAGCAATCCTACAGCAAGGGTTCTCATTCTTCTGTATTATTCTTACAATTTAAGATTTAATTTCTTTTTCCTTTGAAATTGATCATTCTACATCAGAAGCTGAGAGTGTCCTAGCAAGTTATCTTACTTCTAGTCTCCATTTTAGTTTAAACTAGTTTCATTCCCTGAATACTGAAACAACAATAGCAATAGCTCTATGTGAAGAATGTTATTTCCAACCAGTGATGCTTTCCTCCCATCTTAATTTCAGATGAACAAAAATATTAGATTAAAAAGTCAATAGAATACTGCTAGGTACTCTCATAAGCAGAAAGAATGGCATGACAGGCAGCAAAAGCTATTTTAATTTCATGCAGGATACATATCAGTCTAGGATAAGAATTACGCTACCATTTAAAACCATACTTTAATTTTTCCATAGATAAAACTACTCATTCTGTACCTATATCGTCGTGCTTTTTTTCCCTCCACTCCAGATTCCAGTGCTTTTTTCACTACTAGTTCATTTTCTTCTGGGTAAACTGAACAAGTGCAGTAAACAATAGCTTGTACTTTGTTAACTACAGAACAAAACAGAACAAATTTTTTACTCTTCAGATTCGTCACACAGACAGTGGTTTGGTAAGGATTGAAAGCATCATAAAAATTATGCCACTTTTATGAGTAAAAATATCCTCATGATCTCTAGTGTTCTTAAATAATTAAAATATTTTCAAATATTTGCAGATTTCAGCACAAAGTCAAAGCTGTCTCCAGTCTTTTCACATAGCTACCAAAGGAGAGAGGAAAAAAGTGGCAGCATGCAGATGGAGTCAGACTACATTTGCAGAATTTCCAAAGCAAGAGTACGACTAAGACATAAACCAGTTCTTTACACAATACTGAAGAATATTGGATTAATGTCTGGTGGACACTAGGACACAGAAAAACTTTCAGATGGGAGGAAATCATTATTCAGGGGCTTTGGTTACGTGCTTATTGTTAACTAATAGAGTAATTGGTGTATTTTTAACTATATTAAAACTGGTGATAGTACAATGGAATTGATAGTGCAAAGTCTTCCCCGAAATTGGGGAACTAGCACACTTACATTTCAGTGCATGAATCAACTCATTAAGCTGCCTCTCAGCAAGAATATTGAGTTTATCCTCAGACACAAATCCCTGGAAAAGGTCTTGCAGCAATCCTGCATCTAAAAACAGAGAGTAGTAAATTTAGTCTTGCAACTTGTATTAGTGTCTGAAAATTCAGTTGTTTGCAGAAGCAGACCTGGTTGATACTGGTGCAGTGGGAAGGTAGGTTTTACAAATTAGAATACCAAAGTGTGGCTGATTTATTTGCTTTACTTCTTTACCTGTAATTACTGGTGCCTCTTATTTGCTTCTAATTAATGAAAATTGTACAGTGAAAGGACTTAGCCAAGGAATGTAATCAAATGGAAAATTATATACATGTTGGTATCTTGAAATAAATTTTCTGCCTATAGTCTTTTTACTTAAAAAAAAGCTATACACACTCTGCTCCCCAGAATAACCCTCAAACTTACATACTATCAAACCTGAAGCAGTCATAGAATTATGCAAGTTAATATATATGTTTTATAGTAATTAAAATAAGGAAGGTTTTTTTAATAAAATCACACAATTTACTGGAGCACCTACACTGTCCAGACCACAATACTTGAACCCATTTCTAATATGAGCTAGATATTGTATCAAAAGTTACCTCTGTGTTCACTTAAAATAAACTCCATTGGATTGCCAACACCCAGTCCAGAGCATTGTGGTAGCAGCAAAATAACTTTTGCCTTTTCAAGTCTTTGGTCTGTTGGTTCAAGCTCAGTAAAGTCTTCATATAACAACTGAATATCTGAAAAACAGGAAAAACTCAACATTTATAGACTGCAAGCAAGCCTGCCTACAGGTGATAGAGGTGAAGAGACTCTGGTATTACACAGAATTCGACAGAGCTATAGCCTGCTAGATTCAGATCCTCCAAAGTATGGCCTATGGATTTCAAACAGATTGAAGGGCTGTCTTTTCCACTGAAAAGACAGTTAATGGGGTTGCAGTCTTGCTGCATTCTGTCCTGATTGTGTCCTCCGGGTAAACTGGACAACTGCATGTGTTTTGGATTAACAATCTCAAACAGCTGGAAATTGGACTCAGAGCCATTACATGAAGACCAGAAGTTCCCAGCTACCAGCTACACCAACTGCTACTTCTATGGAAAAATTCACCGACATTTCAGGAGCTTGCATCTATGATATGGTTAGACTGCAATTGATTTGACTGTAACTGAAGAGCTGTCGGCTCACCTTGTGACAAAAGATGGATCCATCACAACAGATGGATGTTACTGCCATCCCCAAGTCTCCAAAGAAGGGATCTCTGAATTCTGATAGATTTAGTCCATATTTACAGATATCACAAACATATGTATTACAATACTTTTTGCATACCGACTGTTTTAGCACCTACTTTCACATCCCATATGACTGAAACTGTTCCTCAGTTCTTCTTCTTTTGCTGAAGATTTCACACCACAAACAAAAATTGTGGACATGCTGTGATTTGTCAGCACTGACATGTGGGCAATGGTCAGATGGGAACCCATGTGAGCCACTATAATGTCACCACCTTCACTCAACAGCGCCTGTGCGGAGTGTACAGCAAGGCTGCGAGACTTATCCTACAAAAACAACGACACAAAAATTAAGTATGACCAACTATTTTGGTTTCTATGAACGCCAACCTTCTTTTCCAAATTAGCAAAGTATTTCATTGTTTTCATAGCATATGGGAAAGAAGGGAGGAAAAAAACTAATCAAGACTATCTGCTAATACAGAATTAAATGAATTACAAAACCAAGCAGTCATTCAATAAATTTAAATAACTTAATTCTAAATAATACATAAAAAGGCATCATATCTACAGGTGAAAGGAAAGTACCTATCATCTCCATAAGGAGGAACCCCTAGCAACAGTCTGTTCCAGAAAAGACAAACATAGGCCACAATTCAGGCAGAATTCATCCTCTGAGGCAGCTTAACAGAGAAATGCAAAACTGTTCACATAGCTCTTGATGATAATTACAGGAGAAACATTACCCTTGTAGATCAAAGATCAAATTTTGCTGAAATTTGAACAACGGAGAGGCAGATTGGAATGCAGAAAACACAGGGACCACTCCATAAGAGTAAATGTTCTTGTACCACTGGTGATTAAGAGAAAACTTTATCAAATTACTTAAAAAGGAGGGAAGATAGTGACCACAGATACCAGGTTTTGCACCAAGTCTTACAAACTGATGATAAATGGAAAGGAAAAAAAAAGTGCTAAGCCTTCAAGTTCACATCATTGTCTATGTACACACAGCATTCAAGCACCACCCTACCCCACCACAGAAATGGAGGTTGTGATGGTTTTATTTACTTATTTTGAATACTTTTAAGTAGTAATACTCAGAATTTGTTCCCATTACCTATGGGGCTCTCATGTATAGTTCTTTTCTGTAAGTGTTCTATTAAAAAATCTACATACTGAAATGTATTGAATACTGAATCCCTTTTTAAGTTGGGCAATAAATTTTGAGGGTAAAGTTTTCAGACAATGCTAAGCATCTAGTGAAAATGCTGGTTGCAATGTTTCTGCTAGGCACTCAAGATTCCTCAGACAGTTCTGTTGCATGGTTGTGCTGTTGCATGGTTACTGCAAACCACCATTCTGCAAGAGAAACCTCCCACCAAACTTCACTGGGGAGTCTAATGATGGCAAGTCAAGAAAAAGACCAGTGGGAGATATGGACATCTAGGAACCACATGGCACAAAATACAAAGAAGTGTGATCATTCCATCACAAACATGCATTTGAAGAGGAAGAAATACTACAATAGCATACCACTATCTATTAACTGGGAGAAAGCATATGGAGTTATATTGAAACTTTCTTCACATTTTCAGAAGTGACACTGCCTCTTTTAACCACTTCTGATATCTAGTTCAACAGCTCTAAGATTAAATTTAAAACATTCTACCAACTTAATTGTAGCTATCAATTATAAGCATTGATATTTGTATGCTAAATTAAGTAAGTGGATCAGTGTGTAACCTTCAGATTATTACAAATGTCCAAAACCTCATAAGACATTGTTGCTGCCTGACTGATTTAACAGAATTGTCACACAATACACAACCTCTTTCTAATGCAAAGCAATTACTTCCATTTGCAGATCATGTGACTCAAGGCTGAACATCAACTCACCTGCAGTAAGAGCTTGCAATCTGCGAAAAGATCTAAATTAAGCAGTTCTTCTCTAAGAGAGGAAGGAAAAACCAATACATCATGGCAATGTTGATCCACAGCAAACGTGTAATGGTCAAAGTCTGACACAGATTCAACCTTTGTGAGTCCCTTCATCTCCAAATCTTTGACAGCATCTTCAAGGCTGTTAACATACAACTCTGACCATTAAATATACAAGAGTTACTTAAGCAACATAGTTCACACTGGTTATATGAATTTTTTACTTCTGTTAGTGTGTGCGTATACATATGCATATATATATATACAGGTATAAAATGCCATGTTGTCTAATGCAGGAAGGAAACTTACTCTACATTAGGCATGTAAGTTCTGGCTTGAAACAATTAAGTTAATAAGTCTGATAAAATAAATTAAGAAAGAGGTATGTGTCTCCAGAGGATGATTCAAAGCATCAAAACAGAAATGTCCATGTGCTCAAGAGACACTGTAATAAATTTACTGCTGGAATGTTTTAGTTCTTTCAATTGCTTTCAATCTAGCCCAACTCACCAATAATTTTAGTGGCTGATAACGGAAAGAATCCTTGTGTAAATGTAATGAGGGCGTAACTGCTGAGGTTAGCAATTCAAATATCATAAAGATTTAAAGGTATATATAGTGAGAGATGTTTGTTGAAATGCTATTTCAGACAGCGCCATAAGTTTATACGGTACATTAAACATGGGATGAATGCAGCAGCTTTTCTTTCAGTCTTATTTAAGGGTTCCAAAGTCACAACCGAAATAAGATACGTTATCCTGAAGAGCCCATAACCTAAGCGCCAAACACTGGTCCAAGACAAGAGTAGTAAAACAAAATTCTTGAAAACATTATAAAATGGATTACCTGTCTAACAAAACAGATAACAGGATAATCTGGTATGGTTCATGTATCAGTTAGTACAGAACTGGGAACACCAGTGTTGCATATATAGTAGCCTACAGAATATAGGGATTTTAAAAAGTGTGTTTTAATTTCAAGTTTACACCATCCTTACAGAACAAACAGCAGGCTTAAGTATTGTATCTTAACACCCTTTGCCAAGATTATGGTTTACACTAACACACCTGCTTTTAAAGACATTTTCTTTTATTTTTTGTCACCAGGTTAACTCACCTATTTTTTTTTTTCTAACTTTATTTCCTCATTTATTTGGTGAAAGACCCACACAAGCAACAGAATAGTAAGAAGAACTGTTTCAAAACCTTTTTACAGTGTATAAATACCACTACTGCAATATATAAAAACTACCAAAAAAAAAAACACAATAGCACTAGACGTAGCAGAATTTCCTGTAAGCATTTTAAATTACTGGTAATAGTATAACCTGGAAATTCTAAAACAAGTATATAGCAAACTATATCACTTCATATGTAAAACATCAATATCAGATGATACTTTAAAGACCTTACCTGATTTTTAATGTGTTTACCCAAACACAGAGAGGTAAAGCAGAGGCCCTTTTTTCCTGTTTCCATATGGTTTCTGGTACAAAATATTCAATTGAAAGAGCATCATGTTTGATGCGACATCGTGCTAGTGCAGCTGCCAATTTGGTTCTACAACTATAAAAACATAGTCACAAGTTTAGTAAGTTTTATAAATGTTTTCATCAGCTATTAGCATGCAATATTTCCGTTACAATACCATCTTACTCAGAAACCAAATCCAGAAGAGACACCTCATTCTGCAAGCTGCAACAGAAAGTACAGTTATAGAACATTTTCTACCCCAGACAACAGTAATGCAAAGTGGTAGTCAATAGCTAAGATTATTTTATTTAAATGCAGGTGGGATTGGAATTATGAGTGGTGACTCTCAAATACATCCATTTTCTCAGACAGCTAAAAAAAATCCCAGTATGTTTTGGGCATGTGGGGAATACATCCATCAGATTCATTTGCTTGTTTGAAAATATAAATACATATATGTGCAGAATGAGCATTTGATGAAAGCTGACCTCTAAACCTGTACAATACAAGTATGATGGCAACCAGGAGTCACTTTTATTATTATTACATGAAAATGTCAGAGAAAATATTTCCAGTCCTTTTCTCCCACAAGCTTCATGCATACTCCCAATACATGATAATTCAAAGTAAATAAATATTGCTGGTGAACTACTTCAGGTATATTACTTACCGCCCTCCAGAAATACCTTGCACTTAAGAGATTCATGAACTTTTGGGGCCATTCTAAATCCAGCAGCAACACAACTTTGTCTAATAAATGCCTTTTGAGTTCATCAACTGACTGATGGAAGGAATAATAAATATTAAAATATTTATTTTACGTATTCTGGTTTTTTTGTTCTGATTATTTAAAATAATAAATATTTAACAAAGTTTCATCGTAGAAGTGCTGCTAAATAGATGGATGCTATTCCATTCCATGACCTCTTGATTCTATTACACTTGCATTTATGAATATTTACTAAATATTTAATTTCTTTCCTAGAATTGTATGAGAAAAAGTTTCAACAATGCCAAATAAGATAAGACGCCTGCAAAATAATCCACAATATAATAAGGATGGTTTCTTATCTGTGTTTTCCATAACTATATAAATATGAAAGTTTGCCTCCAAACTAGGCTCTCATCAAAAAAAAAAGCCCACAAAATTTTAAGATGAAAGATATGTTTAATAATTACTTTAATTACTTTTAAAAGGCACTGATTATACAATTCTTCATTTTTGCTAATATGTATCAACAAAAAAGAGCTCTTTGCACATATACCTGTATAAATAATCCCCTACTTCCTGAACTTCTGCTACAAGTTCCTCTCCATCAAAAATCTTTCGTTCTTGAAACTTTCGGTCTTGTAGGTCGTAAAGCATCACAACAAGCAAGCTGGTTAACTCATCTGGCTGCAAGAGAAAAGCAACTGGATGGAGAAAGTGACCCAAAGCAAGCCTTACTTCTGCAAAAAGATCCATATCAAACAGCAGTCCCCCATGGAAAAGGCATTAAAAACCCTTAAATGCTTACTTGTAAGAATATGAAAGTAATTACTTGTGAAGAGTTAATAAAAGAATTTTTTTAAAAATACTTTTTTAAAAACTCAAATACACAACTTGTAAGTTATTTAGATTATCAAAATTAAAAACATTCTCCATGCACACAGATAAAATACTGTATCTTAACAACTTCTAATATTATCAGAATTGAAACTCTGAAATTATTTTCTCTTCATAAAGTAAAAATAGCTAATTTGTTAAATAGCTAAGCTAACGAAAACATCTTGTCTATCAATTCCTCTCTTGTGGGATTCTTCCATGTGTAGCAGCCGATACACTTAGTTAGAATAACCCTTCTCCTTTTGGAATATATATATAAAACCTCCTTTCTCTGTCTAAATGTTGAAACCAGGGAGCATCTCCTGCTTAAGGACAATAATTACTACAATGCAGTTACTATTGTCTACTTCTTTACATGAAATTCTTACAGTTACTATGCCTTCTAAAATTCTCACCTTCTCACAAATATGACCAAAACTAGTTAGAAAACTAAAGTTATTAGGGAAATACCACCAAACACAAAATGCTAGCATGAAAGTCTTACCTCCTTACAAAACCAAGGCAAAGATAAATGTGTTAGAACATTTGCCTGCTCACATCAACCTCCACAAACAGTATCAGCTCAAGTTTATCTTGCAATTTTCAAACACATCAGAGACAAAACTGGAAGGAACAGCAGAATATTCTGCCAGCTCTAGAATTTCTTTCCATGTCAAAGCAGGAAAGCATGTTGAGAGAGTAAACTGGATCAGTTTTTGCCAGTACAATATTTGTATACAGTACCATTTGCCCAGGAAATGAAACATGGGATCAATGCATTTTTTTTGTCTGATGGGGTTCACTCCATGTTTTCCAGCTCCCAAGGACAGGAAAGAAACATTTTTTTCCCCTGCTCACAAGGGGACACAGCTGGGAAGGAAAGCACATGGACATGGACAATTATCACTGAGCAAGTACTACACTGCAGTAAAGTTCATGGCTCGCTCTCCTGCCTTGTTTCTTTGAAGGTTTTGACTCCCAGCAATAAGGTGCAACAGAATCTCGCAACGTACCTTGGAGATGGATGCTTTAGACAGCTATGTAAAAAGGTCAGCAATATTTCAGTCTAAGGGTGTCATGTAGTCCAAAACAACAAAGGTTGTTTTGAAAAATGTTGTAGAATCCTCAGAAAAGATACTAATTACATCAACACAGAAAATAAAAATTCCTCACAAAAACATGCACTTACTATTGAGTAGCATGGATAAGCACTACTATCTAACAATATTTGTTCAAGAAGATCTTGATCTGTAAAAAAGAGAAAATGTTGACAACTTATGCCACTATCTACAAGATTCTATGGAAATAAACCTTGTAAGGTTTACTTAAAATTACTAAATTGTAATTTTAAACATCATGAAAATTGAGGGCAAATTCAATCACCAATAAATCAACTCTATGTAATTCATTTACATGTAAAATTATAGGGTTTAAATGCTTAATTTCACAAATGCTAATAACACTTAGCTATATTTAAATATTTGAGGGATATGAGTAGTCTAATAAATGTAAATATTCATCCATAATTAGGATCCAAAAAGAACCACTGAGATGAGCTCAGCTGGTCAGAGCAGGGTGCTAATAACACCAAGGATGTGGGTTCAATCCCCTTATGGGCCATTCTTGATGATCCTTGTAGGTGCCTTCCAATTCAGAATACTCTGTGAATCTGTGATTCTGTAATAACTTGCAGTTTAACAAAAATTTCCCCAGATCTCTGCTGTCTGGCAGACACTGAACATTTGTTTTTCCATGTTTTCTCTGCTGCATCATTTCTGTTGGCAATTCTTGGGCAAGTTTTGTACTTACATTTTAGAGCATTGAAAGCCAGTTCATAACATACACGCCTGGAATGCTCATCTTTAAAAGCCATCATGGGAGATTCTGAGTTATCGCCATACTGCACCAGCATTCTATCCTTATCCTTTTCAGTATGAATGCCTTGGAAAATCTTAGCTGCATTTATGTATATGGAGTCAGGATAGCCATTCTTCTCAATCTGAGTCACCGTTCTTTTTTCAACAGATCTTTTTTCATCTGAAATTTTTATTTCACTCAAGTCTGAAGTACAATTTGTAACATCCTCATGTGAAGACACCAAATTACTTTCAGAATCTGGCATTGTTCCAGTTGCTGACTGTGTAAGTACAAGTCACAATCCTGCTGCCTCTGCAAAAAACAAAGTTTGTATTGAATCATGAAATTTTCTTTCACTAAAACACACTTTTCCATTCCTTTTAGGATTTTCAATAGAATTTATTTTCTTTTTCAGGCTCTAATCTTGCAAATACGTATATATGTGTATCACCTATACTTCTATACATCTATCATCTTAGAGAAATATTTATAAGAGTCTTCTTACATTATTTGTTTTCACTAATGCACATGCAAAGACTGGTTACTTGTTTCAAAGAGGCCAGTCCTTTACCATCACTGGTCCTTTATAAACCGAGATCTGATTCTCTGTGTCTAATAAGAAACATTACTATTGCAGACAGAATAGTATCTCTTACTAGGAATTCTCCTTTAATAAAAAAGACACCAAAATTTCAAAGCAGACATCATGTCTTCCAAAGAACCATCTTGAAAAGAGTTGCAGTGAATTCCAAATGTTTGTCCACTAAAACTGCATATCTGTTCTTAAAAGTGGAGAACAGACATCACCTAAATGTTTGTGTATTTAACATATTACCTAAACAGCATAATTTTAAATGCAGGAAATCCATTCTGAAAGTCTCTTGAGGTATTATCCAACTCTCCACAAGCCCATGTGCATTTCTTAAATTTTCTACACACCTTACATAAACAGTAAAATAAAAATTACCTTTCCCAGAGGTGGAATAGGCCTTCAAGAACATGAAAAAATCCTAGTGTTAAGTTGAATGCAAAAATATGCTACAGTTCCACATAAAACGTACCTGAAGTATTGGATTTATCCTACTTGCTCTGGTTGTTATAACATGCATTTATGATAATGCCTGGAGATGCAGAAGTCAGATTAAATGTTCAGAAGTGGGTTAAGCCAGAACAAATTTAAACACAGAATAAAGATTAAAAGAGGAAAATCAAACTAGTCTTCCTGACTGGGGAAGAATAATACAAGAGAACGATGAGGAATTTAGCAGCTATAGTACAAAAAGCTAGGCATGGATCTAGGCACTGCTGCCAAAGAGTTCTGGATATTTTAGGATTAATAGTACAAAATAGCAGAATGGGGGGGGGCAGGGTTGCCAGTCTAAAAATCAAAAAAAAGAAGGTGCTACTCTGATCAAATGGAAAGGATCTTCTTTTTTGCTTCATAATTCAGTTCAATACAACAATTCTCAAGCTTTTTTTTCCCTGCAATCCCCAACATCCCTAAGTATAAAATACATACCTCTTCTCCCCAGTTCAGACGTACTTGCTCAGCATTCTTTTTTTCCTCTCTCCTTTCCTGCCCCCCATCACAAAAACCCATAGTGGCAATGGAGGATGGCGGCACACAGGGTTGGATGTGCAAGGCGGGGAACAAACTGTTGCTTCTCCAGCAGGCACACATGAAATGCTCCATGCTGAGCCAGCATTCCCCCATTCAAACTCTCTTTCCCAAACCATGGGTGACACTCAGCCCATCTCTCCCCTCTCCAAGACCAGCACAAGTCAGTGTCTGACCAGCCCAGCATGCTCCAGACAATGGACCAGTGTGGTTTCCTGAATTCTAGCAACTCATCTGGAGGAGGCCACATCTCATTCTCCTTCCCCAGGATTTGCTCTCCAAAACTGAGAACTGCTAACCCTGTAGAAGCGACTTTTACTGTTACTTTATAGAAGCGTCAGACAAACAGTTTCTTCTCGCAGGAGTTAAGCTCCAGCATCCCTATTGTTAAATGCAGCAGTGATGGATCCATGGAGCAAACATAAATTTATTTTACGAAGCCACACTGAAACAGAGCAAGCAGTGCTATCAAAAGAAAGCACTATTCTTCACCAGAATAAAGTACCAGATCACCGAAACCAAACTGAAACACTTGTTCTTAGAAAGGAAAAAAAAGGATAAATGCTTTAATGATCTTTTATGCTAATTTGACCAGCAAGCGTATGTATCATTTTACAGAAATATGGACACCATCTCAGGTACCTGAAACTCCAACTTCTTCTCCAGGTAAATGCAAATATTTCATTTTAGAATATGTAGCAAGTGAACCATGTCTGTGATGTAAGGACTTTGAAGATTTGTAGAGTTCCCAATAACTCTTTGTGACTTCTTTGCCAAAGCCGTTTTTGCTGAGCCACAAGACACACTGCTATTAGGATGATTTGATGAATGTACTTTCCCCAAAGACAAATGCCATCCTAATAAAGATGAGATACCAGTGTTCTGCCCTGTGCACACACACTGCATGTTTGCAACACTGCAAATAACAGTCTGAATTACTGAACACTGTGCCAAGCAGAGGACACCAAGCTGGATTAATACAAAGCTCAGCTGGGAAGAGGAGCTTCCCAGACAAGAGAGGAAAGATCCTGCCTTTGTTTGTGGATCTCAAGCAGATTATTCAGTTGACAGGGAAAAAAAAACCACTCAAGGTCCCAAGGAAGCCATCATTCTCCTAAAACAGAATGGCCTTCAAAGTTCAGGTCGGACTATACTGCTTTACAGCCAGGCAGTGTGAGGTAGGAGGCCTGAAGGCACTCATATTTTTTCCCACCTTTTTTTTTTCAAAGGCTGAAGGCAGCTCTCAGCTGCTCTGGTTGGCTCTGTATTTGAAGTATTCAACACATCTACAATTAAACCCACAGGAAATTCACTGAAAGAACACCTGAAGAGAACTCGGGTGAGAGAGGACAAAGACTTTATTCTCATTTTCTGGGGAAGCTCTTGAACAAGACATTTTAGTTAACCTTTTTCTCACTCTCTAAACCATTTGGAGAAAAGAAGCACCTCACGTATGTGTCATGTACCTTCATAGGATGCCCACCAAATAGAACTGTCTTAAGACTGGAAGGTTTAGGTCTGTAGGAGAACTTTAATCATTGCTTCCCAACACCAGAGATACACTACCCTTTTAGCCAGTATGCTTGCCAATGGAACTGAACAAAAATCTAATTTATTTATTCAAATGTTCTTAGTTTTAAGTGAAATTGCCCATAGACTGTATTGTTCTGCAATTATGAACAGCAGTAGACAAACACAGTATTTGTGGCACACAATACAGATCCCTACGAATAAGAAATAAACAATGTTTCCACTTGACACATAGCTTAAAGTGGAAGTTAACTACTTTATCATAAACACTCAGCTTGAAGGATGTCTCCAGCTTTGACTTAACTCACGCAGATAGAATTAAGACATTTATTCACTGCACAGCATAGCAAGTGATTTACACACACACACTCCCATAAAAATCACTAATTCCTTTGTTTATATACCAATAAATGTATTTTTCCCATTTCTTCAGTTATCACCTTTTTCAGTAGCCTCTACAAATAAGGAAAAGAGATAAACAACAAACGGCCCCACGGCACTTGTGTTGTATCAGGTACAGCAGGCAACCTGACCACCCAGTTCCGATTCACATTAACGTGAGAAGGGACTCCATGAGAAATGGGTGTGTGAGCATGGACGTGGCTCCTCGCACGCCAACAGACACGAAATCCTTGACAGCCACAGATACCCGGTAGTTTTCGTCTCACTAACTCTATGGGTACACATGGCGGCATCGGCTTCCTAACATCGGTGCGACTGTCTCACACTGAGCTTCAAAGCCTCTGCTGTCCCCAGCTCCAGCCAGCCAAGCTGGGGGGCAGCGAAGACTGGTGAGAGTCAGGAAAACAAGTCAGCCACGAGACCATTCCCCTACTGCGCTTTATTTATGAGAAACAGCTGAAGTCGACTCACAGGAAAGGCATACAGGAGAAAAAGGAAAAAAAAAAAGTATACTTTTTTGTATAAACAGGCAAAGCGTTCGTAACACTGCACTGAAAGGCCCTGAAACACAACCAGCTCCCCAAAGCCGCGCGGTCGCGGGCGGCGCAACTGCCCTTAGCCCGGGCAGGGGCCGCGGGGCTCGTACCTGGCCAGGCTCCTGCGGCTCCCTCGGGGCGCTCCGGGCGGAGCTGCGGGCACCACCCCCGGGCCCGTGCCAGGCAGGGGTCGCCCCATNCCGTGGCCGCGGGGCACCGGGGCCTCAGCAGCGCCGCCGGCCGCCGAGCGGGGCCTGGCAGCCGGGCTCCATCCCCAGGGGCCAGGCCGAGCCTGCCCCGCGGCATCCACCGGGAGGCACAGGACGCCCTGGCGACGGCGCGCACGGGGCTTGGGGCGGAGAAGTGCTTCCAGAGGTTTCCCTGAACGGACCTTTCAGAAAATCCCTTCGCGGGAGCAAGAGCTGTTCCCACGCTCCTTTTGTAGCTTTGGTTTTGTTTGGTTTTTTAATTAAAGAACCTTTTGCTAGGAAAAAAAAAGTTCAAACAGCATTAATTCTCGCAAACTCCATGAGCACGTACCGACACTCGCATTCCTAACAGCATCGAAACGCCACCAGGGACAGGACTGGAAATCCCCCAAGTACAGGAATAGCCCCAGATAAGGTGCTGGGTTTTCACTTGCACTTGAAATTAGCAGCGTGATCTTGTAATGTTTTAGCTGTCTCAGCCTCTGCTTTTATTCAGAGTTTGAAAACATAATTGGAACATGCTTTAAAGTTGTTTCCAGATTTTTTATTTTTAAAAAAGGGAAAAAAGGGGGGAGAAAGCATTTATTGACAATATTCCAATAATCAATAAATCAGCCATAAGCTTTGTCAAAAACCAGATATCTGCTTTATCCCTATGCAGTTTGTTCCTGTTACATCAGTGCTGTCATGGACAATCTTTCAATTCTGCTGAATAAGGGGAAAACCACTGTGATTCAGTTAAAATCCATGATGACTTTTGGACTCTCATTCTCCAAGAAGATCCTGCCTGGTACCTCACAAGAGCATCTGTCACAGGTACGAGTGCCCTTAACACAGGGAAGATAGAAGCACAGACTCTTCTGCAGCAGGGCTGCAACAAAAGCTGAGTAACCACGGCTTTGGTATAGGTTGGCTGCACATTTAGTAAAGCTCAGTACAAACCTTAATGCAGCCGTGTTTCTACAGATTGTTAACAGAGCTTTTGGGAACAAGCAGCATTGAAGCACACAAGCCAGTGCTTGTGTGTTATTCCTGCCAAAAACTTAGGTGTTAGCCAAATCCCCTTCTGGTATCAATCCTACCAGATATCTAAGCAAACCAAGATGTGACTCTATGCAATCACGTGCATCAGGACTAGAAGATTTGGAGAGTTAAAACAATGCTTAGTTTGCAGCTGTTACAAAGACACCCCTCTGGTCTGGATCTGCTACATGCTCCAGCGCAGCTGGTGCAATTTTGACAGCAGCCATTAGTTACAAAGCGAGCCAAATAGGCTGGGTAAACCTTGCACATAGCAGTTCAAACAAATCTTGAATCCTTCCCGATGAAGGGGTGAAATATGTGTTTAATAGGTTGCATGGATCAATAGGGCACTATGTTAGCCACCATATAGATGGAAAGGAGTTTTTTGTGCTGTTTTTTTCATTTTGTCCAAATAGATATGGCAGCTCTTTTTAAAAGACACAACTGGAAATTGCTGTCCAATGTCAATTTCATTTCTGTGTACTCATCTTTCACCTTCACTTTGAAGTAGTTTATTTTGCTAAAAGTTCTGCTAAGAATTTTCAGTACCTGGAGCTATTTGTCTTTTGAAAGAAATAAATATATATTAGCACCACTATCTCATTTCCCTTTTGTCTGTGACATTTTTAGCTACTGTCCCCTCATGAGAAGCCCCCTTAAAACTCCTTCATATTTTAAGTTCGACTTTTTAGCCTACATGCTTTTCACTTATTCATGGAAGGAGAAAAAAGGAAACAGTTCTGTTCCATCTGGGCCCTTTCTTCCCAGAGCTTAGCATGCTCTGGAAGCTGAGCAGTCTCATTGGGGTTAATTTGATGCAAGTTGAAGTGGCTCACTGGCCTGCAGGCTCAGCACCCTAGGTAGTGCATGAATGAATTGCTGAGAAAGTTTGAGTAGAACATTAAGAATGAGAATAAAAGTTTAACTCTCATTTCCTTCCAGCACAACTTGTAATACTTGAGTGTGTTTGTTAAGCTAAATAATGTGAAATTTGGTAAATTGTTTCATTGAAGGTGAGCAATAGAAAGCCATTAGGCTGTTTTATGCAAGCTAGTGGTTTAAACTATTATCTAGTGCTACTCAAGGATTGGATATGGTAAAACTTGAACTTGGTGGCTTGAAGATGACACAGTGCATTGAGTTGATACTTTTATGGGAATGAGATCTTGGTCCTAAGTGACAACTTTCATCTCAGAGTCCACCTGCCTATATTTGAAGCCAGGGATCTTTTTTTCCTACGTACGTAATTTATCTAATTTTTATCTGACCACTCACTCTGTATCATAAGGTCTTTCTGACCTCATTTCTAATGCCTTCCCTCATCCTTCCTACTCTGAATACTTTAATGTATTGGCAAACTATCACATCTCATTGCTCCTCTCCCTTTCCAGATTGTTGCTGAACAAAAAAAATGTCAGCATATAAATTACTGAAGAACTCCACTGATTACTTCCATTCACAGTTTCCTGTACTATCTTTTCACCAATTATTCATCCATACAAGGACATTCTTTTTTACCCTTCTTATTTTGAAATTACAGTCGAAGTATAATAAATTATGCAGAGGCAAAAAGATCAAAATCTGCCAAACTGGTCATGCCCACAAACATCTATCTGCTGATATTGTCCATGCTGATTTCTGAAACTCTAAATTTCTCAAAAAAATCAAGGAACACCAAATATTTGATTTTTCTAGTGAAGTGGCAGGTGCTGACATGGTATAGCAAAACGTAGGAGATCGCTTCATAGGACTTTCAACTAACCCAGGTCTTTTACATTGTAGAAGTTTTGACTACTCACTGAATCCACAGGAACTTGGGTTTACTGGCTTGTGAAGTTCTTCATAATGAAGGACTAGTAAATAATTTACTTAGAGCAAGTAAGAAGTCATTAACAATATATACCAGGATGCCATGTGTAACAGGCACGTCTGTATTTAGCACCACACTGTTATTGGTGGCCATGGAACCTGGCCCTGTGTGGTGCTGCTCTGTTTTGATAGCTCTTTCAGACTAGATTAAATATGTGAGAAAGGTTGCCATTTTTATTTGACACAACACAGGTTGTAAAATTAATGTGTAAACAGACCTTTATATAGTAACTGGAAGTTGGTAAGTGAACAAAGACTTCACCAGTTTTGTCCCTTTTAATCACTCTGTGAGTAACTGTGGTTTAAGTGAAACTGAAAATAATTTTGTTGCAGAAATGTTAAGAAATTTAATTTTTCAAAACTGACAGTCACTGTAATACTTTGTTTCACTCAAGGACGTCTTTGGTTCAGTTTTCAAACCATTTAACAAGTACCATGTGTTAAACTTAAAACTCTTAAGGATCTATGTGGGGAAAAATATATGAGATGTTACCTTAAATTCCTTTTTTCTTTTATGTCTTTCCTTCTTGTTGAAGTGTTACATCTAGTGTAAATTTCTGAAATACTCATCAGTATCCTGGTTATGGTCAGCTTTCCTGCCTTGGATGTGGAAGACTTAAGTTCTAGAGCAGATTGTCTTTCATTAGAGTTAGAAATTAATCTGAATTCAGTATAATAACTTCAACCTTAAATCTTCAGCTTCAACCATTCAAGCATACACAAACAGCTGCCTGGACTGTCATGTGAGCTGAGAGCATAGGACAGACAAATGAAATACAGGTGATAAACAAGTCTTCCTCCTTTGCTTTTCTAGTTGATTTGCAAATCCAGTCAAAAATGTAAGGGGTTCATTCAAAACCCATTTTTTACATTTAGTTTTTCTAGATTATTTTATTTTATTTTTAAAGGTAATGGCCAAATGAGTCCAAAAGTTGCTAACGGCTAGAGAATGATCAACTGTTCACTGGAAAGGTTGCCCAGATATGTTTTGTGCTCCACAACTGAGATTTTATTTAATTTTTATCTCATTACACTTGAAAGAAATCTTGTATTAGGCTTTATAATAAGGAAAAAAAACCAAGTCTGGTTTGATATGGAATGTTATAAATTTACCTCATTCACTCTTCTGACCATTTATTTTACAGCTGAGAGGACTGTAACTCAGAATAGCACAGAACAACTAACAGGAATTGGCTTGAAACTAACAAATGCCCTGGTAGAAAACAGTAGGATAACTAAAGCGTTATTTCAGCAATTGGAAGTGTGAAGGACAAGGGAAAGCTGATGACAAGGAAAGCTCAGGAAGAAATTTGAAGATCAGAATAGTTGCTATTAATAAGATGTAGAGAATTGAAAAGGGACTGGAGGAATATTAGCTGCTTCAGGGGTAATAGGAGTAAGAGATAGAGAAAACAGAACCAAAATTTCTAGCCAGAGGCTATTAGAGAAGGAGCAGAGCAAAATAGTGTTTTCAGTCACACAGAAGCAAGGTAAAAAACCACTGCAGTGGTAATTAACATTTTTGTCACTCATGACCTTAGTTTCCAAGTCTTCAAATATTATTACTATTGACATTTTGTAAAAACACAGCAGCCAGGGCATTAATAAAACATTCCTCTTCAGATATACTCTTTCATTAGAGTATAGGTTACGTAAATGTATTTCTGTTGTTTATTTACCAGGAACATGCAAACCTGAGTTCCTTATTTCTCATGGTCGTGACCTCTAGCTAATATAGTAATCATTACAGCTAACATTAAAATTCAAGAGTGATTTTCTGTTCACAAATACTTTTCATAGACAGACAGGCATAAATTCCTGTTGGTTTACATGGACAATTATCAAAATATCGTTTAGCAAATCTAGACTTTGACATATTCATACCAAAAAAAACCCCTTTCAGATACTCTTAATATAAATATATATTATATTATATTATATATTATATATAGATATTTAAAATATTTTTTTTGGAAGCTAAGAACAGGAGAGCAATTACCAGTACAAATATTTCCCTGTGTAATCTAATGACAGCTCAAATGTAAGGACTTAACATGTAAGTTACCTCAGTTGCCAATGTTTATAGTTTATAGTTTACCAAGAAAAATAAAAGTACTGCATACATTCCATAGAAACCATTTGTGCAAGACAATGTTCATTTATGCAAATACTAATAAAATTGCAGAGATGTCTGCCAGGAAGATAAAGGAGATACAGTACAGAGAAGTAAAGCACAGTCAGATAATTTGACACCAAAAAGCAGCAGCTATGTGGTTTGGCAAGACATAAGACATTCTTTCACCTTTCAGGGACAACACGTTCTGGTTTTAGTGACATGAACAACTCCTTTAATTTTCATCTTGTACATAGGTAAGCACACCTATACAGAATGGAGAGCCCTGAAGCTATACACACATAATGAATCAAGCCTCAAAAGATTTGTTCACATCCCTACAGTTGCAAAATTAAATTATAACCTGCCTCGTTAGTACATATTTTGTGGAACATGTCTAAAGTGGTTCTCAATACTTTTACTGTCTGCTTTCTTCCTTTCTTCTATAACTTAGGTTCAGAGACAATCTGAATGTCTAGGATAACTTGAGCAGATGTGAAGAAATGAGACCCTCTCATGGGTTCTTCTCCAGCACCCCTGCACAGGTAACACTAGACACCAAGACAGATTGTGTGATAGGCTCCTGGGGCCTCATCAGCCTTTCCTCTCACTTGCATTCACTGAGCTAAATTTAAACACTCCTACTGAATTTAGTGATACAGCATCAGGCTTTCTTGCCTCATGCCTCTGTCCAGGTAATATCCACCTGTCAGTTTTGAGATCCTTAGTTCATTGTATCCATTGTTCCAAATTAATTTCATTCCATTCACAAGGAAATAGTAAGTATCCAGCTCTGTGAGAGGACTGGTGTTGTAGGGTTGGACATGTTCCCCACTCTGACGTTTCACTCTGTTTTTGATACCTCTCTTACTATGATGGTAGTTTCAGTTACAGAAACCACAAATCTGTGCCTGCTAGTTCTCCCCAAAATCCAAATTCACTGCTGCCCGTGTCTCTCCCCTGATCTTGTCTCTGCTCTATAAGTCACATGTCAAGGCCCAGGTAAACTCTAATCCAGACATTAAGGTATCTGTGGTCTAAAGCAAGTGAAGACACATGCTGCTGATGCCCACAAGCACCCACTTTACTGTGTTTAATTTTATTGTTAGCATAATCAATGATATGCCCAAGAACCTTCTTGAGCTTGGTTAATTTTTTCTCCCTTTTCTGGAGGAGAATTCCAGTTTTCAAATTCCTTCCATCTGCAAATGAGTCTCCAGCCCCTTTCTTACAGAACTGAGAGTATCTGCCAGATCAAACAGCTCTTACAGCTCTGCCTATTTATACCGGGTACTCTGCAAGAACAGGGGTGATTTAGCAGATAAGCCTTGCATTCCAGTAGTCTTCCCCATGACTCACTTTTATCTAATAGCACACTTGTCAGCCCAGACTATTTTCATGTGTGTCTTAAAAGTTTGTAATATGTGTTAGGCAGTGTTATAAATAAAAATTGCAAAGCTTAAAAAGACGGAGATCGATACTCTAGGCACATGTTGTTATTATTATTGTTATTATTGTTATTATTGCAGTCCAGTAGATTTTACAGGATCAGGCAGAAAAATAGCATCTTTGTGAGGATTTTCCTGCTTTCTCTCCCTGCTGGAAACTAAGTAACATAGTAACCAAGAGTTAAGTCTCAATTGACTGTCAGCATGCTGACTTTGCAATTTAAGATACACACGTGTGTTACAGACACCTTTTTGATTAAGAGCATTCATCACAGTGCCTGTATGCAATTTTCTCTGCTGATGAAGCTGATTTCTGTTTCAGAAATTTTTGGCACTGCTCTGCAGATAAGAATATTGCAGAGAAATCCCTGAGTCTAGCTCTCCTTGGAATGCTGCCAACCATTTTAAGTCCCAAAATTAACCTAACTCAGCTCTATTCACAAGATCAATCAATTCTCTCTCAAGTATATTTTATGTGAAGCAGATTTGTGAAAAGTGTTTTTTAAGCAGTGCAATTTCAAGGCAGCTATTGTGGCTGTGCATATGCATCATCAGATCGTTGCCTGGGAATCAGATTGCTTGATCTATTATGCAGCCACAGCCATAAGAAATACACTGTGCTCATATTTATTGCTTTTTACCATTTGCAACTCACTTGATAAGTGTTTGCATGAAATTGTCCATTTTTCCCTTTTGATTACTTTGTCACAGTTTTCCAGCAATAATGACAAAATAGTCTGTTAATAACATGAACTGACAAGTTTTTTAGTATGACCATTGCGTTCTCACCAAAATTAGATAATGAAAAGGCACATTCTTAGTCCTGGCAAGTCACAGTTGCATTTTCATGTTCTTGAACAAACAGAAATGAGATAGTCCTCCCAAAAAAGGATTAAAATAATTTGATTAGCTGAACAAACAGAGGCAATAAGAGTATTCATCAAAGCCAGGAGGATAAAGAAAAGAAACAGTGGTTTTGAACCACATTTGTGTTCCAGTATTATGGTGAAGTTCAGTGTTGCTCAGGACATAACCTGAAACTAGAAGCAGGTTGTCATTGTTTGCCTTCTGATACATCTTAGATTAGTGGCTTTTTTTAGACCTTTTGTCTGTACAAGAGGTAACCTGCATACCCCAGTGACTTTTAAAGTTGCCTTTATGTTGTGTAACAGAACACTGCTAGGGCTTGGAGCCTGTCCTCACAGTGCCCATCCTTTCCTCTCTTTGTGTTCCTCACTTTCAGCCTGGTTTCTTTCAGGGACTGAAAAACAGCCGTGACCTGTTATAAAGTCTGGCACTTCCCTAGCCTGAATCCCGCAGTGTTTAAGTACTCCAAGAAATGGGGCAGCCTTTAGAAAACACAGCCTTCCAACTGATTTCATGCATCTAATAATAGCCTCTCAGGCAAGGAACTGTGCATGTGCCTCATGCAAGTGATCACAGTGTCAAAGTAGACAGAGACATACAAGCTACAAACTCAGGAAAACAGTTTTACAGGCTGCTGATAGGTTTTTGTTCTTTCCATGCAGGACAAAGACATCAATTCAATATTGGGATAGCCAGCATGGAGATAAGAAGACAATTTTCTTCCTCATGAATTTAGCATAAAAGGATTTATGCAGCTCTTACTGTTCTCATTGAGGACTGTCCTGAGTCTTTCTTGCATGTGATTTTATGGCTTGTTTGCTTTTTTGCATTACCCAGTGGATGTTGGTGATAAGGTTGCACTTTCTGAGTGGTTAAATTTGTTAATATTAATTGCTAGAGATACTGAAAACTGTAGTGCACTGCTGTGATCATATTAGCTTTCCAAGCAAGACTTTCCTGAACAGAAATAGCAGTGTGCTTGTCTGTCCTAGATCAAAACAGCCATCAGGCTTCCATTTAAAATTTCACTGATTCTGCATCTGTATGCTAGTCTGGTTCAAGCCAAAGAACACTGTGTACATTAGCATTTCACAACTTAGTAATTGTTCTCAAACATTATGAGTTTCCGTAGAGACTGTTGGAATTAGATGTATTGCTTTTCATAGGAGAAAAAACAGTTCTATTCAAAATACTGCAAGGAAACTAACAGGAAAATACTGAAAAAAAATCATAAAATAAAAGATTGAGAGTATATTCTCATTTATCATAATCTTCTTTTTCCAAAGCTTTACATATATTAAATTCTTTGTGAAGCACTCATTCAGTTATGCTGGCAAAGGGTATCATAATATTAACTTGCAGAATGACATGGAAGGTTGTTGCTCCTCTGTTCTTTCACTTGTTAAAACCTTCAGTGATATTGTTAATCATCATAGAAGCACTGCAGGGCCCTGAGTTTTCGTCTTTTCATATAGGTGAATGAAACACTGATTGTTTGATATATGGCAATTTGAAGATTTTGTTCTTCCTGACAGTAGTTTGTATGGGCTTCTGAATTTCCCTGGATCTGTAGAAGTATCAGTGAGAGGAAAATAAAGGGATGCAAGTATAAGCAACTTTTTTCCTTTCTGAAACAAGAGCTCCAATAGGTTTATATTTAAGTTACAGAAAGAGTCCTCAATTATTTAATCTTTCTTTTCTAATTTATTAAATCCCTGTCTTGTTCACTCAAATCAACTCTACTTGGATTCAGCAGTGTATTATTGATCATACCATAGCAAGCCCTGGGCAGGCAAAATACCACACTAGCTCACCCGGTTTGAATTAAAAATGTCTTTGTTACATGGAATTGCATATTTTCTTAATTTATGTATTCAGGTGATTGGCAGTTAGAAAAACTAATAAAGGTTTCTAGAACAAATGAAGAGTATTTTACTTTTGCCTGAGGATATTCACCCAGCAGATTCCTAGCACTTAATTAGTGCAAATTTTTACTTTAGATGTACCAGTGAGAATGAGAAACAATTAATAATGGTAATTTCAGTGATATTCTATAAGGAACCTAAACATTGTCTTCTAAACAGGCATTGGGTTACTCCTAAGAAATCGTCCAGATTTAATCTCTCCAGTTTGTGTTGCAAGTTCACAGCAGGAATCCAATGATCCATTCAGAACTTACAGCAAAAACTCATATTCTTTTTACAGATTTCAGTTCTGACACTTGGCTGTTTTGGCTCAGCAGTAACCCCTGATGATGTGAAAGCTCCCAGAATGTATGGAAAGGATATCTGTGGGGTAGGGGGCTACTCTCCTCCGCTGAAAGATTTCTAGTAATGATTTGTGTTATAATTTCAACCAAGAGAACAGTTAATTGTAGTTAAAACCTGATCTGATTCTGATGCTGAATTTCCTGTGGTTCTGCTACTTCCTGTCAGTGTTCAGACTCTTCCAGTTTATCTTGCAGAACTCAGGCCACAGTTGCATCCTGATACCTGCATAGAAGTAAATTGAAGTAAATCGAAACATGCTGCCATCTATTTCTTCACATGAGAAGAATTACAGAGGAAAAGCAATATTCCCAAACTGAACTTTGCCAGAATATTTTTTTAATTGAACATTACAATAAAATTCTGTAACATTACACTGAATTTACCATACAAAACATGTATATAAATTCAATAGAAGACATTGTCAATTTGGCAGTGTTTCATCAGACATCTTAGTTATCTGATTGCATTAATGCTACATATCCAAATTCTCCTTGTTCTCGTGTTATATCTCTCCCCATTGGAATCCAGGCCCTGGAGTCAAATAAGAAAATATCCCCTACTCTTTGAACGTGTTGGATCAAAGGAATGAATGACATCTCTGATCTCGGAGAACAGAAAAGCACACACTTTGGTAAGGTCTTGCTCACTGTTAAGAAACCATGACTGGAGACACAGCACACGGTTAAAAGAGTTAGGGCCAACCCATGAAGTCCAGAGCTCAAACTTCATCTGTAACTGAACTAATGTGATTTCTGGTGTTAGTGTTCATTCAGTCCCACATTGAAAATGGCAGATCCTGCTTTTTTGTGTTTGGAACATAATGTTTAAATATGATGAAAGTGATTAAGCTTTTCTCTAGCTAAGCTTAATTTAATCAGAGCCTTTCTGAGCCCCTCACACCAATCTGGAGCTTTTTGCTGGTTCCTGATCCACTGGCATCACTTTAATTGCTATGAAAAAATATCACCTTCAGTCAAATAAAACAGTACCATTAGCTGGTTCAGCAAACCCCTCAGGCATTGCGGAGATGCTGTGGAGTCGAGTGCTCTCTGTTAATTGGTTCATTCAGACTGCGGGGGGGAAAAGTGACCATCTGCAGCGTAGTGCATCCCAAAATGCACCCAGTAAATCAGCCCGCAGCGCTCGGGCGCGCTGGAGCTGTCAGGAGCTCGGGTGCAGGCAGGGAGCTGAACCCGTGCAGGAGATGCCTGCCGCGCCCTCGGCAGCGCGCGTGGGCCGGAGCCGCCGGAGCCCGGCTCGGCATTGCCACCTCCCGGCCCACCCCGGCACTCCCCCCGGCATTCTGCTGGAGTCCTCTCCGTTCCCACACAGCCCGAGCGGGGCACTGTCACGGGCACTTCGAGCCTCCTGGCAATGCTGCTGGGCGGGTTTTGCCGTACTCCGGCCCTACAGGGAAGCCTGGTGAGGAGGGAAAGATGGGGCACAATGGCACTGGGAATCCCTGCGTGTAAACCCCCGTGTGACAGTATAAAGGTGCTTTCACGTATGTGATGTTTGTGGATTCACAGAGGACACTGCAGGTCCTCACTGTATTTTCAAATGCTAAGTTAGGCTCAGAATCCATTGTTGCACCAGGGACGTCCTTACCCATCCACTTCATTGGCTCTACGTGTTGATGACTGACTTTTGGACAAAGTTCAGTATTTCTTAACTAGCAGCCAGAACAAATGGGAAATGGCCTACAGCCTCATTTTCCTTGCCTGTGCTTCTCCATTTATCTCACTCTTCTGTATAACCAAGAGTTGGTAGGGACATATGACATTTGTCCATCACAAAAGTAAACCTAAGCCTAAAACCTTTGTTCATTTGACAAATGGGTTAGAGCTAATGCCTTTTCACCACACCTCTTATCCTAGGATTTCTTATCACTGCTGTGTCAGATATCACTGGTGTAATGGCACCTGAACACTCCATGGCCATATCAGTGCAAAGTCTGATGGCTTAACTTAAGCTGTTGTGCAAGGCAGTTCAAGTGAAGATGAGAGGTATTGCATAGATGATAGAAAATGCCCATGTATTTTCTTCCACCAGCAGAACTGAGAGGGACACGCATTCAGAGGGGAGCATACAGCTGGGACCAATATGCATTGTCAGTCCCTGGTATTTTTTTCAGTAAATACTTCGTGTATGGCTTCTGTCACGCCTCTCACTGGGGCCTTTTAGTGATAGTGTACTTAGGGCTTGGTCTTACTTAGAGTGAAAGAGTCATCATTCCATTTAAATATTCCTGAGCTTGCTGTGTATGAAACATTTTAACATCAAATTTGGAAAATGCACCCTCCCCCTGAAGTTTTACAGGTGCACTTTCTATTTAAATCTCATTAATACATGAAAACATTAGAGTGCTGAGTGGTTAATAAATACAACAAAACCAGCAGAAAAAATTATATAGTTAGCATTATATATCTTTTCTTCTGTGTCTCTGGTGGGATGAATATGCCCAGCTATACAGCAGCCCAGGAGCCATTTTAATTAGAATTTAAATTAGATTTTGTAAACCTGTGAAGAAGAAAGAGGCAAAAATAGGCCAAAAGATACTACCAACTGCAGAGAAACTCATCATGCACCGGCAGTGTCCTGGTAAAGACAGTAATGTTCTCTAGCATGATGACACTGGAGAACAAAAGTGTTGCAAGCTCTACCACAGAAAGCGCTTATGTGAGGACTTCAGACTAGCAGGCATGAAGAGGGTTTCTACATATTTGAACATCTCAGCAAGACATGCAAGACAGGAAAACCTGAGCTATCAGCAGTGTGTTAGATTTCCTGCATCAGTAGCTTTATATGTCTTTTTCCAAACAAAAAACTAATTTGAAGAAAATTTTGTAATATCCTATGTCAAAGCTAAGGCTAGTTTTTGGATACCTTTTTCCTCTGGGAAAATAATACTTCAGGACTGGCAGCTCAGCACTTCCACCACCTTTCCATTAAAATGAATTTAAATGTTAAAATAACAGGTCCATGGGTCTGCTGTTTCTCAAATAGAGCAGAAATCATGGTGCTAATTGAGAGGCAAACTTCTCAGATCCTGTTTTTTCCTAGATGCAGGTCGTGAACTGAAACTTAACTAGATTCTAAGTGCTGACTGGGTAAAAGCATCAACATTTGGGGTCCCACAGATCATGATAACATTTACTGCAAGGTCAATACCTGTAATATGGATGCTGAGTTGTTTTTTCAATTAGTCATCAGAGTGTTGTGAAACTAAGTGTCTGGACTGGTACTGGCAGTGTGTATCACTGTAATTATCAGTGCATTTTGCCATATTTTTTTCTTGCTATCAGAGAGCATCTAACATGCGTGCAAGCCAGAAGGCAACAGTTTTCCTTCCATAAAGACACTGTTTTATGGCTGTAGATATTTTCAGGCTTTTCCCTTTGTTAAATGAAGAAACGTTTCATTCAGCTCGGGAAAATGACTGGTCTTGGCAATTGCTCCGAGCACAGAGAGCGAAGAGCTGCTCGCTCCTTTTTCTCCCTGCAACTCCGCCGCTTGTCCAGCAGGAGGAGCTGCAGGAACAAGGAGCCGATTTTTCTCAAACTTACACTGAAGAAAAATACCTGGGCTCATTTGTCAGGAGAGTTCCTCTTTGTCTGCGCTACTGTACAACCGGTCAAATACAAGATATTTTTGAGAGACTCATTTATTATCAACTGATTTATTTTTCATTTTGCAAGGAGTAAAAGGTCTAGCAAGTAATTAAGACAGTGTTTTCCAAGCCCCAGTATTGAGTACTCATTTGTAGCAAATCTTTTGAGTTTCAGCTGGCAGTCATTAGCAACTGAGTACATGACAGCTGTGCAAATCCAGGTAGAAGAGACATAAATATGGTTGAAAGGGAGAGTATAGGTGGCTTTAGGTTTTTATTACTTATTGCAGTATTTTTAAACAATCAGAATAGTGCAACTAAGCAAAGGAAACTGAAATGGCAGCCTAAATAAATTGACATGATAATAGCATGATAATAGATATATAACTATGGATAAAAGGAAGTTTAGCTATCTTTTCAGCATGTAATTTTTCCTATATCGTACTTCTATATTTGTCTGTTTCATTACTAAAATATACTTATCCTGCTGGCGTATCTTCGTCTATATCCTTGCTCTTTTTCATGGAAGTTTTTTCTCATCGTTCATTTGTCTTACCTCAGGACACTGTCAGGACCAAATCCTGTGACACATTCTCTGCATGTGTTTGATTTCATTCCTACACTTGTGCCAACAAACACTTCTGTACTTCCGAGGTAGTAGGATTGCAAGTAGACCCAGGGAACAGTGGCAGCAAATAGACAACTTACATGCTCTAAGTTAAGCAAGTGCAAAACTCTCAGTAGGATTTTGGCCTTATTCCTACCAGGTTTATCCAATAACTTCCATCTGGTTAGGTTTTGCTGGCTGGTTTGGGCATTATCTTTGGTCCTCATGTCTCTTTCTCAAACTAGGCAGTGTCACGTTGATCTTTTTTCCCTCTCTCATTAGGTATTTGTTAGACCAAGACATATTACTTTTCATTTACCAAGCTGGGCCCTGTAATAAGCTGAAAAATAATTGTCCAGATCCTAAAAGCATTTGACGTTCATGCACAAGGAATTAATATAAAGTTGTTTGGCGCCCCAGTAACTGAATGCTTTTTGCCTTGCTCCCTTGTAGAAATGCTCAATGTGCAGCTCTGGTAGAGCTTTGCATTCTGGCACAGGCTGTCGCACTACAACTTCCTTAATTAGGTGTGCATTTAAACTGTGGAACAGAAGCAGCCTGAAGGCGAGGTAGAAAATACCCAAATCTACACTTTATCAAAGTTTGGGTTTAGATATGAGGCCAGAACTTCAGTGCCTCTGAAGCACTCTTTTTGGGTGGTTTTCTCAATGCTTCCTCAGAGCTCCAGAGCCATGCTCATGAGAGTTGACATGACAATTTGCAGAATATATAACCTTCCAGTCATATTCTTTGTATGCTCTTCTGCCTGCTGGTTATATCAGCCTGACAAGTTCCTAAATCCAGATTAAAAAGTAGCAGAATCTTACAGAGGTGAAGTTTGTCTTATCTGCCTATTTCATCACATGGTCAAAGGATGCATTAGCAACCACTTCACTGGAAATAAATTTATGTTGGTCCTGCCACACACAGAGTTGATACAGCCAGGAATTGCTTCAGTCAGATTGAGACAGACAAATCCCCTTTTCAAAGAATGGGCGAGGCAAAGCCAGAGCTTGTACTGGAAGCTTTCCATGCCAGACTAGGTGATGGTGTCAGATCCTCTCCTTCCTTTAATCAAAAGGGTGAACTTTTAGCATGTGTCACTATGAACATGTTTATTTGTTTAGTTACTTGATGAGGTGGAAACAGGGCATGGTCACAAGGGATAACCAGAGAGCAGCCAGGCTGGGAGCTCCTTACAGAGCTGTGCAAGTCTTGAACTAAAAAGGAAGAAAATAGGAGGCTGGGCTGCCTCTGCCTCAGAAAGCAGGATCACCACAGGTTTGGGGGAGGAGATGATGAAAGGAGGCTGCAGCTGCACATATGCCACTCTGGAAGGGTTCTAGGAATTTCCCATGTCTGCCTGCCCAAGTTCCTGATGAGTGTAAAATATTGTGAAACTGTTGTGGATGTTTGTGTTTAAGTAGGAAACTGAAGATCCAGTGGGTTTGGCATCTTCCTTCTGATACCTTTCAGGCAAGAATCTTGGGCTGGAAACAGGTGGATCTTGAGGTGTAAATCTGGCGTTGCATCCTGATAACTGCATGCACACACATACAGTCTGGGCATTTAAATGCTGGCATTTGAAAATATGAAAGGGAAAAAAAGTGGACCTACATTTGATACTATTGTGAAGGAACTGCACTGCTTCTGAAGTTCGCCTTATTCTGCACTTTTTTTAAAGTCAGGGCAACTAGGTTTTTTCCAGTTTCTCTGCCTGAGCTAATGTGCCTAGGGAAATGCAGGGACTCGGTCCTACTTCAAAGTCTAGTTGAGACTCAGGGATGGATGTGCACCATTATCTTCCTCACACTCATTTTTCTGGAGGCCCTTCTTTTGTTTACTGTCTCCTGAAACAAAACTTACCTGCCACCCTGTTCAGACTACAAAGAAAGTGATTTTCGTTCCCCTTTCATCACTTGTGTTTTTTGAGCTATCACCTTATCTCCAGCCTGAAAGGTGGGATGAGCTGTGTCTTCATTTGTGTATAGCTCCAGGCTTCCACTTAAAACATTACAGACATGATACTTTTGGGTCTATTAAGAGCAGTAATCCTGCTCCAGGGATCCTTTAAAATATGTAGATATAAAAAGTCCAGGATCAGTAATCCTTCACCTCTGTAAAATAATTACTTACTAGACTTTTATCAAAAATAAGGATGCTAAATTTGCTCTCTGAATATGTCTAGGGCTTACATAAATCTTTTCATCACCAATGTTCTAATTATATAAAATAGGTGTGAGTATAAACAAAAACCATCTTTTTTCATGACTTAGGAAAATATAAGTAGATCTAAATAAGTATAATATGATGTTTGATTTTGAAAGAGAAGGAATTTATCATCAAATGTCAGATAAACTCAGAGTTTGGCTTGATTCTAGCTCAATTTCACAAATTAAAGGCAATAAAATGTAAGTTCATGGATTATTATTTTAAATTACCGTTGTTGATGAATAACAGTATTAAGGAAATAATCCCTGTATCTTGTTATGTTAGATACAGTTAACTGTGCCAAATTTCTGAAGAAATGTGACATCAAATTTGTATCTGTTGTTAGGTTCCCCAAGCTTGTAACAAACCAGAGAGAGCTAACAAACCAGACTGTTAGTTTTTAATACAGAGCAAAAGAATATTGAAAGTACCCTTCTTTGGTACAGATTCTTGTAGTGAATGGGTATCACCATCAGAGTGGAGTCTTATTCTGGCATTTCTTGTTAGAATAAGGAAGATTAGTATATTTTAATGGAGTATCTCTATATAATGGTCTCCGCCAAGACGGAGTCCCTACTCCTTCTGACCCACTCCCCCCTGCCCACAAAAATGATAAATTACTGCTGTGTATTTACTACAGTTTTTCATTATCTTCATTTACTATGTGCCCTTTAGCTCCCTGATAGGTAATTAATAATATATTTGGTCTTGGGGTTATTTGTATTTGTAACTTTACTCTTGGGGAACCTTAACCAGTTTGAACTGTATCTGACCTCATTTTTCAAGTTTTTCTCAAGAGCAAAGTTATTAATCTTCAGATTTCTCAAGTTGAGTCATGCATTACTCTTCTCAAAGTAACAACTACAAAAAGTCCCTGCTAGCCTTTCTCTTTTTTAAATTTTGTTTGGGTAGATACCCTACTATCTAACCGAGAAAGGTAGTGTCATGCCGTGGCCTCATAGCCTTTTTTTCTCACTTGCAATTTTGCTCTGATGTCATGAGCAGTACAATGCTGGCATAATCAAAAGTATAGTTGTGTCCTTGAAAACTATTAAAATCACTTATGCATTCCTTAAATCATGACAGACATATGTACGTGCACTTATGCACAAATTCATGAGGGTGAGGACTTTTCTAGTTTGGTAGGAGTCACTGCAATGATGCTCATTATTAACTAACACCTTAAAATGCACTTAACAGTAATAATCACTACTGGACTTTCAGCTGCATTTTTTTGTGTATCATTTGTATTGACATGTTCCTCTTTTTTTTGCCACAAAACTAGCAAACCACTCCTTTCTACGGTGATGAGAAGGCAGAGCATTGATTGTTTGAGTGGAACAGGGGCATAACAATTACAATGATTCCCAGGATGCTTTTAGTGATCCTGAAAGCTGAGCATCAAAGCATTACCACATTCACAAAGCAAACCTATAGAAGTACTTGATGAATGTAATTTTTTCCCCTTTTTTCTGCTGCAAGGACTGTTCTGGCTTCCTGCTATTGTCCGTTCTCCATTTTTGTCCCCATGCCTGGTGCATGTCTGTGCCACTGATTGCTTTTGTTGGCAGGTCACGTGTGCTGCATGTTGCCACACAACTCCTTGCCCTTCAGAAAATCCTTTAACTCCGCTTTCTCCTCTGATAGCACGGCACTGTGCCAGCAGCTCCTCACTTTTCATACTTAAACCACCCGGGTTGTGTAAGAGGCACAATATTGCTTGCCACTGCTTTGGAGAGTTCTTTGTGATGGCTTTTAATACAGGAGAGCACAACCTGTATGTGGCAGAAAAGGCAGGGTTGAGAGCTGTTTTCCAAAGCAATCATTACTAGTCTGACCAGCTGCACCAGTCAATGAGTAAACTATCAATTTCTCTCTGTGTCTGTCATGGCAAAAATACACTGTGTGTATGTGTACTTTTTGTGTGCTGCTGATCCCAGTAGCATTGCCACTTTCCCCAAAACTCATGTAGTTTGGGTTTTTAACCATGCATTAATTTTGGAGGTCCCTACTAATGGTGGTATTAAAGGGAGAGATTTCTATAGACATAAATTCTACCCCAAATTCCTCAGAGGCAGAGAGTGCCTGGCTTCCTAATCTCTTCCTTTCCAGCTCAAGAGAAGGTGGTTAGAAATTACTCAGAATTTGTGAAATTGTACACAAGCTACGACCCCCATCTGCTGAAGAGGAGAGGATTCAGGAAACTGGTGTCAGTGGCCAGAGCCACTCAGTGGGAAAAGGTTTGCAAGAAAAAAAAAGGAAAAAGAGAATGATCCCTATTTATCTCCTCCAGAACTGACCAAGCAGCTGTATATCCTCTTTAGGGGTCATACACAATCAGGATGGCAGGAGCAAGCTCAGCAGTTTCAGAGTTGAAAGTCTCTTGGGCAAGCAGAGCTTTGCTGGTAAAAGATGTAATGTTTGTGCTTCTTTAGGCCTGCTTCAGTGAATCCATTCCTTCACTGCTTGTAATCTTCAGGTATTGTAGATCTTGCTGTTCTGTTCTACAGACCTGTATTCCATGACAAATAAATGAAAGTTGCAGTTTGTGACCTTTTTCTGCCTCTATGCATGCTGAATTTTAAATTACCACTAAAGTAGACCCAGGAGCATCCATGTTAGCTCATCCCAGTTAGATAATAAATGTATCTGCCAGTTCCTGCACATGCAGTGGAATATTAGAAAACTGAAGTGTTTTCCTGTGTTTACCCATGACTGTTTATATTTGGGTGTGCTTTCCCTGCATGTCACTATGGTCTTGCTTTGAAGTCTTGGACTAAAACTAGTACTGCACTGATTTCCAAAGGCTTTGTGTACATAAAAGAGTTGCTAATGATGCCAAATACCCTAGTAAATGTTGGATTTCACAATGTAGAAGAGATGGGCTGAAACATGTTTCCAGGTTTCCATTCAAATGCATCATTCAGATGTCTCCTTAGGAAGCAGGGGAAGCTTTTAATTTGAAAAACCAAGGCAAACCTTTTCCATGAGCTTATACAAGTCAGAGACCAAATGTTTGCACTTCACTTTGCTCTTAGGAATCTGCAGGTTCTGGTGCTAGTGAAGCTGAAGACCTGTGTTATGTAGCTCTCATCGTAGTTTTCAACAGATTTCTCTTAATATATGAGCTTCCTTAAATATCCTCATATCAGACAAAAGAGCCATTGTTCAATAATGTCAGAGAATGAGATGGGGATTAGTATTATTCCACCAGTCTACTATATGCCTGGATAAGAATTTTATTTCCAGTAGAGTTTTGAAATACATTTGCAAGGCAGAATTAACTTAAACAGAGAAAGTTGAACTGTTCATTTTCCTACGTACTAACTCCAGTGCAACAGAAATTTTGAATTGGACCTATTTTTAATTTCACTTCTTCTTTCTTCATAGATATGCTTACATACTCATTCCCACAACCACACAGTCCCATCAGTTATGCCTGCAAACCTGAGATTTTCTATGAGGGCTGGAAACTAGCACCAGAAATTTTAAAAAGTGGGATAAAATGCTTGTTTGCAGTGCTACTGAAAAAAAGACCTGTGGAACCGCAGGTTTGCAATGGTACCTGGGCAGCTGTGAGACCCTGGTGTGTTTTTTATCTCAAACCTCTTGCTCTATGGAAGGTGGACAGACGGTGAGGGTTTATCTTTAACAAGGCAAACATTTGTCTACCTCTTTTGTAGGATTTTTTGACTACTTTACATCATCTCAGGAACACAAATATGGAAATTTGAAGCCAAAACAAGTCTTTCACACAACACCCAGAAATGCTCAAGTGCTTGGTACTTTACAGCTCATCAAAATCTGGCCATTTCTTGAAAATGATTAAGCCAATCTAACTCAAAGTTCAGGAATATTCAGAGTTATACTATGACAGAATGTCACCACACTGGATCACATATCAGCTCTGTAATCAAGGAAAGGCTGTTTTGCTACTGTTTAATGTACTGTTACGCCAGATCAGGAAGCCAGAACTGTTTCCACACATCACTCATTTAGCAAAGCTCCCACTAACTGCATGTGACCAGGAGAGATACCTTGAGGCAAGGAAGGATTCTCATGGCTCTATGTGCACTTGATTCTCATCTCTCTGTGTACATTTGGTGTGTTTTCTATGCATTCTGTTTTCTAAAATGGCCTCACCTTCATGTGACCATCTGATGTGGCTTAGCAGGAGAATCCATGCAGCCTTTGTGATGGGCTGTAATGTACAACAGGGGCAATGCTGCGGTTCTGGGTTATTGTGGAGGTTCCCCCAGAACTCAGCTTCATTTAACTTCTGGATGGTGTCCCCTTCTCTGCCAGGACGTCTCCCCTGGTAGGCAGCAGTGGCTGAACTGCCAAAGCCAAATGACAGCTGCTGCCCAAACTGGAATCAAACCAACTATTTCCAAGAAAAGCATCCTGTTCTGAGCAATCAGATTCCGTAGTTCAGGAAAAATTATCTGTGAGACCTTCACACTAAGGCATATGCCAATTTTTGGGTTACAAACATGATTTTCTG
The DNA here is from genome assembly GCA_013399875.1 of Gymnorhina tibicen. NCBI lineage: Eukaryota > Metazoa > Chordata > Aves > Passeriformes > Artamidae > Gymnorhina > Gymnorhina tibicen. Next base: position 407,428 of record VXAZ01004425.1, on the reverse strand, counting down.
CCATTCAAGACTTCCAAAGCCTTTCTTTTTATAGATAACATAATTTATTATGTATGGGAAGGCACAGAGTTTCTGAATCTGTGTTTCATGACAGTGGTAGACTTGGCATATTTTTTTTTCCATTAAATTACATTGTTAGCTTTATTTATCTTCTCAACTTTTGTATAGGATGTTGCAGGATTTGTTAAAAGGCCTTTGCTGCTTCCACTGGATCTGTGAATCCATGCTAGAACTGACTTTGAATAGCTTGCTTGTCTGCATTCACAGTCTATCTTTCAACAACCAGCACAAAAGAAAAAATCTAAGTAATGCTGCTGGTTAGAACTTTCCCCTGTTGTTCATCAAAAATAAGCACATCATTAGCTTAAAGCCAGCTGAGAGTTTTGAGGAGAGTGGATAGAGTCTGCAAAGCCCTCGTTAAAAATAATTTTTAAAAAAGCTAAAAAAACGGTGTAACTGTAGTTTTTACAGATGTCAGAAGGAATTTAAGAAAGGTGCCCTAGGTCCTGTACACCTTATGTTTTTCTTCCACTGAAGTTTCCCCACATACTTTACAAATGCTTGCTTTAGCTGATGAATTTAAGACTATTATTCAATACAATGATGTGTTTGCAAACACTGGGAAGGAACGTTTTTCTCCAATGAAAAGGGTTCTTTTACATAGCTGTATTTCCATTCTTTGATGTGGGTGAGGTAATCTGTACCTAGTCAGTGCTTTGGAGTGTTTAAAAATGTTTCTAAAAAAGAAATAAAAATCTTCTAGATTTCCTATATATTCGATTGCTTTTATTCCTTTGCAAGATGCCAAGAACCTAAACAAAAGCCTGTCTATCTATGAAGAGAGGTATCAGGCCAAAGAGGGTCTCACTGAGCTTTTGTTCACCTGTTTGGTTTGTCTAAAGCCTTTCATGCGAGTCGTATTTCTGAATTCTGTTGTTCATATTTTATGGGAATGGCTAGCTGGTTGTACTGCGTATGCAAAATGCCTGCAGATAAAAAAAACAAATGATAATTTTAGAGGCTTTTGTAAAGGAACTACTTTGAGATCTAGCCGAAGTTGACCGCAATCCTTTGCATTTGGGGCTTGAGGCTCAGTGTGTCCTGTGCTGTTCCTGCGGTGTTTGGGAAGGCACAAAGGCTGGAGTTCCCTCTGTTCCACCCTTGCTCCCAGGGATTAGCACTTAGCAGCAGTAACTAACCACAGAGGCCTTGCCGAGAAGCCGAACCCTGTAAGCACAATTTGCATTTACAGCATAACACTTGTTATGGCAAAGGAGCACAGCCCTCTTGGTTTCGACTGCCATGTCACCCAAATGAGTTATGCCACTATTATATGATACCAGTCATTATGAGGAAGATGAGGTTATTTCCCTGTAATCTGAAGTCTGTGCATTGTGTTGTTTCTGCACGGAACTATTAAGTCCAACTGGATAGACTTGCCTTAAATAGCCATGCACATAGGGATTTTGAACAGTTTTCTGTTGAATACAAAGGGTTTAAACTTGAACGGTGTTCTCCAGCCTCGGCAATACATTGTCAGAGTTCATATTCCTCTACAGAGCTCATACTCAAAGGCAGCTGCTGCTTCTGAGCAGCTCTGCATCGCCATCAAGGTAATACACCTGTGCTGATACCCACTCTCAAAATCAGATGGGGTCATGGACAGGAAAAGAGAGCTTTTAGCTCTACATCTACCTCTTCCAGTTCTTCCCAGATAGCTTTGTCCAGCTCAGAGCAGGAAAACAGGAGGTCTGACCTACCATTTCATACAGCCACATGATGGACTTCATGGGCTGACAGCATGGGGGTTCACCTGGGATAACCCCGGGGCCGAAAGGCTGCTGTGTGGCCTGCCAGAGGGTTTGAAGGGGTATTTACACTCTTAACAACAAAAGACCTTCCTTGTCCTGGTATAAGGGGACAGAGGGAGAGAGCATTATCATCTCAGGAGCTCCTCATCAGCCTCCTCTTCACCCTGGCCAGAGTGGTCTCACATACCATCAGCTGTGTAGGCACCTTGGTGGCCTGTGTCCACACCTAGTCCTCTCAAGCCCCTGTGCAGAGCAACCCAGTGGTGGCCATTGCCTCTCTGGACAGCTTCAAGGAGTGTGCTCTTGGGGATGCTCTTCTTGATGTCTCACTCCAATCCTCTACAGATCAATTTTTGAGCTCGTAATCTTTACACCCTTTCCCTTTTTTTCCCACTTGTTGTCTCCTGGAAGCAGTTTTGGTTTGGGGTTTTGTGGGTTTGGTTTTTGGTTTGGGTATTTTGAGTTGTTCTAGGGGTTTTTTCAAGGCCTTTCCCTTCTGGGAAGGGCTTGAAGATTTTGTTAGAGCCAGGAGCAGATGAAACGATACGCTGTCCTGTGTGCAGCCAATGGTTACTTGGAGAACTTGGGAGCTTGGCCGTGACCCAAAAGGTCTAACCTGCCTGGAGATAAGGTACTGGGCTCCTGGGGTTGGCAAGAGACCAGAGTGTGGTAAAAGCTGAATTGCCCAATCAGGCTGAAGGAGTAGGAGCTCTGCTTGCTCTGGTGGAGATGGGAGAAAATGTATTGCTTTTCTGAAGCTCAATAGTTCTGTCAGAAATTTTACATCTGAAGAGAAGTGTGATTTGTGTTTCCTAGTAATTGTTTGGTGAGCAGTGTGGGAAAGAACATAGTAATTTTCACATAGGCAGCTATTTTATGGGTTTTTCTGAGGTTGGTAATGGCTGGGATTTGGCCCATGATTTCAAAACCCCTGGCCAGTACACACGGAAGAAAACCTTAGCAGAAGGTTTTTTCCAGAATGACTTTTTCTTCAGGTAACACAAATGAGATCAGCTCCCAGACACGAAGTTTCCATAAGCAGAAGATAACCAGCCCAGCTGAGAAGTTTGCACTGGAGATGTCAAAGTTCAGCTGGAAGAAGTTTATATCTGGATATTTTCAGTCTGCTGAAACTCAGGAAGACAATTTCCCACGTGAAGCATTTGAGAGTCTTAACCTCAGAACATACTGCTGGATCTTGATGCTCTTTGGGACATTTGGAACTAGTTGGGGTTGGAAAATATACCTGCAAATTGTAGGCAGTCATGTTTGACTGTGATGGAATTTCAGTTCTTGTAGCAGCCATACAAGAAGTCCACACATACGAGTGGAGTATAACTCATACCAGTGCTGTGAGCTGGTGTTTGACTGGTGCATGTCTTCTGCCAGACCTCACAGTTAATTGTATGCCTAACTATTTAAAACACTATGACAGTGTTTTTAAATATAAGGTGGCATTATAACAACTTTACTCAGCAGTTTTCTGCAAATAATAGTCACTTTATTAAAAAAATTCCAGATCAGCTTACAGCTTAACGCCAGTCATTGACAACCATTATAATAACAAACCTCTGCTTTTCAGGGAATGGGACTTGTGCAAATTATTGAAAGATCAAGCTTGTGGCTGACATACTTTTTAAAGACCTTTAAAATTGATACCTCAGATATCCTTGCAGAGTGAATTCAAAGATAAAAGGTCTTTTAATCCTTCTGCAGGGGCTGCATTAGCAGCACAACCGTGTCTTGGCCAGGCTTGGGAGACCTGCGTCCCCTCTATGCTTCTGAGCCCAGGGTGGCTGCCCCTGTGCAGAGGGGTGCAAAGCAGAGGTCCCACAGGCATCACTGGCACAGGTGCTTATCTGTCACTCAGCTACAATGATAGATGAAGAAAAGCCTGAAGATTGCTCTTCCTCCAGCTCCCAAAGGAATTTTTTTGGCAGGTCTGGTTGTTTCATCCAGACATTAATTACCTTTGTTTTATCATCTTCTCATCACTGCCAAAACCTCTGAATACTCTTGTGTGTCAAAAAAACAGAGTTCCTTTAGACCTCAGATAATTAAAATTAAATAGAAACTTTTAAAAAAAAGCTTAAAACCTGTGAGTTGAAGATAAGCTAGAGATTTATTCATTTTTAAGAAATGGCTTCTCTAGCTGACAGTAGTTTAGAAAGCTTCTGTGTTTATACAGGTACCTACAATCTGTCCATCTCTTAATTTCTTCACCAAGAATTGATGTTAATAAATAGAGAAGACATTCATTTCTTCACATACAAAGACTCATGTTGCCATACGGTCACAACATCAACAGGGGCTAATTTTTCGGGCTTCACAAAGCAAAGCCAGCCATCCACCCACATTAGCTTAGAAACCTGGCTGCACTTAATGCTCTTTCTTTTTTCTAGCAAAGGCTCATTCCTGGAAACATGTTGCTCTTTGAATAATGGCCATTTTTGGATACTTTTCTTTGATGGTCTTAGGCTTAGCAGGTTGCTAGTGCTACTGTGTGCCAGGCCTTCCCTTGAGGGACTCTGCAGTGGGTGCATTGCTGGTAACCGCAGAGATTTGAATCCATCATTTTCTTCTGAAATTTTCAGAAGCAAAATATATTGCTCTTCTCGAAGTTTTTCCTCTTGAAGTCTATGGAAAATTAGAAGTGAATTCACAAATGTAGTTCTTCCATAGCAGACAACAAAAGCCCTTTCGAGGAGAACTTGAAACCACATTGATATTGCTGTATTTAATCCCTCAAACCACTTTTGCTAACTAATAAGTAATTTAAAGAAAGTTTACTTCAAAACTTAGGTACTAGGTTATTACAGTGCCTGCATACTGCAGGTTTATATGCAACAGCTAAAACATACTTTTGATCATACTCTGTAGCGAGCGCACCAGGCTGGTCACGTAACATAAGGTCTCATGTAACAGAGGTCTCCTAAACCTTACGGACATTCTGCATATAGATCAATAATAATGGTGGGTTTGACTTTTAATTTTCTATGTTCTTCTGTTTTAGAACTAGGACAGCAGCTAAATGTACAAGTACCTAAAGGAATCCCAGTTCAATCTCAGACTGTCCCTTTTCATAAAGGATTGCATATGCTGACAAAATACATACTGTGACCTTCCTTCTGCATTTCTTATTTACAAGGTTTCTGGAGATGCACTCCAAAGATACATTTCTTATTTAGAAAGAACAATCTTATTCAAAGAGCAAATAATGACTCTGAACATTTACTTATTCCAAAAATGTGCTTTTCCACATGGGATCACAAGACCAGTCTGCTTCTCTACAGCAGCAGCAAAGCAACCTTTTTTGCTGCTAAACTGTTACATCTTCTCTCTGCAAAGGTGCAGTTTGTACAGAGTTTGCCATCAGAGAACTGCACAGGGAGTGAAGGGACAGTGACAGAGGTGGGGTATACCACAGGTGAAACACACTTCTTCCCGTGTAACAAATGCAAAGCAGTGCCCAGAAGCAATTCTGGTAGCTAGGGACTTCATGGTCCCCTCCACTCCCAGTGCACCCCCCAGATCCTGGCTCTCCTACTCATGCCCTGCTGTGGCTGCCCCTCTGGCCTGGGCGGCATGGTCTGACAGACAGGGGTTTCTAAGCATGCTAAGGAAGCTAAAACAGAAACATTTCCAGAACAGCATGGTGGAATGATCCACAGATACACCGCTCCACTACATCATCAACTGTCCCAAGTGATGCCCATGTCTCCTACATTCAGTATGGAATTCTATGCATTTTCTCCCCCTCCAAACAGGGGTTAAAAAAATGGCCAGTACAAGACAAATTAAGTCATCGCTCTACTTCTGGAAAGCCAAACTCCTCCTCTGACACTTTAAAGCTTTATCTCCAGCTGTGTCTTGGTGTATCTCCTCTGTCCTGGTTTGCCTACACCCTCCTCGGGTATATTCTCACAATTAATTAAAGGTTGTCCCCCAAAACGCCGGTGCAGCATCCCGTGTGGGAGCTGCAGCTCAATAGCTTCCTGTCTCCCCTCCATTTGCGCTTCTGGTCTCTGCCAGGGTTAACTCCAGTTCTGCTTATCTCGGGGATTCAACACTGTCTGCCGTCTAGTAGATCTGAGTTTCCCGAGATTACTCCCAACTGTGGGAATTGTCCCAAAACATCTCTGCTGTTGTGACTGCCTTATCCAGCATCTCTTTAAAATGCAGGCTCCAGGTGACTGACTTCCAAGTAAGAGGAGCTGAATGGGTTTAGACAGATTAACATTCTAGCAGTAAGTGGCAGTCATTCCAAGGAGCTAAATCAAATTCTCAAGTGCTCATTAGCAACAGGGAAGAAAGGGGGGAAAAAAGGAGAAAAGAAAAGAAAAAGTAAGGAAAAAACCTAGTTTGAGAACATAAAAAAGAGTGGGTACATAATGGAGAGACTTGGTGTAAGCTGTTTTTTCATTAGAGTTTTTCATTGATGGCCATCACCCTAAAACACCAGGTCATGGGGTGCTGCTGCATGGCATTAGCTTGTAACACAAAGTACGAAGGTGCAGTTGACCCAGGTTCACCTCAAGTTCAGAATCAACCCGGTAAGTTTGGCTGGCAGGATGTGTGCTAGCAATGCCGCGCTTCAGTGGCAGGGGGAAAACTATCGCAGCTGCCATTTGCTGTCCAGCCTTGGAAGGACTGCTCTGCACCCTGAAAAACAAAATACAAGTCTGCTGTGATGAGTTCACTCGGGTCATCCAGGGCACTTCGTGCTCTCATAATGATTTGTCTGTTTGGAGTGTCCTAATAGGACAGAATTGCAGCAATCGCTGTGAGGGGGAGGTAAGGAGGACGCTCACCACTTAGCAATCCGGACAAGAAATACTGCTCTGTCTCGGGGCGTGCAGGGACGGTGGCTTCACCGCCGGTTCCGAAAGGTGCACTGACACTGGCCATTGCCAAATAACACGCTGAGAAGGACGGCACAAGTGGCCCTGCGGCATCCGTCCCCTGCACGGCCATCCTGCGTCCCCCTGCTCTGGCAGCACGGCTCCCCTGCCCTCCACTGCTCCCCTCCCGGGCACCCACCACTCCTTCCCCTCCCGGCGCAGGGTGAATCGTGGGTCTGAGTCCTACTAGTGAGTGGAGTAGTTTACATTAATACAAAATATTTACAGTTTTTTCTCAAGCTTGTTTTCCCAGAGTTCTACAAATCACGCAAACAGATTTTTGCGATTTGGGCGGTTGCACTGCGGAGCTTCACCTGTTCTCACTAAAAGCATAATAAAAGGCGTAAATAGGAAAGACTTGGAATAATTAACAACTTGTCCCATAAAAGTAAAATCAGCTCTACCTGAGTGCAGAGGGAAGTCCCTACTGACCTTTTACATTTCAGAAACAGCAGAAGTAAATCCTGCCCCAGGTTCCCCTTGCTGCTTGATTTACTCAGAGAAATATTTTCACTGCTGTTTCACACAGCACTAATGAGTTTAAAACCCAGTGGGTTCACAGCAGCTGAACGGCGGCGAGAGCACAACCCTGAACTGTACCCAGCTACGGACTTGCCTGCAGGAAAGGAGGAAAACCCAAAAGCACTCTGCAGGCTTGAATGCTTGAAGAAAAGTTGTCTAAGGGTTTGGTTTAAATCAGGCACCCATACCTGGCTTTGTACACATCAGAGCTCCTGATGCCAGCCCTCCCAGGTTCTGCTTGGCTGCTGGCTCATGCTGCTCCTTTCCCTGCACTCTCCACCTGCTCTGCACAGTGTGCTTTGCCTAAGTGAAGCTCACCCTTGGCACAGGAGCATGATGGAAAGTGCCTGGGTGTTCCGGCAACAGAGTCAGCATGAAGCCTGGAGACAGTTGAATACATTTCTTTGACCGGCACCCACATTTTTCAATGCCTTTTAGAAAGCAGTTTTCACCGAAAAAAGAAACAGCAGCAAAGAGATCAAGATGTCAGGAAATGCTTTTGCTGACTTGGTGTGAAGAAAATATTTTTCTTATCCAAAGCAGCAGAAGAAGTTGAAAAAGTCACTTGACCTTCCTTCCTTTCCTCTCCTTATCCTCTAGGCCTTCTGCCTCTGCAAAGGACATTTCTTCAGCCATTTGCCGTCCTGTCTAGCACATTTCTTCATTATTTTTTCCCTTACATAGTCAGCTCGATGGACTATTCAAAACACCTCTTTCTGGTTTGCTCCTACCTTGCACTGATGGGCATGGCAAAGCCTTCTGCTTGGATCCCTCACACACGCAGTGGTTATGGAATTTTGCACAAACAGTAGCTGAAATGATAGCAAGTTGCTATCTGGTATTTTGAATCTCTGCTCTAGTCTCAATAGTTTACAGGCTGCAAATTTGTGGATCTAAGCCCATTATGCTTGAAAGCACTGCATACTGCAAAAATTCGTGCAGGAATTTGAGTCATTTTGCTAGGAAGTGTCATGCATAGCTCCCATGATCACTATTACAAAGTATGATCCTAATTAAAAGAAACCCAAACCACAAAAAGCACCTTTGTGTTCAGAATCCTGATCGGTTGCTAGTGTAAATTATTGTTTCCTTCCCTTTTTCTCTGGATTTCTTTGCTCCTCTAAGCTGAGTAAGGAGCAGAAAGTTGGATCTTTTTCCTACTATACCATGCATCTGCACTGCAAGTACAGTCCCCACTGCAGGCACTGTCAGTACAACATAGTCTCCAGGCTCATAATTAACAGTGATGATTAATGGCAAAGTGTCTGTCAGAAACTGTGGGAATAACTGCTCATCCCTAAAGGAAGGGGGATGCACAGGATGACCTCTCCAAGTCTCTTCCAGCACTGTGACTGTGACAACTCGAAGACAAAAGGCCCCCAGCTTGTTTTTCAAGTAGTCAGCTCTTTGCAGAGCTGCAGCTAACAGCTAGGAAAAAAACATCCTTCCATCTGCAAGCAGAGATCATTGATATGTGTGCAAAATTCTCCTGCCAGGTAATTTTTTTATGAATATTTGATTATTTTCTTCCAATTATTACCACAATTGTACTATGATGCTAGCTGCTAACGGCAGGCTCTGTGTTCAAAATTATGCTTTCTGTGACAGCTGTAATGTATGGACCTGGAAATGGAGCCCAGATTGCAGTAGGTGTCCTGCTGTCTTGTTAGAGACTTCAACCCAATGAACTTTCTTAGAGTTCAGTCCAATGATGCATAGTAAAACTACTGTTTCTGACCTGTTTCAATGGAAACAGGTTTGTATTAGAAAAGAACGGAAACACCATATCTCAGGGACTTAGATTTTTGTAAAGCTGTTTTCATCATTGCTGTTCTACCTTTCACATGAAAACTAGGAACAAGAGAACACTTCAATGAAAATTTTAATTTTTAGTAAAGATCCTCGCTTTGAAGGGGGAAAATTATTTCACCTGGTGAAACTTTTCATGATGCTGATGTGAATGGAAGTGTGATGGCATGAAACTGGTGCCACTGCAGTAGCCGGTGTGCATGAACAGGTTTGTTCCCAGGTGGTGGCCATTCCGTGATAACTGGGCATTTCCTCCCCTGCTGCCATCAGTAGCACCTCCCTGGTGGCTCAGGGGCTATTTATGCTGCGCAAGATGGCTTGACCACAACTATATTTTGGGAGTGCTTACATGATTTCTCTGTCAGCTCAGCTTCAGCTTGTACTAACAAAGTGGTAGCAGATGGGAGAGAAAAGGGTCAGAGCACTCAAGGGTTTTGTGTGGTTTCTGTCTGAAATGTTTCTCAGGTGGTCAAAGCCTCCTTCTAGATTTCTCCACTTGCTCACTTGCTCCTGCAGACTGGGTAGAATCTATGATTTTTTTTTTCTGCCTGCAATTTAAACTGGCGAAATTTGGGAAAAGCTGCAGCTGGATGGGTATGTCTGGAAAAAAGAGAAAGAAAGAAAGAAAGAAAGAAAGAAAGAAAGAAAGAAAGAAAGAAAGAAAGAAAGAAAGAAAGAAGTGAAATGTAGTAAAGCTTATGCAATTACAAGAAAAAAGAGAAAAAAAACCCCACAAAGCAAACCCCCAAAAGCAGCTTGGCCATTGTAGTAGAAAGTGCTGGTAAAACCCCAGTCATGTCAGCGTTGGCTAGAGGGAAGGTGCTCCTGACTGTGCACCCTGTTCCTCTCCATCTCTCCTGCTTAAAACAATTGCCTATAATACCAGTAGATATTTTGGCTTTGTCAAGGTTATTATTAACAAACCACTAATTACTAAGCTAATAGAATGAAAAGAAACACTCCACAATTAAGACCTATAAAATTCATATAATCTCCGTACTTTTGTAGGAGCAGTCTGACGGGGATGGCAGAGCCCCATTACACGGCACAGAAGGTGGCTGGCCTCCAGGCAGTGTAAGTCATCAGGTCTGTGGCAACCTGTACTTCTTACTGCTGTTGGTAAGAGACTATTTTAGGGCATACAGATTTATTTGACCTTCACTTACTAAGACCAGACTAAGCCATTAGTTATTCTTCTAGTGAATCCCATTAATTAACCTGCCAAATATTTCATCAGAGTTCCTAATGGGAAAACATACAGAGGAGCTAATGTTTATTATGGTCACTAACGTTGCTTATCTTACTGTAGATCTGGAGGGACTTGGTCATGGATCAGGATCCTGTTATGCTAAACGCTGGCAAGTGTGGATCACATCCCATATTTTTTCCCACAGAACTTATCATCTGAATAGACTTTGTCAACAGATCTTCCTTAGGATAGAGTATGCCTGGACTGGAAAGATAAAACAGCAAGAATTACCTTTTTTGTTGTGAGTTATACGCAAACAATATAAATATAACTTTAAAAGTTATACTTATTTAAAATTCAAACCAACTGTGTCTATGCCCCTGTTTGTGACTGTGTCACGTATTCTTCCACTTACCATGTTATGTATAATCAGAAGTCATAGTTTTATGTCGATCTTATTCTGTATGAACTGATATATGCAATGCTAAACATTTACTTCTAGGTTAATCTTTTTAAGAACAGTGAATTGCTTAGAATGTTGCAACTAAGACTAAAATAAAGCATGAATTTTAATGTGCCGTGTCTTTTATTCAAGTATATACAGTCCGCATTTTTCACATAGACTGAGTGAATTTCACCTTTATACTGTACATTTTTAATTAATTTTCAGCTAGGGAGGATTTAATTGCTCTTTAGAACTGACTTGTTTGAACTCTCAGATTAAGCTGGAAAGGTGCTGTGAAATACTGAAAAAGAGGAAAAACCAGAAACATACAAATGTTCATCATTAGCTAACTGCAGGACACCGCAAGTAAGGGAACTAAACTGATAAATATGCTTTCTGTATAACATCTCAAATCTGCGTTTACTGTTCATCTTGCTGCTATGAATCTGAAGGGGCTGGTAAGAGTAGGGATCTTCTTCAGATAGTGCAGCAAGACACATGGCGCTGCTGTTATATGATCATCAGTTATAAAATAATTATCATTGAAATTTTCAAAACTGGACCTCAGTGCTACTTCTCTTAAAAAAAAAAAAAAAGAGAGAGAGAGAACAGAGAAAATATTTTGGCCTTAACTATTTTCCTGTCACACAGCCTTCTGTCCCTATTTCTCAGGTAAGTGTGTGGATCTTTTGTCCTGTTTAATTACTCCTTCTGTCCCCACTGCTAATGCTTATCTTTCCTAGTAGTCTGCATCCTCTTTTTTCCTTGTGCATCTCCAATTATTAATTATTGTGTCCTTTCTGGAGGGTAAGAGACATTGAGCTGGATACCGGCACTTGGTGTTTGGGGCTTACTCAGCAGTGGGGGAAGGCAGCAGCTGCGCAAAGCCTGTGATGAGAAAACATGAGTAATGCTCTATCAAAGGTGGTCAAGGGCCCAATCTTGCTTTTTGTTTTGCCCTATCATGGCCCCATGGGAATATTTTAAGGAATTATTTCAAAAATTAGTTTGATCTCGTGGAAGTTGATTTCTGACATCTGTCACCCATTATGGAAGGAGCTCCTGTACCAGAGTGGGTATTAGAAACAAGAACAATGTCCAAATTTGAGTATTGACCCAGAACTTTGCTGAAAGTCAAGGCAAATGTAAAGGTAATCATAATTTTCTGCTGCAATTTGTCTTTGGGCATATGTCCTTCCGTGGTTAGATGGCTAAGAACATGAAAACTGAACATTTTCACGAAAAGTGTTACTGAAAAGTGTTAAAAAGTTTTAGAAAGTTTTAAACTGAAAGAGGATAGATTTAGTCTAGATTTTCGGAAGAAATTCCTCATAATGAGAGTGTTGGGGCACTGGAGCAAGTTGCCCAGAGAAGTTGTGGATGACCCATCCCTGGAGCAACCTGGTCTAGTGAAAGATGTCCCTTCCTGAGGCAAGGGGTTGGAATTAGATGGTGTTTGAGGTTCTTTCCAACCCAAAACATTCTATAATACCATGATTACTCGTGAGTGGCTAGACTGGAGACAGCTGAGGGCTCAAAAGCTGCAAGCCCATGCACAGAACAGAGAAGAAAACCAACAGGTTACAGCAGTGCAGGTGAACAGTCTTACTGAAAGCCTGCAGAGGAGCCTTCTGGTTTAGCATCATCTGTTGCTGAAATAAACTATTTCATAATTATCTGATTTCTCCTGTATCCAGAAAATTCCTGATTCTGTTGCAAATTGCTAATTTAAAAAAAATTATTTTACCTAGCTACTGAAATCAAAAATAATATCAGTGTTTATTTACATAAGGCTTATGTGGTACAGAGATCTTATGTATCTGGGTGACCTTCCTGTCTGAGGGCTTCCTTTTCTGCATTACAGCCCCACAGCCTGTGTCCCATGTGCTGCTGGAGTACTTCTGTCCACTGGAGCATGGAGGGGGTTCAGCTCTCACCATTATTTTCAAGTCCCTGAGTCATCTGAGTCCTTTTTTTCTGGTAACCACCCATGACTATTATGGGATGTGTGTGAACACCCCCTCCCTCCCACAGTAACAAACCTTCCTAGTTGTTTCGCTGACCTCTCACACCCAGCTGAGCACACAAGTGTCTACATGCACCACAGTGATATCTGATGTTGTCTCAGTGACTTCCCAGACCTTGCTGCTTATGTGTGCTGAGAGACAGAAGTGAATTTAGGCCACATCTTTTCTCTCCTCCCTCCCCCTTTTTACAAGGATTAATAAATAGTTGAATTCTACTTGGCTTGACTTTTGTTCTGTTCTTAGGGCTTGCTTCGGTACATAACGATAATTTCCTGCTGAACTGCTTCTGCTGCACTTTGCCTGTTTCACTTCCCTTCCAAAAGAAGTGACTTCAGAGTAAATACCAGACCAGAACTGTGTGACTCCCAGCCAGGGTTAAATGTGACCACAGAGCCTTGTGATTTTACCCAGCTTCTGATTTCACCAGCGACATCTTCCAGTTTTGAGCTAAAGTATGTTTGCTGTGAGGAGAGTGCCCAAGTTTTCAGCTGTGAATTCTCAACCATCTGCAAGCAGAACACAACTCCAAGATCCCCTGTGCAAACTATCTGCTCTTCTGAGCTGCAAAGCTGTGAGAGAAGAGTAATACTACATTCAGAGGGGTTTGCCCTTGCTTTTTCAGGTCCTCTTTTTACTACGAGGACTGGAAAACCACTTCGTATGTGTGAGAGAGCTCAGCATAATAATAACAGAAATGACATGACTATTATTTCTGTGCTGGAGATGGTGCCTGTGGCTCTGTGAAAGTGTGGAGCTCTCTTCCCTCCAAAGCTTTAATAAAATCAAGAGGGAAGAAGAGCAGCAGCTTGTTGCAGCACTCTGCAAGTTGTGGGTTTGGTTGGAGGGTTATGTAAGGGTGCCTTTGCATACAGCCAAGGTGCATCATGCAGACACCCCTGAACGAAACACCCCAATATACCCGTCTGGCTCCAGAAACCCCCAAAGACTATTTTCTAGCCAAACGCAGCAGGAGCACGTGGCAGGCACACACCAACATGCAGGCCTCCCCGAGTGAAGGGCTTACATCAAAGAGAAACAGCCGCTGCCACCACAGACGGGCGTAGCCGTGACACGCCCGGCCCGGGGCTGGTGGGGACAGAGCCCCTGGCAGCTCGCAGGCCCTGGGCCGAGGGCAGCAGCTGTGGAGCCGCTGTGGCTGCAGCTCTGGCTGGGGGCTCCTGCACACAGCAGATGCACGCCCGCTGCTCTGTACCCGGCTCCCACGGGTGTAACCGGCTGCACAGCGACCTAGAGCCGGGACCTGGAGCCGCAGGAGAGTTATTGCAGTGATGGAGGGCAGAGAGGAGACTGCCGCTGCAGCGCGGCCAGGCAGGCGACAGAGCTTCTGCCAGGGCCAGGTGAGGGCACGCCTCCAGGCTTGTCATGCCCGTCCCAAAACACAACACTGGGAATCTCACTGCTGTCACAACAGATAGCCTTAATGAGGGACTCAAGGAAAAGACACCAGTGGCTTTGCCTCCTTCTTTTTGTTTGGGAATTGTATGTGGTGTGAGGACAGCATGGTTACTTGTAGATAAGCAAATATTACCATGACCTGGGCTGGTGCTGCTGGAGTTGTAGAAAGGCAGAGGCAAAGTGCTGAGATGGAGACATGAATGAGAAGGGATGAGAAATGAAAGCCTGAATCTGAAATGTGTGTAGAAGAAGCAGCTGTTGAAAAGGGTAGGATGGTCAAACTACCAAGCAGGAAAGGAGACTGGGAGGAGATGATGGGGGGGACACAGTGACAGATGTTGCAAACAGAGTGCATGGAAGTGTCACAAAGAAAACAAGACCTTTCTGGAAAAGAAGGTGCTATTGAGCATATTGAGATCTTTTACATAGGAAGGGACAGGATTTCACAGACCACTATCAAAAATGCTCACTCTCCAAACTTCAACTGGGAAAAAATCAAATGCTGCATGATTACAGACGTATTTACAGACTCTGTGATTACTGAACTACAGTCAAATGTTTAACCTGTAGTAGGAAACATTCTGTGTTAGAAAACTTAAACTAAATTTAGAATTAAAGTAGAGGCTTTTTAAACTTTTTATAAAAGTAGCAAATGTTCTACTTCTGCAATTACTTTTCTGATAATTAGAGATTCATTCTTGAGTAACATACTCTCACTTGGGTTTTTCATAGTTTCCCAATTAGAGAGAGAGTGAAAAAAACGTTTTGTCATAATCTTCTTAATGAAATGCAGTCATCAAACTTTCAACATGCACTTTTCTTGCCACAGTAAAGTCAGCTATTGGGCAGGAGTGATAAACTCTACAATAGGTATAACACAATTGATAACACAATAAGCCACATTCAGAAGGAAACATTACAATCCAGGAGACACAGTTAGCCCCCCAAAAACACCCCAAACCCCCTGACACTGAATGTTCATAGCCAGACATTTTTTATTGCAATTTTAAGATCACTTTTGGAGGATGCCTTCCTTAATCAAATACTATTGCCTTTAAAGATTAGTGTTCACAGCCTAATCATGCTGCACTTAGCTTAATTTGCTTTGCTACGGACTCATTAAATTCTTTCTTTTGGTCAGAAACCCTACCATGGCTTGGCAGAGAAACAGGAAATCTCTTCTCTGTGTTGCAGGATTGTGACTGCTCTTTCATTTTAACACAGACTGGAGGGTGCTGCAGCAAATTACATGTGGGTCACTCCTTCCTTCCTATGTAAGGGGTTCACAAACCCTTAAAACACTTTGTCAGCTGGACAACTGGGACAAGAGGGAAAAAAAATTATTCTTATGTCAAAAATGGCTCAGATTGCCATTATATCTATATATAGATCTAATGTTTAACTTTAGGTTACCTGAAACCTCAGTGGCAACAATTCCTACAACTGATTGTTGAGGATGCTTTCATCCCATCTCAGTTTGTGATAGATCCAGCATTTGGTGGTCAAGAGGAGACTTTCCTGAATTACTACTGTCATTTGTGCTGAGAAGGTGCACTTAAGGAACAACCTGGCAACATTTACCTGTTATTTGAACTGGAATCTGTGAATCAGAGTAAACCACAAGCAATAAATAGTAGAGGTTTTGCACTATGGTTTTGCTGGCAGCAGAGCAATGTAAAAATTGCTTTCCTCACCGAAGTTTGGAAGGCCATTAAAAGGTTGCCAGCAGATGTGTCATGATCGTCCCTACACCTGCAGGAGTATGCAGACAGATGTGGTACCTTGCAGTCTAACCTGAATCCATGGAAAGTATCTCCCTCACAGATGGTGAGCAATAAGGAGTATTTAAATTGCTGGATGAGCTACTGCCTGGCATTAGCTCTAACTAGACACCCCTGGTGCTGTCACACACTTCACCTGCAGCTGAACTGAAGTAAGAAAAAGTCAAACTCTTTCCTATCTTTGGTATCTTCCAAGGAAACCTATTTGCATCCTGCACCAGAAAGGCATGAACTGGCTTTCAGAGGTAAAACTCACTAGCACATATGAAGAGGCAGCAGAATAGGCAGAGCTACATTTTTAGCAGCATACCTTAAAATAGCTGACTTTACCACACTGGTGCAACCATGGCTTTTGGTAGTGTACCTGTGTTCTGGATATGCAGGACAATGCACTCACATGTCTTTCCATTTTCTGTACTATTCATTGTATTACAGAGACACTCGTTTAGAAGTAATATGTACATGCTGGCAAGGAACTACTTCTGCCAGTAATGCCAATTTGCTCCTCTAAATGGAGCAAATGGAGCATAAGTTCTCTCTACTTGAGATGGATTGCCTGAGAACTTTATTGGCAAACTTATCCGATGAGGACACTATGGGAAAGCCTCCCTTTGGGCAAATGGGTCATGATTTTAAAGAAGAGTACTATAGAATACTTAAGAGGTTTTTGTACCACTAAACCTCTCATTATTTACTATTCTGGACTATTTTTTCTTAAAGAATTTAACTACATAATGTTTGCTGCTAATGCTGAACTCCCATTTTAATTCAAGTATTTAATGAAAATTTTCCCCATGGTTATTTGCTCATTAATGCAGGTAAGTTCTGAAAATTTTTTTGTTCTTGATGCATTTGCTAAAACTGGAATCACATCCTTTTATCAACTTTTGAATTGCAATAGTTTGGAGAGAACACACCATTAACTTGAACTTTGCAACATTTGACTGTGAGCTTTACATATTATACCAAAAGTAGTCTGATTCATTGGTTTCTTCTTGCAGCAAAACTCTCTTAGGGAGTCAATGTGGATTTGTTAAGGTAAAACCTGTGAGATTTTTCTATACTTGAAAAAGAATACAGTTAGAGAGATTATAGTTTAGAAGGACAAACTGCTTTCAAAAAGCATAGGTAATAAATATCACAGGGAAAAGGCACCATAGTGGGTACTCAGCTCTGAATAAATCTTTTGAAAGTTAAGAAGAATTAAGAAGAATTCTTAATTAAGAATTGCTAAGAATTAGTTAAGAATAAAAAGAATGATTTTTAAAATTAGGAGGAATTATGAAAATCAAATTTTTTCACTATTTATAACCTCCAGTACTATTTAGTCTTTAAAGATTTAACTTGCAAGACTTCTAATCTACTGCTGGGGGCTTGAACTGCCCAGTTATCCTAGATGAAGATCCTCTGTCTACTCATCAATTACAGATGTTAATTGGGGTGAGGGTCATGATACTAATCAGTTGCACAAATGACCTACATGGGGAAACAAATAGATGAATAATATCTTCAGATCACCACTAGTGGTAAACATTGCTCTGTTAAATATTTGCATATACATGATGGAACATTGCTTGTTTGTTTTGGGATTTGTTTGGTTGGTTGGGTTTCTGCTTTCCAGAAAAAAAAATAGTAAAAAAACCTCTGCATTTGAACAAAAGTGACTGAAGGGAGAAGCAAAACCTTTTTTTTTTTTTTTTTGTGCTGTTGCATGACAATGCTAGCAGGAATTACTACTTTAAAAAAAAAATCTGCTGGTGTGTGCTTCCTGTTCCAGTTTGTTTAGTCACAAGTCTGAATTAGATCTCTCTGTTGGTTGGTTTCATTTACTATAAACAGGTCTTGTGCTTTGTTTCAATACATCAAAGCCCATAGCCAGGCACAGACAGGTAATGTAAAAGGGGGTAAGAAAGTTTACAGTCTTGCTTCATTGTTTCTTTAAGCCTTCCAGACAACGGTCAGAGGGATCACACAGAGTTTAAAAGAAGGCTTGGTTGTTGTTTTTTTGTGTATATAAACTGGTTTCTCTTTTGTTCCTTTTCTAGAAACCACATGTAACTTTAGGTCAGAAAAGTGTAAAATGCAGCACTTCTTAAACCAGCGTTACCGCTGCCTTGGGGTAACTGGATCAGGCAAAGGTGCAGGCTCCTCTCCCTGCTATGCTGATGCCTGCTGCTGTCCTTCAGGTGAGTACCAGAGGTTTATATTCTTTTCAAACATCCATCCATCTGAAGATGGCTGAGAAGGGTATTTTCTCGTTACTGACACTGTCAAAAAAAAAAAAAAAATCACTGTTTTAGCCCCTGAAAGATAAATGTGATTCACTCCCTCCCACAGTATTTTTAGTAAAGCTGCTCTAAAAGTTTGCTTCCTTCTAGCCCTTGCATCTCTCCAGGTTTTCCTCTCTGGTTTTTATTCCTTTCATTTTTTGGTTGTGGGGTTTGGGGTTGGTTTTTTTGTTTGTTTGTTTGTTAGGGGGGATTTTTTTGTTAGTGGTGTTTTTGGGGGGTTTTTTGGGTTCTTGTTTGTCTTTGGTTTTTTTTATCTGCCCTCTTAAAACAACAGGAATGCTGGCTGGCCCTCAGCCAGCCAGAACTCAGCAAGCAGGGTAAAATTTCAGTTCAGATTTACGGGAAGGTGTTGGGAGTAAAAATCTGGTTTGGTGAGTTTAAGGCAGGGAGTAGTCCAGAGACAACCTTGCTACTGTGAGTGTGGAGAGAAAGAGCGGAGCGGGGCGGGGGGGGAGGAGGATAATAAAAACCACCCAGGCTGGAGATTAGAGACCAATTTTTCCCCTGTCCGAGTTTCAGTGCGTGTTCAGGCTCTTGCAGCCTTATCGAGTTTGTAGGCAGAAAGCCGGGTCTGGGGGTGGAAGAGCTGCGCGGTGCCGGCAAAGAGCTCAAGCACCCCGCTCAGCGCCCTGGAATGTGCGGCTTAGGGCAGGGGCGAGCAGGGGCTTTGGCTTAGCTGGTACTAATTGCAAGTTTTAGTGCTCAAAAACTCTGTTTAAAAAAAAAAAAAAAAAAAAAAAAAAAGGCAAAGAAGCGAAGAGCCAAGAGAGGGGGTTAAGATTGGGAGAGCTGTTGCTCCAAGCAGCAGGGCACGGAGTTGCTCAACTCTCATTTAGCAGCGCGGTAGGAAGGACAATGCATTAGGTCGCTACCCTAAAACGTTGCCGTTGCTGCGAATGGTGCTGAGCGCTGAGGTGGGCTCCAGGTAGGTACCGTCGCTTTTCGGTTTGCTCTGCACTTCCTCCGTCCTTAGCTGAGGATTGGATTGTACTTTTTCTTCTGTGATTGGGTTGACAATGTAAGCGACCAGAAGTTCACTCAGAAAACACATTTTAAAGTATTTTTAGGAGGGAAAGGCAAATGGAGAGGACTGCAGAGAGTTTCGGTGGAGTTTTGGTGACTCTTTCCAACTGTCAGATTTCTGGTGATTCTGAAGAAAGATGACAGATGAGAGGCAGAGGCAGGTATTAAACAAGGACAGAGTGAGAACTGGTTTGCAGATCTGAGAGTTTTAATTTAAAATATGTCAAAGAAAAAACACAGCGTGACTTGCCTAGTGTCTTTGGAGTCAGTTTCAGAAGGAGTGTTTTGCTTGTATGGCTGTTTCTTCTTTTTGAACACTTAAAATTCTGTAGTTTGTACAGACCACAGAGCCTTGGCACAAGTGACAGGGAGGTGACAAGAGGGCTCTGAGTCTGCTGTCTGCCAATCTGTTATAGACATTAGCATAAGAATGGGATCTTATCTGTGAAAAGTTTCTGAAGACCATTTAAAATACATGTATCCATCAGGAGGCCAAGCATCTTCTTCAGGCTGAGATATGCGTGATTAGATGAGAAATACTGGGGTCTCCTTATTCACGTTAAAATAAATAGCAGATTGAAAATTTTTTTTAGAGGTAAGGCTACACAGCTCATTTCTTCTTAGGAATTTAAAATAAAACTTTGAGCTAAAGCCAATCTGTTATAATGGTTAAAGATGGGCCGGGATCTTACAGGTCGCAAAATCCCTACTAAATTTTATCGGCTCAACTGGGCTGACCTGGCAGAAGGCAGGAGCATTAGACGGGGCTGAAATGAGCCGCCTGAGGCTAACGCAAGCTGAGTATCGGTGCCCTTATGTGCCTCCTAGACTTCGCAAATGATAATTTGGACAAGCCTGCAATTATTCTCTACCAGTCTGGCCGAGCTCACATGATGCGAGAGGGGAACCGTGCGTGTTTCGCAAGGCGGCGGCGCGGCCGGCACGGGCGGGCTGCCAGCGCACGGCGCGGGGTGGGCTGCGCTCCCGCGCCGCCGCCGCGCAGGTGCCAGCCCCTGGGGGCCAGAGGTCGCCCGTGGTGTTAAGCGGAGCCTGGTATACAGCTGAAAAACTGGAAGGCAGCGTGCACTCTCAGAGAGGAGGCGGAGATAACGCCGGGAATGGGCCGGTGCTTGGTGTCCGGCAGACTCGAAGCTGAAGCTAAGATACTGCTGTCTGCGAGATAAACGGAGAGACAAACACTCCTTTTGCACATTCGCTCTCTCTCCCGCCACTCCCCTGCATATTCCCGTCCTGGGAGAGGCTGTTCTCCTGGCTTGTTTCAAAGCTGTGCATCCTGCCGAGAGCTGAGGGCAGCTGTTCCCACCTCGCCTCCTAGCCCGGGGAGAGCCCAGCTCCCTCTGCTGCCTTTGGGGCCCGACCTCTTCTGAGACTCTGGGCCCTAAGTGTTGTTAGGGAGATACTCGGAGTTGACTGGCATGTAAACAGAGTTGCTAATAATTCCTGAGTGTCCCTGCTGCAGCTGAGGATGCAAAATCTTTGTTTGAAGTTTTAGAAAATAAAAGAATGTGCTTCCTTCAATACAACAGATTTTTTAAAAGTTGAAAACATTGTAATAAAAATATGTAAATAAGCAGTGGAGATGGTAGAGCTTTCAGGGAATGCTGTTTCTATGGCAGTTTGGTCTGAACCGTTGATCTTGCGTGGCCTGCGCCTGGCTGACTTCAGCAGAGCTATCCCTGGCACTGGGGTCTGCTTTTGCAGCTTCCCACATTTTGGAGTCTTGGCTTCCTCCACATGGCAGAGCCCCCTCACTTTGCTACCCCTCTGTGAAAAGCTACACCCTCTTCTGTGAAAGCTGTGAGAGGACCCAACAGCTAGAGAAGATCAGGGTTACTCTGGAGTGGTGTGAGAGTACTTGTTGGTTTACCATAGGAGCCCACTGCACTGCAAGGGTGAAAAACTCCAGCAGATGTTACACCACATTTATGAGTGAAACAAAAATGTAATCTTGGCTTTTTCATTCAAATGGTCCTGATCACTTGTGTGTAGTTTCCTGAACAAATATTGCTCTGGTTTACTGAGAAATTTAGTAGGGGCAAGTATGTACTCTTTGTGAAGAAGCATTGCCAGATCCTGCTCCTGTCAAAAAAAAGAAATCAATGATGAACATAAAGATTAACATAAAGATCAGGTTTTCTTTGTAGCAAGGAAGCAGTTCTAACAATTCAACTATAAGTAGACTATCTCCATGCTTGTATGTGGCTGTATGTAGTTGCCTCTTTTGTCATGAATTTGAAACCTCCAAATTGCTGATGACTTAAACCAACAAATCCTTCCTTATATTGTAATTACTTTGAAGTTTGTTTCATAAGGGGATTTTTAGGTGCAATTTTCAAGTTTGCAAAATGGATCCCGTGAATAGGATATTTTTGTCTGCTCCCTTAGCAGAGGGAAGGACTCTGACCTTTATCTTTCCAGTACGAGGCCTAAAATAATATTTCTTTCTGCTGCAGTAATTTTTTTTCAATAAAATGCTTCTGGGTACACCTAGCTCTTGCCAAGATCAGGAACATCTCAGTAGCCTTGCTGAGACAATGCAGGCTTTGTATAGCTATGGCTGGTAGGGTTTTGGTGATACAGTCAACAGAGGAAAGCAACTTTTTAGTAACTGCAAAGCTGACTACCTGATATTTGAGGGCATTTTTGTCCTTTCCAGGCTTTCATTTGCCCTGATCCCAAGTAAGATTTTATTTGAAAAGAAGAAAGAGGTTTCTGATATTTTTAAAGTGTGTTTTACAAAATATGCTTAGAGTCTGCATGTCATCTTTTGCTTAAGTAGGTCATAAAGCTGAGACTGAATCAGCACAGATGGGCTTATTTGCCTTGAGATGGAAAGAAACTACAAAGGCATGAGAATCCTCAACCAATAATAATGTGACAACAGTAACTTTCAAGTATTTCCAAAGGGGGAACAGCTTAACCAGCCACTAACATCTGAGAGGCTTTCTATCCTATTTGCCAATGTGAGGGCCATTGGGAGATTTACTCTGGAGAAGCAACACCCCAAGTGATGTAGCTCAGGGTTTGCATTCATGTTTTGGCCTTTTGAGTACCCAATGACTGGGCTGAAGTTGTGCCTTAGAAATAAACAGAGATACTGCCTCTGCCCTTTTGTCTTTTGTCAGAGAAACTTAGCAAGCTCCACCACAAGTCAGGGTGTAGGCTCAGTTTCAGCAAGCTGAGTTCCCATTAACTTTCACGATGTCATTTATGATTGCTGTGTCACAGACCTGGGATTCCTGACCTGGGTGTTTCTGCTGTGTGGACCTGCTCGTACAGGCGGAGCGGAAGGACTGTCACTGCCATGTGGGGTTTATGCACGAAATAGCTGGTGAGAGGCAGGAGATGGGATAGATGCAGGTAGAGCACAAGGAAATGGTGAGGGGTCAGCTGGGTACGTAGCAAGAATAGCATGCTAGCAGACTGGCTACTGTTGTACTATCTTAGCAGCAAGGGAGAGATTTTAGAAGGAATTTAGGAGAGGTGAGCAAAGTTCTCTGCAGTTGTGACCAGGGAGGTAGTCCCAGTGAGGAATTATGAAGGAAAATAGAAGGGCATATGATGGGAAGCATAAAGTGGGTGTTCATAAGCTGCAAAAGACACCTGTTTGTGCTATTCATCTCTGCCTGCCTGAGCAAGTATCGTGTGTAAGGACACCTTTTATTTTATTTGTTAGAAGATGGAGAGAGGATCAACAGGAGCATAAAACATGAGTGGTACATTCACAGGTATGAAAATGACTCTTGTAGTAATATTTGGAAGATGAAACAGTGGATCAAGATTGTAGATCAACAGTGGATCAAATCATAAAAGAACAAAAAGGAATGTCACCATTAATGAGCTACTGTGAGGGTGGAAGTGTTTCATCTACGAAAGCAGATGGAATAGCCAATGTCTTTGACATGCACGCAGAAAGCATCAACAGGTCTTATTTGTACCTTGAAAGAAAGGCTGCCCAAATAAAAACTGTGCCCTGTCTGCAAACAGAGCAGTAACGGTCACTGTGGAAAGGAGAGAAAAGAGACTTTGGGTATTCCTTGGGAGGGGGTGGTGGGTGTAGGTGTTAGACACTCTGCTTTATCCACGTATAGGTGGAAGTGATGGCTGGGCTTTCAAGTGACAGTCTCCCAACTTTTCTAGCAGAAGAAATGACTGAGGGGCATTGGTTGGGCTGGATATTATGGGGAAGAAAACAGAAGGAAATTGAAATGTAGGGACAATTTTGCGATTTAACTTGGTAGAGAGATAAGGGTTAAAAGCAAAAGAGAAGTCATGAGGGTTGATGGAATGGAAATAGCAAAAAGACTGAATGGTGGACATAACGGGGGAGTCTAATGGATGGTGCTGAATGGGACCACTTGAAGGTTAGTGCAGGAAAAACTCAGCAGTAGAGAGACTCTGGATAGTGCATGCCAAATAAACAGTTTTTTTAATGAGGAAAAGAAAAAGATTGGGGCAGCAGAGGAACAGAATTGGTAAAATGGATGCAGAATGACTAAGAGGGTGATACGGGTCATCAGCATAAATCAGCAACAATAAGAAGAGAAAAATGGGGAATCAAAACCCAAGGAGGAAGGTGATGGACTTGGGTGAAGGGGAGGCATTTGCAGCACTGGGAAGAGAAGGGAAGGGACAAAATGAGAAATGAGCAATCCTTGAAAAGAGGAGGAGGAGGAGGAGGAAGAGGAGGAGGAAGGAGAAAGGGGAGGAAAAGGTCAGCTCACTGTATCTGATCTCAGTCAGGGAAAAGCTGAGACAGAGGTGCTTCATTAGGGTTTGAAAGCCGTCCTCAAGATTTCAGGACCTGTAAGGATGGAAGTATGAAGCAACTGTGGCTAACAGGTCTTTAACACTGGAGGGTGTGCTGGGGTGACAAACAGAGGGCACGAGGTCTGAGCAGTATGCAGGGTGCAGCTGCGGGAGCTCTTATGGTTGAGGAGGGAGGGAGAGCCAGAGCTGTGGAAAAAAGCATGAAAGGCAAGGAGGGAAGATAGAGTCAAACACGATCACGCACGCAGGGACATGTCCTCTAGATGTTTTTGCAACAAAAGAGCACATTCAACTCACCTCAATTAAATATTAACATTATTACCATGACTTAAGGCCATGTTTCTGGCAGTAAAATTTCTGTTGACTGTGTATGCTGATATTTCACCAGGGTTCATACACTACTAGCCACATCCTAATGTGAGTGCTAGTCCTCACAGGAAGCATTTCTTTGTCATTAACATTTTCATTCAAGGTAGCACTCATACAGTATCTGAAGCTCACAGAAGCGTAGTCACAGATAAAGCTGCAAGCAGACCTAGATTTAATGGGTGAGCGTATTCAAACTTTTGGGACTGCAGTACAGCCTGTGGATCTTGAAGATGGATCCTGTCTTTGGCTTTTTGGCCTGATGAAGCAGGCAAGAAAAGGCACAACTTATCTGACTTACTGAGTGCACCCATTCGATGAATGTGGAGGTGCCTCTGGCTGGGGCAAGGAGATCTGAATGTGCTTCCTGTAGCTGCCATCTGTGGTGTCTTAGCCAGTGTTTACAAAGCAAATGTGATGAGTAGATGCTACTGACAAAGTTCTCTGCTCACCCTGAGCACCCAGGCTAAGGGTGGCTGCAGATGTACGCAGCAGCATTGCACAACCCCAGGGCCCAGGAGCAAGCTTCAACCTGGGCATGGCCCAAACAGGCCACAGTTGTCCTGCACGGAAGGAAAAAAATGTGATGTTCATAGAGGATAATTGTATTGAGCAACAATAAACAAAAAGGCTTTTACGAGCTTCTTTCACATAGTGAGGTCCCAAGTCTCAGTTTACCTATGTGAGTAACAGGTCAGACTGTATGTGTGCAGAATAAACCCTCCTAAGCACCACAGGAGTGGCAAGAGGTATCTGGGATGTCAGGACAGTAACCTGCCTCCTGTGGTGTGTGATCAGTGGGAACAGGATCTAAGACAGGCAACAGCTTCTCAACACACCTGTGTCTACGCTGCTCTGCTCCTCTCTGCCTTGCAATGTGCCAGCCTGCAGCCCTCCCTGATATTTTAAGGTCTGTTCTCTGACCTCTGTTTTACCACAGGTGTTTGCAGGTCCTTGCTGGAGGTGCTGAGAAGTCTTCCCGTGGTCACTCTTTATTTCTCTTGGAAAGCTCTGGTTTTCTGCAGGGAGTAGTCTGCAAGCTTACATTTTTGGTAAGCAGCAAGACCAACTGGCAAACAATTTTAGTTTTTACTGTTTGCTAACCTTATGAACCTAAGTAAGAAAATTCCTGTGCAAATTCCTGTGCAAATTCCTGGCCATTCCCATGGCCACCTGCCTCAGGGAAAGTTTATCAGGTACACTGTCTGGTTGATATACAGGGCACTGTATAAAACCTACAGCTCTGAGGAATGTGGAATGAACTGCCAGAAGCCCTGAGTAAATACATCAAGTATTGCTAAACTGAGGGCACTGATGTCCTTGTCTGTTGGCTTTCACATCAGAATGGGAAAAGCCCAGGGCAAGCATTTTTGCTTACAGAACAGTTTCAGGGCTTTTTTCCCCTCCGCTATCTAGAGCATTATCTGGAGATTCAACAGTGGCTTTTTGATTCCTGACATCTCCCAAAGATGGGTTTGTGGTGGTGCGCCAATGGGAAGAGAGGCACCATTAAAACACATTAGGGATTTGATCACTAGCAGTGATCCTGCTAGTCCCTGGGCTGTGGGGTTCATCCCATTGGCCTTTACCAAGGAGACTGAAATCTGAGTCAAATCCTAGCATTTCCATCTGTAGATCACTGAGGTTTTGGTTTGTTTGTTTTTGTTTGGGTTTTAAAAGGAAAATATTTTATTTATACTCGTATATTTATACATATATGTAAACAGTATATGCACTATAGGTATCAACACAAATCAGTCTCAGTGCTGGATTTTTAATTCCCAAAGCACTGTCAGTTACCATCTTTATCTCTGTTTTAGGGAGGTGATCTCGATGGAATCATTTTACCCACTGTGCCATATTTTTTTTCTCTCTTCCTATATACCAGAAATACACTCTTGAGGAGCACCACAAGACACAAGCTGTTAAATATACCACATATATAAAAGAGGTGCATGAAGCATCTCTGCCTCTGTATTTTCCAACAGACACAACAGGGCTTTTTTCTAAATAAATAAGTTGTGTAAAAAATGCAGGTTCTCCAAAGAAAATTAAAGCAAAACTGCTGACAATGCAGTCTACTTACCTATGGGCAGTGTAATAAACTTAATTTTGTGAAAAATGACACGCATCTGTAAGCCTAGAAGGTTAAGTTCTCAATAAAGCTTCATACTGGTAATAGTGAAAAGCAGTTAAAGATCTCAGCTCTCAGTGCATGCTGCCAGTACACAAGACACAGGGGATTTGTAAGCTGGGCTGTAAATTTGTAGTATCTTTGGACACACCTTCATGTTTTTAATACATAGGCAACTGTATGTTCTCTTTTTTGTTGTACTACAAAGTAATCGGAAAGGATCCTGCTGCAGTTTGGGAGCTGTAATTGTGCTACCACAAGGTGGACACAAGGTTATCTGTCCCCTGTGCCCTAGGAATACCCACAAATGGGTCGGACAAACCCCTTGCAGAGCTGGTGCAAAAAGAGGATTAGATAAGCTTGCTGGTTGCTGCTGTTGTGCGAGTTTCTTTTGGAGTTGTGTGTTCAAAGCTGGCTCACTGCTTCCCCATCTTCAGAGGTTCACCTTTGCCTTATTCTGGCACTGGTGCCAGTTTCTGGGGCCTCCACACTCTCCACTGGCTCTGTGTCAGTCAGTGAGTCTGGCACTGTGGCCTGGGATCCTGGCACAGGATGCATGTTTGCAAGGATGCAGAGTGAGTGGTCTGTGGAGCTCCAGGGCATACATGAGCCAGTTCAGAGCACTAGACAGCTGGATGCAGAGGTGTTGGAACCATGGAAAAGCAAAAGCGGTGAACCCTCTTTTGACCAACATCAGGATCTTTGAATGACAGGCAAGGTGGATGAACCAGACTTTCATTTTCACTGCATTTCTACATTGTTCGAATGTGGTTTTCAGCCATGATACCAAAACACAGGAAGGGCTTAGCTTCTGCCTGAGCTCTGACGAGGGGGCACTGCTTCTGTGTCTTCGAAAACAAGCACTGTAACGTGAACAGTGTGAGATGAACATCATTTTATTGCTCCTTCTGTAGATCCAAACCACTTATATGACATTTCCTCTTCATCTAATCTTATCTGTTTTGTGTTGCAATCCTTGCTGTGCTTCCCTATTTCCAAAAAAAAGCACAAAAAAAAAAAAATAATCTGAAAGCTGCCTCCATTTTGAAACGTGGCCTGTTTCAAACAAAGAATATCAGGTGGTGGTTAACACATTGGTTTGTTAATCCTTACCTGGAAAGTAACCGGTGCCAAAATCATTGCATTCTTAAAGCTCCTGCAAACGTCCACTATTAAACAAACATTTCTTCTGAATTCACACATACTATTGTATGCATATGTGCAAGAGGGTGTAGAACAAGCCAGGCAAGAAGCAAAAAGTATACGAATGACTGGTTTGGCAGGAAAAGCACCAGTATAAAACTTAGGAAACCTGGGTTCACATCCCTGCCTTGCCATAGAAAATGACATACATGAGTTAACAAGGGTACGGTCAAGTGGTGTTTGTGGGTATCTGTTTTGTGGCTACTGGTCTCTGCTGGTATAGCTGAACATCCCATTGGGTTGTGAGGTTTAATATGGCCAATCTGTGGGGAACTTTGGCAAATCTCAGGGATTTTTCCATGTTTGGCTTATGCCTTCATTTTGATAGTGTTGGGCTGTTGTGCTGTGGGAGTCCTGGAGAAGGATGAGGGGAGGTGCCAATCACAGCTGGACACCTAAACCGAACCTCTGGCAGCCCCTGGGCTCCTTGCCTCAGGTCCCCTTCCTTCAGTCCCACAGCCCTGGGGTGAGGGGGACTCCGTGAAGCACTGCAATGGCACAAGCTGTCAAGGGATGGGGAGGGGGCACTGCCCGGCAGGCTGCATTTCATGGTCCAGCTCTGTCCCTGTGAAGTGAGAGCAAGGTCCCGCTGACAGGGCGGTGAGCAGCACTTGCTGTGAAACTCCAGGGACGGGGGAGAGCCAGGAGTCCCCAGGATGCTGGTGGGACAAGTCCCAGATTTCTGCTTCAGATCACTGGTTTTGGAAGAGCAGTTTGGAATGCACTGCTAAAGTGCCTGTAGCTTTAATGTTGATAAATAGATATAACTGTTGTAGCCCACTCTGGAAAAAAGTGTCCACACAATATAACCTACAGAGATCTGGGACTGTAACTGCTCCAAGTGCATGGAACTTTGCATCCAAAAGTTTCCATTGTACAAGCAAATGCAAAAGGAAGAAGACAGAGCAGCTCTGGTTAATAAGGATGTCCTGCCTTTTCTCTTAGGAAGCTATTTTTATTTACTCATAATTTTGCAAAGTTTTGCATTGCATGGCATGATGCCTGAGGCCTGTGAATTGTTCTGCATTTACCTGTATAGAGGCCCAAGAGTCACTTAGCCTAAAATTATTTGACCATTTCTGAAAATCCAAGCTAGAAAATTTGCTTTTTTTCAAACTTTTGCAACTTCTTCCTAAGGCTTCCTAGGTGACTTGACCTTAAGCAGGGAAGTGGCTCTTGTGCAGGGGTCAAAGCAGAATTTAAACCTTTGAAAACACAAAGGTTCCACGTGTTTCGTGGAAACTTCAACTTTTAGCTTCCAAGTCCCCGAATCCACTGCTGTCACTGCCTATGCTCTGAGAAAAATGTGAGACACAGTTCTAGCATGAGCCTGCTGGGCTCTCTGCCCTGAGTTCAAGAGCAGTCCATAGGGCACCTAAAGACAAAGAAAGCAAAGAAACAGGTACTGGGGTGTGGGGCTCCTAAAGAGCAGGTTGGACGTAGTGGGAAGGGAAGAGAGAGAAGAGAGACAGAGGCAGGAGAGGGAAGACAACTGTCTGCCTTGAAAAGCTGATGAAGAGTCAGAAGGCTGATGGAAAGAGGGATTTGATAACTCAAACAGAATTGACTGAGAAGTGCTGGCTGGCCGGGGAGACAGCACATTTGGGAGCAAGGTCTGACATGGGGGGCTGCACTCAGAGCCAACCAGGCAGGGGTTCTCAGGACTAGTGACAATGACAGGAGGAAGGAAATGTGGGAGTTTAAGGCACTGAAAAGCTGATGAAGAAGGAGCAATTGTACAAGGGCAGGAGCAGTAAAAAAGGCAGGTCATCTAAGAAGCCTGGACTCAGCCCAAGCCAGAGCACTTGGGGATCTGACTCCAAGGGTTTTCACCACTCCAACTTTCCCTCGAGAAGCTGTAAGGAGTCCCCCACTCCTGCCTCTTCCCTCTTTCTCTGCTGCTGCCCTGCCTCTGTCATTTACTGTTCCTTTGTGAAACAGAAGTTCATGCGGTAAATATCATGTGCTACGTCTCTGGTGACACACGCATCAGTAGGATGCCTCATGATGGAATTTGGGGTTGGGTTTCAGTTTGCATCAAAAAAAAAATACAGGGAAGCTTAGGAAACCGTGCACAGATATATCCTACTCATAAAAAATAGGAGGTGTGGAATTCAGATGGTGCCAGATTTATAGTCTGCACAATCCTAGTTTGCCTTCTGTTATATATATTATTATAGTATGATCCTGGTTTTTTGACACATTCAGTACTGATGAGGTTTTTTGAAGGAGCCTTGCCGTATGCCATGCATAAAAATGAGGCTGGACAATGAACTTTAAATATTTAATTTTTTTTCTCCTGCTGTTCAGAATGTAAATGGTTCATGCTCTTGAATTCTTTTGCTCTGAAGACAGATTTATTACTCTTTGGCTTTTTAGTGGTGTTCATTGCTATAACATTTAAATACTTACAAACAGTAATGAGATAATCTGCATAACAACCATTTGATATTTATTTACTAAAAAATAGGGACACAGGATATAAATTAAGAAGTTTGCCATCATTTTGATTATACAGTTTAGGATGCCAGGGCCAGGCACAGGTGAACTTGCTTAGTTAAAGGTCATCTTCACTGAACAGTGTGCTTTAGGGTAAACAAGCTCTAGCTATAGGCTTATGTCAAGCTAATAGGTTATTTTGGGTGATCAGAAATACACATACACAAATATGTTGAAGTGTGATTTCCATGTTTTCAAAATAATGCAACCACTATTTTTTTATTATTTAGAATGAAATTTCATTTAGAAAATGTCTCCAAATTTAACAATAGAAACAGGGCAAAGAATTCAGAAATTAAATGTTTGCCTTGAGGCAAAACAAACTGTCTCCTTTTCTTGTTTTATTTGCACTTCAGCTATTACTATAAGTCAGTCACGCTGCTCGCCTCATGACTCTACTTTCCAGAAAACTTAGTTTTGCTTAAGAGACACATTTTCAAAATGTATTTCCCGGACAGTTCCCTTGCATCTCTAAGTGCTCATTGCTTCTGCAAGCGAATTGCAGTCCAGAAACGTTCCCATATGAAAACAAGGAACATGCTGTTGGTCACCATCTATACAAAGCTTGGTTTAAATTACTTGGCCAGTGATACACAGGATCTATGTGCAGACCAAGGGCAGAAACCTATAATCAAGAGCCTCTTTATTTGCTTTAGCTGTGGGTTCCCCTTTCCTGCAGAGTATCAGGTGCTGTGTCACTTCCATTGTCTCTGGCGGAATGGTGGGCACAGCAGCCAGTGCTGGTGTCTGAGCCCAGCTTCTCTGCAGGAGCCAGGCCACCCTCTGTACTGCATGCTGAGTGAAGGAGGCCACTGTCTCCCACAGGGGTCCAGAGCAGTGCGACATCAAATTTGCAGAACCCACGTTCCAAATATGAGGTGCTCCAGGCAACCTCTGGCACTTCCCCAGGGAAGCAGCACATTGCACCACTCACTCTCCCATGCAGAGGTCTGTGGGATCCACCCGGACCCAGGCTGGCACCTTCACTTGGTGAAACATGGGAGTGAGGGCAGTGGTACCACTTGTCATGTTGGAGGGTACCCAAGGAAAGCCCTGGATGCTTCTGTCCCTCCTGGGCTGTAGAGCTGTGTTGGGGTACACCAGAAACAAGCGGCTGGGGTGGGGAGATGGCAGCACCCTGCCACTGCATAGTCCCCCCACTGGGTCTGTGGGGTCAGGAGGAGAACTCACAAGTAGAGGCATCCTCATCACAATGGCAGAGCAACCTCCCTCATTCATAGCAAATGGCTTACGATAAGGACAAAAACTCCTGTCCTGGGTGGGCTGCAACACAGCAGATCATGCTACAGCCTTCACTGAGCAAACCTGAGGTGTGAACATATTTGTGGAAACTAATGGGTGAATGATTCACAAACGGAGAAAAGGACACCCCCAAAAAATAGAAGGGTTTGCACCTCTAAAAGGAGACAAAGCATTTAAAGTCTTGTCCTAACCCGTGGTGGTAGCAGTACATTCCCTTTCATGCCCCTGCGCCCGTGCTCATCTGCATTTCCTCTGTTCTTCTGCAAGGCCACAGGCTCTGAGGAGGACCTGCAATACCTGGTGACTGCTTTGTAACACAAGAGTATCTTTTCAAAAGATGCAGGACTGGCATTATCATTTAACGTCTGTCCATTCCTCTGTTCATTTAATGGAACAATTATAGAGAATGCAAACCACCCTCTTTTCATCTTCAAAGATTTTATCAGGTCTGTAGGCTGGCCCAGCTGTGTTAGACAGATCATATTTAGTTCCTTCTTCTCTATGTGCTTCATCCCTGCTTTCTCACACTGACAATACTAGGGGCCATCCATACCTGACCACCGGACTAGGAAACATTCTTCATCTGCTGGCCAGATTTTACCTGTCTAGGCTGTATGTGAAGTGTGCTGATACAACAAACAGGGAAAACACAGCCTGAGTTTTGTGCGAGCCGAGGCAGCTTGCGGTAGTGACCATCAAGCAGCAGCTCACAGCCACCTGGGCAGTCTAAGGCTGGCAAGGAGAGCCTGTGTCTGCACAGGTTACACCCAGTTACTTGAAACTGGGGAAAATCAGCATGTGGTTTTCTGGCTTTCAAAGCTGAATTGGCGTCAACCCCCTTGGAGATAACATGCATTATTACTGTTGTACTTGAGCAGAGTGGGGTTTTTTTCCCTTTGTATTCTCTCTCTATTCAGACTTTGATTTAATATTCCTTCTCTCCCTCTGTTTTGGTTACTTTGTGTCTTAGAGCTTAGAGATTTCCTGCCTGTATATTGAAGTTTTTAATGAAGAATTTCAGCAACACTCAGAGTTACCAGTAAAAGCCCTCTGCAGATTTTGACAGAAGGAGTTATATGAAATTACTTCTAATCTCTTTATCCTTGTCACACCACTCTGCTATGCAGTAATACACCAAAGAATTTCCAGAAAGCGAAGGTTGGCGACTTACAATACCTACCCACTTGGTTGAAAAAAATAATTAATAAAGGAATTGGAAGGTGAATTCAATCTCCTGCTTTGTTAGCTGGGGGACAAAGGAGGGGAAAAGTGGGGAAAGAAGACTGGAAAAAGTAAACATTTTTTAAGGTTTATTTTTTTTTTCCAAATAAAAACTTGAGGCCAAACAAGCCATTTCCCTCAAAAGTTTAGATCATATTCTGAAAGTTAAAAAATGAAGTGTTTTGGTTGACTTTATCATGGCAGGTATCAATGGCACGTGGTTAATCCCTGTTAGAGTGGCAAAGCTGCAAAACAAATAACAGTATGTCCTTGAGTGCACCAGTTCTATGCCTGACAGGTTTTCATTTTTCACCCCGTTGCATAATGCTGGCACGCACATCCGACACGTAGTGTATGAAACTGTCTGAGCAGGGCTTGGTCCTGCTTCCATTCAAGCCAAGGCCAGTACTCTTCCAGCTCTCAGCAGAGGCAAGGTCATGGCATGTGCTGGAGCTGACAGCAGCCTGATGGGGAAGCCAGGCAGAAATATTTTGGAATAGGTCAGCTGTCTCCTGTTCTAGTCCAGTCTTACCTGCACTTGTGCTAGGACTTAGCATTTGAAATCCCATGGCAACTAATGACTTTCATCGCTTGTCTTTTGTTTTCTCAGATTTATTTCCTTGAAAATAACAAGAAAAAAGGGGGAAAAAACCCAGATGTTATTTCCTCCTGAAATACACACATACAGAAAACAACATACTGATTTTCTTATAGTCTGTGTTTGTCAGTCTTAGCCAAGCATTGTGTGTAGATGTAACGTGATTTAAAAAAATAAGGTGAAATGTGGGTGGGACTGAAAATGCAGTTGCTATTATTCATCTGTTTATGCCATCATACACGCGTGATCAGGCTGTGATCTTGTGCAGCAGCCTAGGAACCTACGGATTGCTTGAATCATCCTTCTGTAAAAAAGGCAGGAGATTTGTTATTTAATACTTCTACTAGATCAGCAAGGTCTGTATATACTACATTTGTACTTCATAGCTACAGCCAGCCTCAGCCCACACATGATGAAACATCAGCATGGAAATTCATACCCATACTTTTTCTCCTTACAATATGCAAGCTCATCAGGATTCCAGCTAGGGTAAAAATATGTGTAAACAGCTTACATACTTACCAAAAGTGAAGATTTTGTAAAAATAAAACTATTTGTAAGTTTGCAAAACAGACTGATCTGTATAAAAGTAAAAATTCCAAGGAAAATATTTCTGATTTTCAATTGAGAGCACTTCATGTGGAAATTGAAGGAACCTTTAAAGTGCTGGGGAAAAAAGAATAAACTGAAATTGATTTTTTATTTGGTTGACAAAAGCAAGTGAAATGAATTTTTGTTATTGATGTTTCTGGGGTCAACTTTTGAT
This sequence comes from Gymnorhina tibicen, assembly GCA_013399875.1. Lineage (NCBI taxonomy): Eukaryota > Metazoa > Chordata > Aves > Passeriformes > Artamidae > Gymnorhina > Gymnorhina tibicen. Next base: position 373,372 of record VXAZ01004425.1, on the reverse strand, counting down.
AGAAAAAATAAAAGGTTGTTTCTACACCTTTAGTTTTGATACATCTTCTCAGAAGGAGTAAAAATGTGGCACTGGCACTTTCTTGCCAAGCCATCTTCAGTTGGGTAGAGTAGGGAGTTTTTCCATGGGAGTCCAGTCCTGAATGCTCCTTCAGCTCTGTGGAAACTTACCTGTGACGTACACAGACCATCCAAAAATCTTAGGTACAGATCCCTTATCACGTTTTCGCAGGCTCAACCACATTCCTCCTTCCACAGAGAGCAGTTCTTCTAGCTGCAGGCAGTATAAACTTGCAGTGCTAATTATTTGATCATCTGCCTCAGTATTTCCAGATGTAAAAGATTTCTTTAATTCGCTTGTTGAACTGGTGTTTGGTTTTCTATCTCTGTTCCCCATTAGCTACATCTCTGCTAGTAAATCAAACGCGCCCAGAATCGCTCTCTGGCACAGAGGCTGGTTGCCTCCAGAGGAGGATGCTGTGTCGCCTGCCAAAACCAAATGGCTGCACCCACTCGCTGTGTAAGCTACGATCCAGAGCTCACCCCTACCCCAGTCTGTGCCTGGGAGAGTGATAATCTGCCCTCTGGTTTGGGGAACTGGTATTTAAATGATGTGGGTCCAAAGTGTGTTATCTGTTCTGGACCTTAAAAGGTGCAATTGGTTTCCATTCCAGCACCCAGGAATGCTCACTGACGTGGTTTGACTTCACTTACTTCTGTGGAGATGGTTCTTACATCTCTCCCTTCCTCATTGGCACTGATCAGCACAGAAGCCTTCCTTCAGAGGCTCCAAAATCAGGTGTATACTTATTATGTCCCCAAGCAAAGTATTTGCATTCAAATAAAAGTATAATTAGTGCTAGCAGCTTTAGCAGGTGTTCTAGAATGAGGCTGGGAGGGGAGAATGAAGCCATCAAGATAAAAACCTGGGATCCATGGGATGTCTGCCCAGGAAGAAGGAGTAAAACAAGGCAAAATGACAGGTAGCAGCAGATGCTGATGGAGAGGGCTGCTGGCTGCTGCTGAACTGAACAGTTTCACTGGGAATAAAGTCAAGAATTTCTAAGCAGGCATAAGACATGAGTCTGTTTGCAGAGGGGGAGAAGGAGGAGTCTGGAGGCTCTAATGGCCTGGGTTTTGTGGGTTTTTTTTAAAAGGGAGGAAACATTTGTTCAGCACAAATATGCTGTGGATCCAAGTTCAATTTTCCCTAATCTATTCTTACTGGGGATGCTACTGAAAGCAGTTCCTTACTGGAAGAAGAAAACGGTTGACTTCTGATTTCTATGAAAATTCTTTTTAACTGAGATGCCCTGGAAGGACAGCGTAGAAAGTCACTGAGAGGAACTGACTTCCTAGCTGGTCAACAATGAGACAACAATGAGACTCGTCCAATTTCTCAGTGTGGTAGCAGACAAACTTTCTGACCAAAGTGTGGAGTTGTGTTGTGCTTAGCCAGCTTCTGGTGCTATTGGTATACACCTGTTTAGTTGGTGGGCTATAGTAGTAAACCTATAGAATAATACAAAATACCTACTTTTCCTTTGCAAGAAGAATACAGGAGATCCAGACCAATTTTAACTAAAGCTGGTTTTGCCATCTGTACATAGAATAAATATATTGCCCTGTTACATCGCAATATTGAATTCAAGGGAGCTTTTTCTGATGGGATATACTTGTCATCTGAGACTTTTGTTTCACCTATTGATTTTGTTATCCATTCCTCTCACCCACACACACTGGGGTAGCATTTTCAAGAATCAACAGCAGCAGCTTTGTTTTCTCAGTTATGTCTAGTTTAACTAACATCTAATCCTCTTAGCTCTTATACCCTCACAAACAGGGATTTGTTTGGCTAAAAACTTTTAATTAGCCCAGTCACATGGAGCAGGTATTTAACAACCCCAAGGCAAACCCATTTCAGACATCAGAGGTGTCTCACCACCAGATTGGGAGAGCTAATTCTAGGAGCCTTTTCCTGCAGGCTGCAGAACCTGAATAACAGGGTTGGTGAGCGACTGGCACCCAGTTTTTCTACATAAGTGGGCAGCATTCTTTAATGGTAATTTGCTGGCTCCAAACAGTGTTTCGTGATCCTTCACTAACCCCTTGTCTCTGCTCTCCCTCCAAAGCAGCCCCTCAGTTTTTGCTTGCACAAGTCAAACCAGCTCTGAAGAAAGGCAAGGATCTTCTCATGGGTTTGTTAAGACTGATGAAGACCTGGCAGGTTACTAGAACAAATAAACATGTGAACAGACTGACTGCAGATAGAACCTGCTGAACTTTTGATCTTAGTAGCTTGAATCCAGGAGAAACATGGCTTGAGCAGTATATGGGTCCTAACCCAGGAAGCACAGAGTCACTGCTGCAGGGCAGGCAGCGCTGGGGGGAAAATGCTGATGCCGATGGGACCTGTGCTCCTGTGGTGCATGAAATCAATGAGAAAAGGAGTGGCTATCACAAAGCGGAAGAATGGATACTCGTGAAAAAGCAGGAATAAATGCTTGCATAATATGCTAAACATGTAATTACTAACTTGAGACTGGCTCTGCCACAGAACCAGGGCCCCGGCTGTGCAAAGCCCACCCGTGAGCCCATCCATAAGTGATTCCCGGGTCCAAGCTCTTTCTCTAGCAGTCTCTCAGAGGGATCCTGGGGTGCTATGTGAAGTATTTAGCAGTGCTGCTCCAGCAAGTCTCTGGGGAAACCAGAGCAATTATTGTGATTGGCTGAGACTGGAGGGAAAGACTCACAGGGGTATCACTTCAGTGCATGTTTCCAGCAGTATTATCTTCCTCCGCTGTGTCTGCTGCCACTGTGGTGTTTTTGAAACACCCCTGTCTGTACAAGTGATGCTGATCAAGTCACCCCCATCGAGCGTGCTGCCGTGGAGTTATTTTTGGTCTGTATTATAATCTTAAATTTGCTTTGGAAAATCTCAAAACCTAGTAAACATAAGTAAGTAAATAAGTGAGAAATAATATCAGCATCTTCAGTTTAACATTGCGGAGCAGTGAGCCTTCTGTATCTACCACTTTCAGCCCTGAGTTTGCAATATCATGAGAGCTTTCCTAAGGATCAGCTTTAATTGTTTGCCAACTAACCTGAGGTATTTGATACATTTGTCCCAACATTCTCCACATATTCGTTCTTGGCTCCAGCTGCTCTTCTTCAGGATGCCAGTGCTTACCCTCAGAGCTGGGTGGCCCTGCCTCAGCAGGGGATCAGATGCCTGGAAGGTCTGCATAGTGAGCAGGGCAGGACATGCTTTTGGGATGCTTCACAGACCTGTGAGGAATATGACTGGCCAAGCTGTCTTTTACAGATGTGGTTATGATGAGCCGCTCCTGCTGTAAATAATTATAAATGCCCTCCTGCCCCAGTATGGGAGGTAAATTGGGTAGCCATATGTAAAAATATGGTGCATATGTAAACACAGGGTACCCAGTTAAAACATATTTGGTAGTGTTCTAGCTAGACATAAAATCAGTTTTTAAAGCAAATTATTCTGATGAATGGATGTAAAATCAATTGAAGGTGTGTTGCCTGAACAAGATCTGCTTGATCAGGCAGGATTTCCATTACAGCCCACTTACTGAGAGAAGTTAAAATAGCAAAAACATGGAGCATTAGAAATCCTTCCTTAGGAAGCAAGCTTTTTAAAAAGTCTGCTGACTGAGCTCATCCTGAATTTTTGGCTTTCAGAGGGCAACTGAAAAACTTACTCAGTAGCATTACGTGCAGACATTTGCAGGCAGACATAAATATGAGTGCTTGCAGTGTTGATGACCATTAAAAGGTCTGTTTTCTGGCTTACTTACAGCTAACTGAAAGTAAGCCATAAACCAAATTATAATGTGGCAGAATGATGTGATGGAAGGGAAACATGATACCAGGTAATATAATTAAAAGCTACTGAGTGTACCAAAGCAATGAGGTGATCTTAGCTTTAATATCCCAAGTTCAACACACCAGGCAAAGCAAAATGTTTGGTACTTTGCAGAGTACCATGAAGAAAACAATTCAGCACTCACACTCTGGCAATATTTGGGACCAGTGGCTCGCACCAGGCTTTGCGTGGCTGTTGTGCTCGGCATGCTCAATGTCCAATGAGTGAGTGAGGGCTGAAGTTTTGCCACAAGAATGTGCAGGGACCCTGGGCAACAAGAACATTTTAGTAAATTCCCTAATCCCTTGGAAAAAAGCAGCCAAAACGCATGTGATAGTCAGCTTCTGGCTGAGTAGGCTCAGGCAAAGGCAGAGACCACTATGGGGGTTTCTTTGATTCAGGTCTATAAAATCCAGGGTGGTATGAAGTGGGTGTTTTGGGGTGAGCTGTTCACAGTCTCTCCCAGTGCAAGACGTAGTGACTGTTAGACAAAGATTTAGGAGCCATTTTCAGAATAAAAGGAGATATTTCTTCATGCAGCAAATACTGGATTTGTGAAACTCTTTACCAAAGGGTATGACAGTTGCAGCAATTTTTTTCAGACACTCGAAGGAACACTGGGCAAGCACTTGGAAGAGAGGTCCACCACTGGGCAAACTGGATCAGGCTGGAGGAGTCCCCTGAGCTGAAAATGGCTGGAGGTGGGGAGAGGACTTGCAGAAAAGATCAGTTATGTTCATCCTGTTCTTGCTAGTCTTCAGGGGTCAGTTTTTGGTCACTGCTGCAGACAGATTATTGGGCTACATGAGCCCCAAAAATCTGAAATAATAGCACTGTTATATTTTTATTTGAATTGTGAGCCAATTGTGTACAAGTTTTCTGATGTGTAGATGAGTTCAAGGTGCTCTGTCTTCCCATCTGTGCCTGAGCTGGAGGGGAGAGCACTGCAGGGAGCAGGGGTGCTGCAGCACCTTTGGGAAGCAGGTCGTTCCCCCAGCTACACCATGGCTATAGCTACCAGATGCATGGGGAGACACAGGAGCAGGGCTCAGTGGAAAGAGCAGCATTGCATGATGGTGTATTTTGTCTGGGGTCCAGTAAGTTGCAGGCTATGCTTTGTGAAGCCATGTGCTATAGTGCTGCCATTTATTTACACTAGGATGGTTTTTTAACCCTGTTAAACTAGCCTGACAAGATTGCCCCAGCCAAGAGGACCTTCTTCTCTGTCTCTTCTGTCCCACTTTGTCCCTCTTTTTGTGCATAGGAAGACTCAGAACTGAGCTCTGCGCTTTCTTCTATGAAATTAAAATAGTTTTTGAAAAGTTTGTGGGTTAACAAATGACCCCAAGTTCTTCCTAGGTCCTCTAAATAAGTAAAACACACATCACAGCAATACAGTAAAACTTGGATTGCCCTTGTGCTTGAAAACATATAGCAAGAAACATTATACTCAGTAGTTTAAATTAACTTGCTTATCTTCAGACTACCAGGGGAAAAAAAAGCATTATTTATACCCCTCTCTTATACTGCAGCAAAGATAAGCACTTTGTTAAAAACATGAGCGCAATTCCATTGCCTTAAACTCTGCAGCTGCGAGCAGGGGAAACTCTGACAAGATGTTTCTGGCCCACTGTGTTTTGTGGGTTTATCATCTGAGTGCCAATGTGGCAAAGCACATGCAATATGTGTTATGAAATAAGAAAAAAATGCTATGATATTCCTATGGCTTAGTAATTGTGAAAAATTATTTAAATAAACACTCTAAAATTTAAAAAATTATAATAAATAATTTTTATTTACAAATACTCTTTTAGAAAGGGATACTACAGTTTTTGTGCACATATATATACACAAAATCATGAGAATTGTGTCAAATATGTGCACAGATGCATGTCGTCATAAGATGTGAGCTTTTCTGTGGCTGCAGGGATCTAAGGCATGTTTTCACATGGGCTTTTTTTGAGATATGTACGTATCTGTACTGCCTGGAATACAGGCTTTTATAAAAGCTTTTAAAATGGTATATGCATTATTTAAGGTGCATTAACTGCTATACCACTACTAGGTTTTGTTTCAGACGGGATAAAGCAACTTAGTCCTGATATTAGTCACATTGCTTGAAGCTCTGCTGTGAAGCCCTCTGAAGCAGTACCACTATCCTGACTCTAGTGGAACTGTGCTAATTTGTTTTAATAAAGAATGAGGACTCATTAGGTTAAAAGAAGTTGTGTCAAACCATGACCTGATATCCCAGGGATGTCAGTGGATTCTGACTGATACATGAATTTGCATGACTGAGCACGCTATTTTTTCTTTAGGTTAGAAATGCAGGCGTTAGGTTGGATATTCCTTCAGCATCTTACTCACAAGGCAAAAAGGATCTTGGAGATACAGGTTTCTAAAAGAATGTCACCAAAATATGATAGGGCTGAAACCCCTTTTTGAGTGACTGCCATAGTGCCACCATTCCCTTTTTCACTCAATTAGAATGAAATCAATAGAAAATTTAGTTTCTAGATATCAGTTTCCCCGGAATGTGTTTTAATGAGGTCATGAGAATTCCTCTCACCTTCTCTGGAACATCATTTGTCTTCTTTCCTTCCTTGCATATACTACTTCACATAGGCCTGCAGGTGGCACGGGAGGGATTTTAGCAGAACTTAGACAATACAACCCCCTGCCTCCATTTCCAGTTATCGCGTAGAAGGAACAGAGCTCTAGGACTAAACAGACATGGATTCCCTGAGCTGGCTTATCCCATACAGCACTCAAGGGAGGTTAACCCAGGGCATGGGACATGTTAGACTGTTTGCTCACTAGAAATAAATTCCCTCAGAATATCCACCAGCACCTCTAATGGCTGTAGAAGTCCAGAGGCTTGCAGAGCCCCTGATAGCCAGCACCATCAAGAGCAGTGCAGGGATGGAATGAACTTTGTTTTAACAGTGGCAATTCCTCAGTACAATTCCGGGGTTATAAATCCATCTCTCCTTTGCTTCTTCCCTCAGAGATACAGCATCACGGGTGGGAGATCTGCACACCAAAGGAGCTATACACTACCATTTTATTTACTGTTCCTTAAAGAATGCAATAAGTAAGATGCTAACACCCAAAACATTGACTAACACACTGATGAGAATGAAGTTTCAACAAGTCTTAATCCATTTTTGTGCAAAGGATCACTACAGGCTCTGCCACACAGTCCACAGACTGATTCACAGTCTGGAACTTCAGGCTCATAAACAGTGTGATCCACAAGCTTACCTTCATCGATGCTCTGCCTGGCTCATGTTTCTATTTGGTTTAGCATTGTAAGAAAATAAAGATTTTCACTGATGATTTACTTAACCACAAGCAAATGAAATTGTATTCAACATATCAATAAAGTGACATCAGTGAAGAACAAGAAATGAACTCAATAACTTGGATTCAATCAATAACTGAACCGTGGTGATGCCTTTCCCTGGGCTTAGAATTAAAAGCCAAACACGGTTAGAGGGGAAAAAAGGGTTTTATCTCTGTATTTATTCAAGGACCCTCTGGTGCATCACATCCAGGCAGAAAGCACCCCTGAGTGCACATCGAGAATGCACACCCGAAAGTGCCCACCCGCCCTCAAGAGTATGTGTGTGTGTACCCACACCCAAGTTTGTCCCTGAAGATTCACATATACAGTTATAGACTTTGCACATTAGCATATCTATCCAAGATTCCCCAATGAGAGGCTCAAGAGAAGCCCCCATCTTGAGGAACCTTCCCCCTGGGGGGGCCTATCTTGGTTTACAGAATGTGTTCTGGAGAGGGCCTTGGTGTCTGGGGCTTTCTGACCCAACTGTGAGGTTTCCAAGATGTTTGGTCTCTTGGCTTAAGGGAACTTTGGGTCTAAGCTAGTTATCAAACCTGGGGAATTACAAGTATGTGGGCTAAAAGCACTAAGGATACATGCAAAGCTGTATGAAAGGGTATATGAGAGGAGTATATGAGAGGGGTATATGAAAAAGCAAAAAATCATCATGGCATCAGTGGCATCCATTGCAATAACATCTAAGTGTCAAATGTGCCCATGAAGAATAGCAGCAAACCCAAAAGGTGCAGTTTTTCCTCCCTCTGTGCTTCTGTTTGTTTATTTAGGTTGGCTGAGCTGCCCTCACTTGTTTGTATCTAGGAGTGACGGTGTTCCAACATGCCGTCGCCTTCGCTCCTGAGAGAGGCCTCTTGTGAAGAAACACCTTACCTTTCCCCTGGATGTGCTGGGGTTACACCTCAGCCCAGGCAGGGTGGCAGGCACTCCCCAGCTCTGGCTGCTCTCCCAGCATCCTCCTGGCGATGCTGGGAGTGAATGCGAGGGTGGAGGGAGGATCACAGGAGATCTGCCTGGTGGCAGGCTCTCAGGTCCAGCTCTTGAAGCAGTGCCCCAGCCTAGAAGTGAGCTTGCAGAGAGGCGTGAGGCTGGTCAGAGGTGGTGCCGGCTGGGAGGGCAGGCTCACGCTGGCTATGTGCCGTATCTCTGCAAGATGCTGCAATGGCAATTCTTACCTTGGCTCGAACAGACCCAGTGTCCAGCAGGAGATAATTTGTTACTTCTAATGAAGCAAGTATAAGTGGCAAATAGGAAATTTTGAGCAGCCTTGGCTGGCCCCAAACAAAACACAGCAGAGACGTTGCTCCTTGTTGTATTGGACCTGTTCTCATCCTCTGCAGTTCTTCGCTTTTGAGCAGTCTTGTGTCCCTGCTGCCAGCCCAAGCAATGGGTGAAATGGTACGGAAACACTTTTCATGATCTGGAGCCTCTTTCAACTTTAGTAATTAAATAGATGAGAGCATTCTGACTTTTCCTATGATGAATGGTGCCTGCTGCTGGTACGCTTTGTCTGGGGACAGTATTGTCCTTTAGTAAGAAGAAAATCTTTAGAAGTGGCCAAAATACTCAGTTTCCCATCCCTACATTTTTAACCAGTATCTGACTAACGTGTAAGAACAGATAAATGGCTATCCTATCACTCAAAATGGTCACAGTAACCTTAGTGAAACCAAGTATTATTTTTTAATTTCTGACTTTAATCATTTCAGTGTTCTCCTTCAGAGCTGACTGTATATCAAAGGAGGTGAAAGCATCATGTGAAAAATAAGTGAGCTGGGATCCCTTCAAGGGAAAGGCTAAGGGAATGTACACCATTAAGAGGATTTGAAAACCCGCAAGTACGTAGCAGTAACATGAAATACTGAATATTGCTGCAGAATACTTCAGGATTATTCCAAATTACCAATCAAGTTTCAGTCTAGACTCAGGTGATAAATTACAAAAAAAAAAAAGGAAAGTACAATCAATCATGAAAAAATCCTGCTAACAGGTTTGCAGCACTGTTCTCACACTTGGAGATGGGACACTAACAGTTTGGGTTCAGAATTTGATATTTTGGTGTGATAAATTGAGAGACTCTTAGACTGTGCCTAGCAAACTTTACTAAGGCATCTTTTATGACCTTTCTCATAATCTTGTGATGCTTGGAGTCTTGGTAATCATTAAAATATGATTTGTCATCTCCCTTCACAGTGGTCTGTGACATCTCTTTAGGACTCTGTATGTTATTTCTGAATAACTATTTTCATACATCTACTCTGTTGTTTAAAAAAAAGGCAAAAAAGGTAGCTTTCCATGACTGATATGCAGTACCATAAAAATGACCCAGCTAGGTGTCCACAACACAGGCAAAATTTCAGTGCTCTTCAAAATCCTCGTAGAATAAATGGAGTTGTGCTGAATCAAATTAAATAATTTCAGGTGTTTAATTCCTCACTGCTTAGGGGACAGTCTTAAAAGCAAAAAGCCAAAGAGTGCACCCTCAGCAAATCTGCAGATGGAGCCAAGCTGAGTCATGCATTTCTTATGCCTGAGGGATGGGATGCCATCCCTGGGGACCAGGACAAGCTCGAGAAGTGGGCACATGGGAACCTCATGAGGAGCAACAAGGCTAAGTGCAAGTGCTGCACCTGGGTCAGGAAAGCCCCTGGTATCAAGACAGGCTGAGGGATGAAGGAATTGAGAATGGCTCTGTGGAGAAGGACTTGGGGGTGCTGGTGAATGAGAGGCTGGACATGAACTGGCAATGTCCTCTCGAAAGACCAGTGAGCCAGCCACAGCCTTAGCTGCACCAAGAGAAATGTGGCCAACAGGCCAAGGGAGGTGATTCTCCCTCTCTACTGCACTCCCATGAAACCACATTTGGAGTGCTGCATTCAGCTCTGGAGGTCTCAGCACAGGAAGGACATTGACCTGTTGGAGCAAGTCCAGAGGAGGGCCATGAAGATGATCAGAGGGCTGGATCACCTCTCCTATGAGGAAAATCTGAGAGTTCAGGTTGTTCAGCCAGGAGAAGAGAAGGGTTTGGGGAGATCTTATAGCATATTCCATTAGCTAAAAGGAGAAAGATGGGGACAAATTTTTAGCAGGGCCTGTTGCAATAGGAAAAGGGTAATGGTTTTAAAGTAAGAGGGTAAACTAGGTATAAAGAAGGAAATTTTTATGATGATGGTGGTAAAATGCTGGAACATGTTGCCCAGAGAGACGTTAGATGGTTTATCCCTGCAAATGTTCAAGTTCAGGTTGGACAGGGATCTGACCAACCTGATCAAGTTGATGTATCTGCTCATTGAAGGGGCTGGACTAGGTCCCTTTAAAGGTCCCTTTCAACCCAAATTGTTCCATGATTCTATAATTCTAGGATTATAAGATCTGGCCCTAGTAGAGATGAAGCTCAGCTCAAATGCAAACTGTTGTCCTCTGAGAAGTTTTGTTCTAAGCAGAAGACTTGCACAAACAGGCTGGTCCTGAGAGTCCCTCCATCTTGTGCAAAGGTTAGTGAGAGCACAATGTGTAATCCCAGTTTTAATATAAATTGAGTCCAAGCCTCAAATCTGAATTGTAGCCTGCAGCTAAGCTGGACTGAGACCCAGCCAATCACAAATATCTGTGACTGTGCTTATAAGTAGATAGAACATTTTTCACTGAAATACATGTATAGAACAGCTCCTGATTTCATAGTAGTGAGTGGAGCAGGGTTCTGGATGTCAGCTCTCAAAATACAGTGTCTGCCTAAGATTAAATGTTATAAAGTGAATTTTGCATTATCTGGTGAAAGGTTTTTAAATCTAAAATCTTAAGCAGGAGCAAGATGGATTTTGTAACTTGAGAGTTTGAATCATGATTTTCTCACTAGCCATGCTGCTTGCCTCAGGACAGCCAGATTGAAGATCAATTTGCCAGTGAGCTCAGAAAAAGTGTCAATGTGCTTGCCAGAGTAGGCATTACAGATTTTCTCTTAAATCATTTCTTTGCATGGAAAAACAAATCCACTTGCATTGTTAATGGAAGGTTTAAAAAATAGAAATACCATAAAATTACTCTGGGGAACTGATAGACTAGCTAAATGCTGCAGTTTTCTAGTACAGAACATCATGTTACTCAGCTCTCCAGCTTTCATACAATAGATGGGAACTCTACAAGCATAAACTATTACTAGTTGTGTGTGCATAGGAGTAAATGATACCTGGTTTTAGTCCTTACATAGAAAAAAACAAGTTTAGCAACATATTTTGTTTGCACATGTGATGTAGCTATTGTAGAGAGGGTATTGCTGGTTCTCTTAGGCACCTTTTATATGAATATTTTTAATTAGTATGAAAATCTCCTTGAGGGTATTTTTATCATAAACAGGAAAAAGGTTCATTTTACATTTTTCTTCCTCAACCGTTACCCCTCCAGTTCCCGCTCCTCCTTTCACCCTGGCAGCAGCCGGACCTGCCCTCCCCGGCCCTCGCTGCTGCCTTGGCAGTGGCCCAGCCCCAGCAGCAGCAGCCACAGAGCCCGCCCATTTCTGACACTGCACCACTGTTCGTCAACAAGGGTTAACAAGTTCAAGTCCCTGCAGCTTGCACCCAGCATTACCTCTCTTTCCTCCCCTCTGGCCAACCGCCTGCAGACACATTGCTCCCCATTGTTTTCCTCCCAAAATTTTGCACCTCAGGCTCTCTCCAGCTGCCCTGAAGATCTCTCATTTCTCAGCACAGTGACTGTCATATCCCATATCCCTGTTAGCTTTCTTCCTTCTCAGCCTCACTGTTTTGCTTGACTTCATGAAAGTGAAGCAAGACTTCACTCTGGACACAAAAATGCCCCCTAACTGATCAGATCCCCATAGGCAGTTTATTTTTTGATCTTTAAACCTCTTAGCTCTCATCATTTGGTTTTCCCACCACTTCCTCTTGAATAGTTTGCATCCTTCCAGCTATCCCAAGACCAGCTCCACCACACAAGGAATTTTGTCCCTAATATCCCTGTTTTAATGTGGCCGGGCTCCGTTGCACTGTCCCCTCTGACTCTTTCCCATTTCTCTCTCTAGATGGACTCCATTTCTTAAACCTTTGAGCAGTGTGGCTTCCAGCACCCTGTACAGTGGTGCCAGATGCATGGCTTGAAAGCACACTACCCACCAATTCTTCCTTCACCCAGGGACCTGGGGTCCTTTTGGTCATGTTCTTCCAGTACGCTATTATTTTGCCTGACTCACATGCACTCCTTCAGAGCCATTGTCTGTACATCTTGTGTTTACTCCTTCCTCTTTCCAATTCAACCCTCATTTTCTCCCTTCTCACAAGCATTACTATGTCTCATCAGCTGTCCCTCCAAAACAACTTACTTCACTCCAGCAGCTGGGTTGCCCCATCCTATTTTTTTTTCCTTTCAGAAACTGTGGATTTCCTCTTATCTCTTCTACCCACAAGATGCCTTCCAGCTCTATCCCACCTTCCTCTGCATCTATCACTCGCCCTCTAAGCAGTTCCCAATATCCTGCTCCTCCTGAACGATGTCTGTTAATCTCCATGATTTTCTCTTAACTTCCTTTCAGACAATTCTCAAGTCGCTCACTCTATTCTTGGCATCCTCAAATAACTCATGGTTTTTTTGGTAACCCATCTACCTCCAGCTGTGTCTCAGCCATTCTGCTATTTCTAGGCAGGAACTCTTCACTGGGTTCCACCAAAAGAGAGAAGTGAGAGGCAGCCAGACACCTCTTACAGGCAGATGATAGGAAAACCACAAAGCACGTCCATTGTGTGCTCAACCTTCAGGTCTTCATCCCACTCATCTACAAATGTTTTTTCTTGTGCCTTGAATTTGGTGAAGGTGGATGTGCTGTAAGAGGCATCTGTGTACTGAAGCTTTGGGATGTTTTGGGCTGCTTGGAGATATTAAGTACATAATAGCTTCCAAATATGTAAGTACAGTCCTCAGGAACTGGCCTCACAGAGATCTGTATCAGTATCTCCTGAGATTTTGAGTAAAGCAAATAAGAATAAAAATATTTCATTCATCATCTTGGCAGTATGTTCTGGAAAGGCTGATTCAGACCCATTCTTTTCCATTCATATATTCCAACTATAAATCTCTGTATGTACTATCTTCTTAAGTGTTATTTTAAGTTAGAAATGTTACTTGTCTCCTGGGGTTCATTCAAGGCAACTAGCTGCACTTGTGGAGTCTAATGAACGTGTTTCATGTCATCAAATGTTAGGAACTGAATCTGAGAGTGAGTATTTACCCAAATTTAACATAAGGTGCTAAGGACAGTGTAAGAAGAATGCTCAATGCTAAAATGGCTACAGGCTAGTTTCAGTTCCAATGTTAATGCCCAAGAAAGTACAAGTAAGGTATTGTTAGCAACACATGTAATCTCTTTTATTAAAAATTCTTACTTTTTAGAACTCCACATATCCAGTCAGCTCTCACAAAGCATTTTAAAACCTAATATATCTTGACATAAGGGTAGATAATAGATAATAAATAAATTAATGTCATGGTCCCTCCACACCAATGCCCTACAGACACTGCTACCTGCACCTAGTGCCATCCCAATGGCTGCCAGGGCAGGTGTGCCTGCCAGGCAGTCCTGGTGCCACAGGTGCTCCTGAAGGCATCTCCTCCCAGACCACTGACAACCTGTCCATTTGCTCCTCTGCACCTGGTCTCCACAAAGATACAAAGGTCCAGGGATAAGATGAGGACATTGCTAAAGCATCCAGACCACAGATACCCCTCCCAACTGTCCAGTGAGGATCCTGACTAAATCAGCACCATCAAAGCCTGAGCCTGAGATTCTCCCTGTTTACACAAAATTTTCCCATCAGCAAATCCCAGACGCAGCTTAGCTGAGAGACTTTAGCATTAAAATCAAACCATGGGGTATGTACATCTCTGATTTTAAAACATCAGGTTTCCCACATCCTTTCCTAAGAGTGACTGTGGGTGGCATCACGAAATGCAGCAATACGTGTAAAAGTGGTTGAACAGCTGTGTGTTCAGAAGAAGGGACTATTTTGAAATATTTGTCCGCAGTGTGAAGTTGCCAAATCACTAGCATAGTGTGGTCTTACAAAACAACATAGAGTAAAAATAGGCAATTCTTCCTGAAAGCTTTGGATGATAATGTTTTGTAATACCATTTTTGAAAAAGAAAAAAAGCTGCAAATAAGGGAGTGAACAAGAAAGGTGAGATGTGTTGGTTTGTTTTTTTGAAAAAAAGCCTCTTTTTGTAGGGTGTTTTCTAGCCTGACACATGATTTTGTATCAGTGTTGCCCATTCTTTGTTAGCAGCTCTACAGAAACTGCTTGCAAATGTTCTTTCCCATCAACATTTTGTTTCTCTGTGAATCATGAGCAAGTTTTTTTACATATCTGGTGTATTTTGCAAGGTCTGTTCCCTCCAAGGGAATAGTGATGACTGAAACACCAATCCAGTGAAACCACTAGCCAAATAGCTCTGGGATCAGCTAGCAGCAGTGTTTCATAGTTTCTTTACCATCTCTTTTATCATCCAGAGGAGTACTTAGTCAAGTGCTAACTCATTCTCCAATAGATGAATATCTACAGGGCATTTTGCTCTGAAAGCTCAGCACAAGATGCTAAATTATGGACCAAAAGCATGAGTAGGTATGGCAGGACTGTAGATCTTGCACTGCTGGCATGTCCAGGTAGGATTTCCAAGAGCCCAGACACCCAGTCAAACCCACAGCTGGACAGGTGTCCTCATGTGTGCCGCATTCAGGCCACTGTTGAAAGAACACTCTCAATTCATACTTCAGGTCTCTGCTCTTTTACTGTGATAAAGATCTTCCACAGCTCACAGTGATTATTTTTCCCCTCCCACCTGTTTTTTAGCAGCAGGTAGTTGCTAGTCCTTCTGCTCCAGAGGAGGGGATGTAGCTCCTGTCGGAGGAGATCAGTGCTGTACCAGTATTTCCTGAGGAGGTGGTTTCAACACGTTGCTTAGGGATGGGTTTAAACATATTCCTAACAGCCCCATGTGCTCAGATGCAGGTTCTTTACTGGGGATGGAAAGTTTTCAAAGCCTCTGCAGTAGCCCCTCTGGATCTGCCTGTGCTCTTTTCCAAAGCAAGTGTTGCCCTGAAGGATGAAATAAAAATGCATCTGTTGAAAGAGGACTGAAACAAAATTAATCCCCATTTAAGATTCACAGAAATTTCCCCTCTGTTACCTGATTCCCATGTTTTAGTTTTGTTGTTTGGTCTCTGTGTTGTTAAGGTTGCTAACAATTTGTAAGTAAATTGATGTTTCACTGAAAGAGCTTTGTGAATTTTAGGTGCTTTTTCACTTTTAATATCCCCATGTATTAGTTGCTCCAAGCCAGTCTGAAGTTATACGGTGTCTGTATTAAATTAATGTTTGACTTTACAGTCTGTATGCTGTCCAACCCGGCACCTCCTCCATTTGCAGTAAGTAAATATGCAAGTGTTACATTGCCCTTGAAACCTGTGCTCTGTGACAAAGGTTGCGTGCTGAAAAGAGACTGAAATGCCAAGTTTCCATGGGCCCCAGTCCCTTCTGTCAGCCGTGCGTTAATCAGAAGCCCACCTCCAGTGATCTGCAAAAGCGTGGTGTGGCACACTTTGTACCAGGTGACACCAGGGCAGACTTGGCCTCCTCAGAAGCATCCACCTCTCTCTGAGCCTGTGGAAACCTCATCTCTGAGAGAGGAAAATGTGTGAATAACAGACTGAGTTTTCTCAGGTGATGGCTGTACAGTGAAGGGTTTTTTTTATTTCTTGTGCAACAACAACAAAAAGGTTTGGTTTCTGTTGCTTTATATCAGCTAATCTGCAAGGGCAGATTTAGAGGGAGGACCCATCAAATTTTCCACTGCTCTATTTGCCCAGGGTGATGTGATACAACTTTAGATGTGCTGTAGTAGAGCCATCATTTTTCTGTGGTAGCTACACGTGGCAGCTACAACTGATAACTGAATTGCTTCGAAGTCCTCTGGCCTCGGCGTGTCAATACTACATGCTGTTTGACTCTCTTAGGCTTGTACCAGTCTAACATGATTTGTAGAACTGTTAGCACTGTGGAAAATTGAGTATTTGTACAACCTTCCCATAACAGGCAGTAACCTTGTCTATGCTGCCAGGTTAACTAAATTTGAGCTGGCTCCATAAGTACCAGTGTGCCGCTCTTCTACTCCCAAATCTCACGGCTGCAGCCCCAGTTTTCACCCTTGCCAAAGACCAGACCATGACATGGAACAAAGCAGTGATAAAACTATATCTGACAAAGATGTGCTCTCCTCCAGAGTCTTCTGCTGAAATGCTACTGCAACCAGGAAACATCAAGCTGGCAAAAGCAAATCTTTTCACAGAAACACGGTCTTTTCCAACCAGGTTTTGCTGGGAAAATCAGAGATTTTGAATGGGGTCCTTATCCAAACCGAAGAGAGAAACAGCGTGGCTGGACCTCCTCTCTTGCTTATCTCGTGCACCTCTCTGGGAGCAGCATTCGTTACCAGGTGGAGCAAGACTGCCACAAAAAGTTCCTGCTCCCTGAATCTGGTTAGGCTCTTTCAGATAAACTCCCTCCTTCTGCCTGGGGGTCTCAGAGGTGATAGCCACAGCTGAGACTCCAAGCAGCTCTGTGGAATAGCAGTGTTTTTACTTCTGCTGGGGTATCAGCAAGGCACAAAGAGGCTAACGTGATGTGGCTTACAAGCCTGAGAAGCTGGCAGAAGAAGATGGGTCTCTCCCTCCCCTGCACAATTATTGCACTTTCCTCACAGGTTGGGAGCAGGCGCTGTAAAGCAGCTGTGGGGGATTTTCATCCAGAGGGCATACAAGCTGATGTTGGGAATTAATGAGGTTTATGCAAAAGATATTGATCAGTCTTGCAGGTTGTCCTACAGCAGCAGGGTTGTGTCTAGCAGCTGTAGGGAAGTCCATCTGTCTTTTCTAATCATGGCAGCATCCTGCCCATTCCCAGTAAAGAACCATCCTAGCAGGCAGTCACAGGGTGCTGCCATGGTGGCACAGTACCAAATACGTGAGACAGTCCCCTTCTGCCTCTCCTTTTCCAGGCAAAAGGAGAGGAGAAATGAATGCAGACCGGCAGGAGGGAGCAACACACCTGAAGGCACCCAGAGCAAATGGACCTTGGAGATCTGAGCAGGGTTGTGTGCATTGTGCACACTGGACGTCTGGTATGGGCTGGTAGCCACAGGGCACTTGTGTTGCTGCAGCAAGTGGCCAAGCATCAGCCCCCACAGGCTTGCCCTGGGCCCTGAGGAGTCCTGGCTCATGGAAGGCACCCCTGATTCCAGTGACACATCTGCTCAAGTCATGCCACAACCCATTGCTGAAGCAAGTGTCACCTGCGTGTGCAAGCTGTTGAGCTGGACGGAGCTTGCTGCTGGCCACCTGTGAATGCACACACAGCACTGTACCCAGCAGGCAGAGTGCCTCTCCAGCCTGATCAAACTCAGCTGGTGTCCCTCAGCCCAGCATCACTGGGTATGGACATCCCCAACCCTGTGCAAGGCCGTACAAGATCCAGATCAACAGCAAGCCCATCACATAGACCCCATCACAGTGATCATTGGTGCACTAAGTGGCAGGTCTCAGCAGCTAGTCTGACTAGCTGGAGCAGCTGGGGTGTAGATTTTCTCCTTAAACATGTGCACTAAAATACATACTGTTTAAGTTGGGGGTCCAAATTAGACAAAATTAATTGTTCTTCCCCAAACCAGGATTGAAAGCCCATGACAGAGAAGGCAGTATCACAAAACCAGAACACACAACTTAGCCTAGATATTCCCATTGCTCCTCCATGAGCAAACATCTGTGTACCAGGTCCAGAAAATGTCTCCCACGTTGGAAGCAGCCACTCCGTGTTGAGTCCCAGCCTCTGGGTGCTTCCCAAGTTCAGCAGCTACACTTTCCTCCTCAGGGAGTAGCAGTGTCACCTTATCAGCTCTGTGCTCTGTTGCCAGCCCATCTCGTCTGCCCTCTGCTTGTAATTGTTAACTTCCCGAGAACAGGAAACCTCTGTTTAGCACAGGTAGAGCTTTAACTCTGAGGCACTCCTGAAAAGCCAAGACACAGGAATAAAGCAAGGTTTTGCAGACTGCCTTGGCCATTTCTTTCCCCTGTCTTTGTGTTTAGGCTCCCTTTGCATTATTTTGTGATGCAGTTCATTTTTGTTACGATTTTGGAGTTTTAGCTGTCATTTGAATGACTGCTGTCTTATGCCAAAGATTTACTTGGAAATTTATGTACTCCCACAAATTAAACATTCCCTCTCAGCTCTCAGCCAGGCACGCCTAGGCTTGCCTGCAACCTTAGAACGATACAGAGAAAGGTTATCATGATTTACCTGCCACAAATTATCTATTAATAACACCACTTATGTACCTTTTTTTTCCCCTTCATGACACGCTTTCCCTAGAGCCCCCTCTTAGCACGTTTCCCTTTTCTTGAGTGCTTTGTTTTCCCTGTGGAGAACAGGGCAGGTAGAAGAGGAGCGACCTTTGCAGCACTGGCTCTGCCCCCGTGGCCCCGGCACTGCCTTCTCCCAGATGTTTGCCGGGAGGGTGGGACACGGGTTGTTCACAGCCTGGTAAAACATTGACCAGCGCAGGCAGCCGAGGCGGTGGAAGCGCAGGGCTGCCCAGGCAGGCAGGCAGCGAGAGCCCAGCGGCAGCCAGCGCCCACGGGAACACACCAGCTTCTCCCCAGGTACCGCTCTCCTCTTTCATTTTCCCAGCCTTGAAAGGCAGAAGGGCAATGGTGCTGGGTTATAGGGTTTGCCAAAGCTTCTCTCCCTGGAAGGAGGAAGAGGAGTTAGCCTTGTTATTTTGCAGTTTGCTTTCATCAACCGTAGTTGGCTGAATGGTGTCATCTACAGCATGGGTTGATTAACCCGGGCTTGATTAGCTAGTTGTTCAGGTTTTGTTGTATCTTCAAAAAACAAAATTAGTGCATAATTGCATTTGAAAACTTCATTGTCTTCTAATAAAACTCAGACCTTGCTTCTGCTCTCTTCTAACTGAAGAGCAGGAACAAGTGTCAGAGATTTTAATGAAAATATGTAACCCAGTTATTGCAACAGGGATGTGGATAGTGACTCACACTGAAAAATACTTGCTGATTTTTGAACGAGCTGTGCAAAAATAGGCAGTGACTAATTTTTTCAAGATTATTTCCATGTTCCTTGGAACATGGAACATGGACAGTAGACACAGAAAAAATACCAGGATTTAAGTTCCTAGTACGCATATGCCATTCAGAGAGGTGAAGATGAATAGATTCAAATAATTGTTTCAGTTTTGCTTGTGACTGAAAGTTTCTGCCAGCCAATGGAAACTGACTCATTCATGCAGGAACCATCCTCCATGTCTGCTCTGCTGATCTGGATATGTCTTTATAACAGTACTTACCGTGACTTCTCAAAAATTACTTTTTACATCTCAGGCAACTGTCAAATAATCCTGAAGAGGGCTCAGTGTGAAGTGCATGACATGTTGTCAGTATTCATGATTTATCATCAGTATGTTTTGTGTGCAAAACAAAATGCAAGAGATTTTTTTAAAAAAGAACCTGTTGCTTCCAGTTTATCAGTGTCTGGCCCTAGCTGTGTTTGCGTCATGTTTAAATCCTCCCTGATGTGAGAGATTTTCTTGATGTGTTTGCTAACTGGGCTTGCACACAACATGATATTTATGCTGAGTACATGCTCCGTGGTGTTAAGTTGTAGTGAAGTGTGGTAACACATTTACTTTTAATTATTAAAAGTAGTCTAAGTGTGGCTCCAACTCTTAGCAGTACTAAAACTCCTACAGTAAAGTGCAAGGAAAAGTTGCTGGACAACAAAGCAACTGGATTCCCACAAATGGCTGCTTTTAAAGGATTGAAATATGATTCAATAAAAATTTTGGTAAAGGCTGCATCATAATTTCAGTCTGTTAGTGAATTTGTAGACATAAAGCATGACTATGATTAAAACCTGTGATTTTCATCTGTGTCACGGTGTTGTGGGATTCTTGCCCTCTCCTCCCAGGAACAGTATTTGAAAGTAAATTGTATATTCCAGTATTTGACAGTAAACTGGACTGATGTAAAAGTTTCTTTTGCAGTAACTAAAAAAAGTGGTAAAATCTTATCTGAGAGTTCACAGAGACTGAATTGTCAAAAATAAATATCTAAAACAAAAGACAGTGATGACAATATTATCTTGTCTGTTTTCATACAAAGATAGGGTTCTAGCTGGTGACTATAAGGGAGATTACTTGGCTTAAATGGAAGGAATAAGGCTGTTGACAAAATTTGTTCAGTGTCTAAGTCCTGTTTGAGACAGGTTTCAGGATAAGGGAGCCATAATCATCTGTAAATTATGAACAATTTAAATTTTTTTCAGTAAATAGTAACATATTGCATGCTAAAACGAAGCAAACCAGTTTCGTCCCCTGTGCTTGGTTTTCAGCACAGCTGTTTACCAAGTTTCAGTTGGTTAAACCTGTGTACATAGTCTGAAAGGAACAGGGCTGCGCAGCAATCACGAGGACACTCTGGTCTGCAAAATCCTTTTCTGGATATACAAGGTGAAAAAGACTGCAACTAGGGCTTAGACTGGGCTAGTTATAGAGCTGATAGTTAAAAACAAGTCTCTTTTCACCCCTGAGGGCAGTTCCTTGACACAAGCATTAATGCTAGACCTATATGAAATAAAATGTCCTGGATCCCACTAAGTTAACATAGTGATGCTATTTTAGATTTCCAATTTATATTTGAACCAGAAATTACCATGTTGAAGGGGTATATTAAATGAGAATGATCTCTTCAGATACTTTGGGAGTGATGCTCTCAATGGAAGGGCCAGATATTTGAATGGCAAAAAAAGAAACCCTGCGAAACAAAAACCCTCGTGCAACCAGGACTGCAGAATGGGCATTGCAAAACTCTGCTATCTCCTCCCCGGAAAGTGTCAGGATTTCCCAGCTTGCCCATGCTTGCCAGGGCCCCACAAGGTGAGCAGTGGCCTTTCAGAGGCTGAAATAGCCTCAATCCCTGCTCCCTGTGAGTGGGTGACAGGGCTGTCACTGGGAGGGTGATGCTCCAAGAGGAGCATCCAGGCCCTGCTTTCAGCGACCCCCTGCACTCCAGCGCTCATTCCAGTGGCTTACATTTGTTTACTGTACTTGTCTGTGTAGCAGCTATCTCACCACTGGTGGGATTCCTCATTACAAGGATGTTGACAACAAATCACCTGGATTAAACGGGTGACTTGTGTCTTGCTGTGCTGGACCTCTTTGTTTAAGAGCCTACCCCAAATGTTACTATTTTTTTCCCCCTGACAGAGCAGCCACATGGCAGCTGAGTAAGGCCATTGCAGATGCTTTGGGCTTGAGACAGAAGAGCAAGAGCTCTGCAGTCTCTGGCAGAAGATTCATTCCTTCTATGAAGGAAAGTTCCTGGCTTTTCTTTCTAAATATTGGACAATCTTTTCTATACAAGTCTACTTGTACACCACCCACATGACCAGAAAAACTTTGTGTCGCTTCGGGAGCAATTTAAAACACTGGCATTTCAGTAGTTTATTTCCTTAAGGCAGAAGTATAAATCTTACTGGGAGATTTTTATTTTATAGGAGTAAGAGTTTTCTGAGGGAAACTATTTACCTTTTTGGAGCCAGTTGCAGATGCATATTTTTGAGACTGACTTTCCTCTTTCTGTTGCAGTGAATGAAATTATCAGGTAAAATGCAAACATTAAAGGACGGTGATTGGAGAAAAGCAAACTTACCTTTGCACATTTCTAGTTGAGCAGAAGTACTAGTGATGCATTGAAATCCCAGCTTTTCAATTTTGCTAAAGTAACACAAAGTTAACCTATGAATTGCAGCTGAATGTGAAATATAATTTCTATTAAATGAAGTAACTGTAATTATTTTAATTATGAAAACTATTTTGTGCTGCATGCATGTATATCAGCTTCCCAATGGTGCCAATGAGAAATGAGTGCTTAGACCTTGATTTAGTTTTTCCTTCTTTGCAGTGTGTTCAATCACTTTCAATGATAATAATTCTTTATGCAACTTGTCCTTCCTGTAATAACTTTCAGAACTTTTATCTCCTCAGAAGTCAAATGTTGCACAGATCAGAGTGCAGTATATCGTTGATGATTAAACATATCTGTCCAAATGAATGGCAGTTCTGCCTTCCCCTCCCTGGTGCAGGGTCACAATGTTTCCCTTTAATTCCAGCATTAAACAGCTCTCAATATCAAACACCATTTGCTTGCACACTGGAAGGCAGAAGTAGAGCTAATAACAAATAATTGTGCATAGATGTTTTTTAATGGCTGAACTAAACAAAGTTCTTCTATTACTTCTCATACCACAGTATTCTGACTCACGGATTTACCACTCTTCAGCTCCCAGGCTATGAGTGAAAAGCAAAAAGACACTGAGCAGAAGTGCCACAGTGCCATTTAACCTTTGTATTTTGAAAGAAACAAGTTTGAGAGGTCGTCAGATTGCATCTCTTGCATCTACTGAGTATTTGGATTAAAAATAAAAATGCATTGTTCAAACCAAAGCTTTTTGGTTTTTGAGTGAAGAGTCAGCCTCTACTAACTTCTCATCCCTTTTGAAGAACTGCAGAAAACAGTCATTATTCCAGTCCTTCCTACCTCCTGCAAAGATATTATTAGACAAATGCTGTGGCACTATAGCAGCAATGTAGATTTTAGGGGTCTCCAGAAAAAATGCACATCTTGCTCTTATCTTCGTTCCTCTGGGAAGGCTCTGTTACTGCAACCAGAAGCAGCTGCCACAACAGCCCTTAAACAAATGGTTATCTGGGATCATATTAAGCTTTACTGAACAGAATACTTTCACCTGAAAAATTTGAGATGCTTTGAAAGGAACATTGCTATGTAAACTTTCTGCAATGCATAGAAACAGCTTTTGCCACCCTGGTTTATGGCACTTTTGTTAATACTTCTCCAAGTAGTGGCTACTCTATCATGAAGCTCTTCCACTTGAATGGTTCTCAGAGATGATCAAACCACATCTGTAGTTAGCTCTTTGTGGGCAGACAATGTTATAAAGCTGAAACTAAGGACTTGACAATAGAAAGTTGGTGGATAGGCATCTTCAGGATGAATTTAACAGGATTACTTGCTCCATTGGTGTTAATCAATGGGAATAATAGATAAAACCTTGATTCTGCCAACCCTCCTCTTCTGGTAGCAGGTTTACACCTGCTAACTTTATCCTGGGGACCTACACTGCCATTACATCCTACATACTGAAGGGGCTTCATCATCAGGCTGTGCTTATGAGTAAATCTGAAAGGGCAATGCCTGCCTGGGCCGTTGTATGGACATAACGTCAAGGATAGCTCTGAATGGATTTCCAGGGAAAAACAGGCTGTAGTACCAAAAAATTTGTAGGATGTGCCAATGGACCACCCCATTCCATATATTCCTGTATTTTCATCTGCACAACATTTTTATTTAAATATTCCTGTCAGTCATTATAGAAGCACAAATCTTAGCTCTGCCTCAGCAGTCAGGTGGGAATCTCTTAGCAAAGGGGACACTGTTTGAAATTGTGCAAAGCTGTAAATACAATCATTATCATACCACAGTGGCTGCAAAACCAGTATCATAGGGGAGAGTGTGAGATGATCAAGTACATCTATCTAAAGGAGCACCACTGATCCCAGAGATCTCTGTGGAGAGGACTTGATATGGTGGTGGGCATGGGGGAACCCTGCTGCCCTCATTTGAGAGAAGGCTGAAAGGCAAGAAGAGGGCTCTGGACGCCTGGTGTACCAGGACAACCTTGAGAAAAAATTCCATGGAAAGGAGCAGTGTCATAGAAACAAACAGGGAGAGTGGTGGGAGAAGGGAGTGGGAGAGCAGTAAGATGGGCTGATGACCAGATGCCTGGACTTCAGAAGAGCTGCCTGTTTCAGGGGTGTATCACACCCCAGAGCAGAAAGGTGTCATTTGGCTGGAAATCCAGGACTAGAGTGCTGAGGAACAATATAAAGGGCCTTACAAGCCTCTCTTCTTGACAGCAGGCAACAGGTTCCTCCTTTTCACAATCTGGAGATAAGGGGAATGGTCAGTACATCTGGTGGAAATCTATTTTGACAGGATCAACGGGCTACAGTCCTCTTCCTCAAAGCCCTGATGGGGTTTCACCCCGGACTAAAGTCAACAAAGACCCTCCTGATCCATTTTGTGTTGTGCAGTTGCTCCAATAAGGCTAAAGAAAATTTCTTTCTGATCAGCCAGAGTGAAAACCACCACTGTGATTCTGTACTACCACCATAATTACAGATAGCCCACATTAAAACTAGAGTCATGCGCAGCTGTTGAATATGGTACTGTTCTATATGCTAAGATTTTCACTCTAGTAGTACTCTATTATGTGCTGCAGAATATTTTGATCTAAATGGAAAGTTAGTGTTGATGTTGGATACAAATGCTATGACTCTCACTAACTGGAATAATGTACATGTCTGCAGCTGAGCATTTTTCAAAATGACTGCTTTCTGCACAGGTGTTGTTTCACAGGATATGTTTCAATGAAGAATGTGTTTCTTTTTAGTTGGTTTTTAAAATGACAAATGGAAAGGTGAGCAGCATTCTGTAAACAGAAACAGGATACATAGAGAGATTTCTTTTAAAATTCATGATGACACATCTTCCCTACAGAAGAAAAGAGGGAAGGCATGGAAATTAAATCCGGTTAAGGCATTTCAGTTTATGTTCATTCAACACTGTAGGCTCAGCTCTGCTCTTCATTTGCATTTAAACAAGGAAGTTTCAATACAGAAATTGTTGAATTACTTGGGAGTGTCTTTAGGGCAGCGTGAAAAGACAGTGAAAACTCTTCTGTTCATTAAACACAGTGGTAGGAAGTTTACTGAGACCTCTGGCTACATTTTGGGAGATGCAGGGAGGATCCACCCCCAACAGCACATGTGTATTTTTAGACACAGAGTAATTGTGTTAATGTGATGAGATTTAAACTGTTTTCACTTGCTTAGATGTTTTGCTGCATCAGGAGTCTAATTAGAGCTTTGTTTTGTGGAAAACTAAAGAACTAGGTTAAAAACAGGTCAAGAAGGAATTATCTCAAAAACACACATAATCATTCTTTGTCAAATTTTAGAATTTCTGATGGACAATGGCAAAACTGGTAAACTCATGCTTTCGTGAATTCTTCCCTCTCTTTCCTTATGGAGATGAGCAGCCTTCTTAAACTCCTACCTGATGAAGTGGAGGGACTCTGTGCTAGCACCCTGTAACAGAACTTCATGGTGCAGATCTCCATTAGCCCTGGGTATGTAGGATACTCCAGCGACCTCACTAGACTTCGTGTCCAGTGTCCATGATTGCTCTCCTTGGCAAGTCATTAACTGGCACTTAATTTTATAATGGTGCTGAACTTTGAGGCCTGATTGTTTTGTTCTTGAATATACAATAAAGGTATGTCTAAAAAAAAAGGGGCAAGGACAGGAGGTTATTTTCAAGAAGTCAAAATTTGACAGATTTTTTAGGAAGTCAGGTTTTGGAATAGAGTTGTGCTAACATGCCAGGCTATGGGAGATAGGATCTGTGTCTTCTCTTTTTTTTTTCCTGCTTGTCCAATCTGGTTCCAGGGAGTTTGCTGTTTTGTTTAAACTCAGGTTTTCCAGAGCTGTAATTATGTAAATTACTTAAAGTTAATGTTATGTTTCTATGAGTGAACTGCAAGCAATTTTTATTCTATCTTGCAGATTAGTTTCTGTGTCAAGACAGCAGGCACTGGAAACATCTCTGGTTTGTGTCCTTCAGATAGTTAGCATGCAAGAGCTGCGAGTTTGTGTAAGGGGGGGCATACACAAGGACCTGACAAACAGATGTGCAAGCAAGTCCCTCTGCTCCTCCTCTTTAATCCCTCTGATCACCTTGACTCTGGAAGGCAGTTAATACTCAATACTCCCATATCTGCCGGTGCAGTTTTGGTATTAGAGATGATGGCAATTCCTGACAGAACAGCCTTTGCACCAGCTCAGTAACTGGCATTTGGCCATTCCAGATCGAACTTTCATCTGATCAAAAAATATGCTATTTTTTTAAATTAAGCAACTTGACAAATGTTCAAGGTTTTTAGCTGTGAGGGCAGCTTTTTGGGACCTCAGATTCGCATATTACATTGGTGGTTTTCTTACACACAATAGATTTTCCTGTTTGCTTATAAAAATATCTGGGACTGGCAGTTTTTAGTCATATAGTTAATTTATAGTGTCTATAAGTCTCCTGTCAGCTCTATCAGTTAGAGATCGATAGGGTCAAACATTTGGGTCTTGCTGAGGCTTTTTTTGAAAATTTATGTGGGATTGAGTAAAGAGGCTGGGAGGTGGTTTTTTTATGAAAACCGTCACCAGAACAAACGTACCCATCTGGATCATCTCTTCAGCTTTCAAATAGGATTTATTTCTGATTCCTGAACGTGCTTTATGTCTCATTTATTCCTCTGGCTGCTCATGTGAAAAAGAACAGACACAAATACCAGGAAGATGGGACCCCTTCCCCAGCCATAAAAGCAAGGAAAATTCACTGGAAAGGACAAGAGAGCTGCAGCCCAGGTAACAGTCCCAGCTGTCCAGAGGGCATGTGCATGGTGACTCCATACTCTGGTCCATGACCAGAAAGGTCCAGTGGAGAGACAGCAGTTTTGCCTTGCAGAGAAGGACACAATGCACAACCATGATGGATGTTGAGTGGGCAGGTACTGAAGGGGGAAGCATTCAACCCTTTGCAGTTTCTCAAATTATTATACAGCAATTAAAATAGCTCCCCCCATGTAAAAACATGCCATCAGATAACAGGACACTCTGACTCATTAAATGGACCCTTGCCAGAATTGTTTCTGGAGTGTTCCAGTTTCTTGCTTGGGTCATGATGTTAAATCATTACTTGCGCTCAAGTTCTGTGAGCCAGCTACTCGCAGGTTGAATAGACCCATAAACACAGCTGTGCTGGCGGCTACCTTTTAAAAGGTTTTCTACAAGCATTGGGCTTGACTTTTAAAAACAGCCTGTTTCTTTTGAACAGCCTCTCATCTCCAAAGCATGACCCCCTTGCTGAAATCTGGTTGTGAAATACGACTTTCCCGTTCACCTGCTTGCAGTGGGATGCTTTCTCTGCAAGTTGGGTGTAATGGCACAGTATTTCACTCCTGTTGTTTGGTGATTTAAGGCTCTCAGCAGCAGGCTGTGCCATGACGGGACTCTCTGTCCTCTGCTTGCCTCTCTCTTCCCAGGGGAAGATGCCTTTTCCATTTGTCTAGGGTTTTTTTTAACCACTTGCACTGCAAAGCCTATGAGAGGGGGGCACACATAGGGATGTTTGCAGCATCCTCAAAGTGGTCCAATCCTAGATGTAAGTTTCTGCACATTTATAAATGAAATAACCTTTTAGTTATAGGCCCACATTTCATACAACTACTCTGCTTCTGAGAAACCAGAAGGAAAATAAATTTTGCCTCACTTGACCCCAGGGTAGGTTTTTCCTGGCAGGTTTCAGTAGAATCGCAGAAAGTCATTTGGAGGTATGACACCAAGCATGTGCAGCTTGCACTTCAGATTTCCAAACTTATTTTGCCTACTAGACATTGTTTTTGTTTAGACTAACTTTTGTAACCAGCAGTTTTCACTTATATTTACTAACTGTGCTGTGTTGCTTAAGGAAAATAAAAGTAGGTAGCAGACAGTTTAAGAATTTAAATTAATATCAGTTTATTATTTATATCAGAAGCTGGGGGTGGTCTACTAACTTCTCTGGAGCAGGCCAGCTCGTCCACATAACAGGTGTCCCATGTCTTCTCTAGTACCTGTGATGACCCTCCTAGTTCCAAGGCATAATTATAATTTCTCATATGCTTTTTGTTTGCTGTCAGCTCCTGAAGTATAGCAGAGGGGTGTCATGGAACCGAAGGTGTGAGTTTGACCACAGCACAGGGTCACACAGGGTTGCCTGGGAGTGCAACAATCCTCTTGGAAAATTCATCTGCATCGGCCCAGGCAACCATTCCTGGCACTAGCCAGTTTTTCTGTCGCTGGAGCCACATTTGGACTTCGGTCAGGAAGAATAGGTTGATTCTCTCTAAAAGAGGACCCAAAAGCAAGCAGTGATGCCGTGTGGATGCTCAGCAGAGCAGGACAGAGAACAACCTGGAGAACTGAGCTATCACATGGTGCTGATGTGCAGAGGGCATGGGACTGCCCTGAGCTGCTCCAGGAATCAAAGCGAGCAGAGGGTTTTACTGGCTGGGAATGGACAGGACATATGTACCATCCCCTGCTGTCTCACAGCTCAAATGGAGGTGCAGCACAGGCAGTGGGCCAGTCCTCCCTCCACCAGGAATCTCCTCCTAGGAGTAAAAGTGATCCTCATTCAGAAGGGAGTTTCTGCAGCTCCTCAAGAGACAAGAGCTAAGTACAGATTATGTGCTTACGTTATGGACTCTTGAGAATTTTTTTTAAGCAAAACACAGCTTTGGTGCAGAGCATACATGATTAGAAACAAAAATGTTCTTTCAAGAACACGGTTTCAATTGAACTTTCATGTCTAGAATGTAATTTATGGGCCAAACCAAGAGAAAGAACTGCCGCAAAGCAAGGCAGAGTCTATCTGAGTTGTGAGACCCCAGCAGTAACCTCTGTCCCAGCTACAAAAGGTGGGGCTCTTGTGTGCCACTCTGCACTGAAATGCAACATCTCCAGTTTTTGGTTCCTTTTTCTGAGCTAAGAACTGACCCTGAGTTTTGTAAAACATTGCGCTCTCAGCTTGACAGGCACTTAGAGAAACTCCTAACAGGTAGTGATAGATTCCCTTTGCTCCCATCATAAATTTGCCCTGCTTTCATGTTGTTCCTCATTTTCTTTGATAATCCCAGTCTAAATGTATAATTATATTCATTCTGGCTGTGCAGCTGAGGAAGCACTGACTTCCGTGTTCTGGTGAGAAACAAGAGTATTGTTTGATACTAAACAGTATGTTGTTTTGGTGCTTTTGCTGCTTTTGAGTGTAAGGACATCAGAAACAAAGCCCTATAATGGGATAATAAATAAACTGTGTTTTCCCTTTGCTGAAATAAAGGCACAGTAGTGTGCAGTACCTTAGCTGTCAGCAGTTTCCAAACCAACAGGCAGACAAGCAGTGGGATTGTTCCCTTTATACATCCTTATCAGAAGATATCATCTACTCTTCAGATTTCTACGTGTCCTAGGTGTTTCTTCCTTGTTTCATTGTAAGGTCAGGTCTTCCTGAATATGTTTCTTTAGGTCCAGTGTAATTAAAAAATGTTACATGCTTAATGAAATGAAGTGCAGCACAGTCTCAAAAATTTGATTGTTACTCAGATTTAGAAAGTAACTGTGTACTTTTTTCGATAAAGTTTCTATGACCTGGGCAATACAGTGATTAAAGTTTGTGTTTGAAAGACAGAACTGGCTTGTTTTATATGTTGTTGTTTTGAGACATGAGTAACTAAAGTCAGACCTCCCAAGCCCAGTATCTAGGCACCCATATGGTCTTCAAAGGCCCTTGAGCATGCTTAGTTCCTACCTCAGTTTGAATTTGACTGACAAGGACTGGAGGATTTAAAATCATTATAGCAGGCTGATCTATCACTAACATAACTTATTAAGTCTGCTTTTCTGAATACCACTGTAGGAACGCAGAGCAATTCCAACTTTGGTCCATGTTCCCAGCAATTCCCATCCTCCCAACCTGTGCCCTTCTCCCGTGCTCCTCTCTGCAGCCTGTCCTGCAGGCTGTGTGGCTGCTGAGGGCCACAGGTGCCCTCACCGGCATGTCGTACAGCCCTGCTGGCCACTGCTTCTCAGCGCCGGGGAAAGGTTCAGCTCTGACTGCTTCTGCCTCAGCTTCATGTAAGTGTAATCTCGGAGTTAGTCCTGGCTTTCCCAAGGCTTCATGAACTCTCTGAGACCTCTCTCCACCCATGAGTGGTTTGAGTGCACCTGGTGCACAGATCCACAAGTGGGAATGTGGAGATGAAAGACTGGCAGACACGTCACGAGTTTGTAGGCCCTGCAGGGGCAGGGTGTGGGACCATTTTTAGGAAACCAGGATGGGAACACCACACATTCAGCAAAACCAGGAAGAGCATGCGAATGTTAGGATGTGCAAACAGGGAAATTAACTCAGGCAAAGACAATGAGTCTATTATTGCCTGTTTGCTCAGTTACAGCAGCAAACGTTGTTTGTTTTCTGTGCCAAAATGCACTTTCTCGTCTTCCAAATTTTACAGTAGTTTCTATGTGTGTGCTTTCAGTGTCACGGCAGCTTTACTGCTAGAGCACCTGCCATAAGCCTGAGTGGCTTTAGCTGTTTAACCATGAGCTGCTGCTGGACTTTGTTCGCTTTGACGTGCTAACCTTTGGCCAGCTGAAGTAGGAGAGAAGCTGGCTGCTCTTGGTGAAACACGGTCACAGTGTACCCAGGGAGGAACCTTTTGTAAAGTGCCCTTTAATCAGCTCCAGTCATCATTAGGGGTTGTAATGATTTAGGTTTCGTTGATAGTTTCAGTAAAAGAGCATCTGAAAGCACGAGGTCTGTCCTGCTGCTTCTCCGTGACCTCCCAAGTCACTGGCTGAGGTCTCGAAGAGGTGGACGGCCGGGTGCTGGGGACGCAACGTTGGCAGAGGCACCGGGTGTGTGACAGCTTAGCAGGGCACGAACCTCCTTCTGCCAGCCAGCTGAGGAACAACCTGTAGGTTAGTAACCATACCCCATGGCAATATTGTGGTCATGGTTATATTTCCTATGGCATTTAGGAGGGGTTCAGGCTGTGTCAAAGGGAGTCTGGACAGTGAGAGACCTGTTTCAGTCTCTTGGGAAGTAGTAGATGCCCTAAAACACAATGTAAGTGTTCATTGAGGAGGTGGTTATGGAAAATCTTGTTTCAGAAATCTGTCTTCTTAGTCACTAAATGCCAGAGACCGTCTTATGCTTCAGATAGGAAAGTTGATCCTTTTGTAAAGCTGACTATGCTCTGAGCACGACTGAGAATCCGTGTTAGAAACAGGCAGTCATCGTGGAGGCTCCTGTTCTTCCAGGTCAGCAGTGTCCTCCTGTGCCACAGAGGTGTACGCAGCATGTACAGCAACCTTCATGCTGTGCTCCCCAAGCGCTCTTTGAATGTTATGTTTCATCTTCTGAGGCAATCAATAACAGACCAAAAGTAACCATTTCAGGTGTATAAAATGGTCTTTTCTGGAGTAAATGCACAAAGACAAAATATTATATTTTTTCCTCTCTGAAATGATATAGCTCAGTGAATGCTTAAAGAAATTACTTTTCCTTTGTTGGCATCATCAAAGCAATTTTAATCCACTTAGATTTCATTTCTAGCAATAATTGTCCCCAAAAGAATTGAGAGTTTCCAAAGAAAAGCAGTTTAAAGCCTCAGGATAACCGTACTACTCTCCATCGGTCTTGTGGTACATCTTCAGAAAATAATTTTCTTTCACTTTTCAAAGGCCAGAGATTAGAACAAGGCAAACCTCACCACCTGATAGCTTTATTTGCATTTTCTGGAACGTGCTCTCTTGTACATACCACCAGTTTCATACCATGAAATATACGAGAAGTCAAATTAAAACCCTAAAGTAATATAGCTCATGTCAAGCATGATGATGTGACACCAAAGAGTGTATTGGCTTCATTCAAATAAAGTTACACACCAACAAAATTCCATTCACATACACTCCTAAATATAAACAGAGCCAATACTTTCTTCTATGGATAGAAAATTCAGACCTCAGAGGTGATGTGACAATCTAGGTGTTCGGACAGATGACAATCTGGTGGTTGCCACATTAATCCATGTACTAGACAGCAATATATTACATCTTCAGAGATTCTGTGCTAATCTTTTGGAATAATCACCAGTGAGGTGGCAGGAAGGGCAATGTCCTCATGCATAGGTCTCTGCTTACCTCCAGTAGTTCTCTGAAGACAGCACACAGCCTTACAAAGGTCAGATTTCAACCATTATAGCTTGCATAGAGACACTTGCAGCTCTTTCTCTGGATATTTGTTAAAATGCTTACTTTGATGTAACTTATATGTATTCCCACCAATTAAATGTGCTTCCTTTAGGAGTGAATGTACCTTGCTTATTTTTACAAAGGGCAAAGTCACTGACCTTTTAAAGTTCCTAAGAAGATTTTTAATTTTAAAATTTTTTTCCAAAGAAAGGGAGTATCTCTGCATGGTTACAGCCATTTGTCACTCATTTAACTCATTTTGTCACTCATTTGTCACACTGACAAGCTGCAATTTCCTGATTAATTGCAGATACATCCTTGCAAACAGCTCAGGTGCATGGTGAGCATTATTTCTGCCCCACAGCTGAGAACAGTAGTTTACATGAGTTATATCTCTGCTAACAAATAAAACATGCTGGGGTGTTTTCCCTGAACCCAAAGACAGCACAGCAGACAACCTTTCACATGAAGTCTTCTCCTTGCCCCCCAAAACAAGGTGGCCTCAACCACAGGGCCTAGCTTAGGCAGTCCAAGTGTCTACATGCATCCACCCTGCAGAAGAGATCTGAGAGAGAAACAGGGCAGAGCTGAGAGTGCAGATACTGCTCAGAAGAACTCATTTTGTGGCTCCAACCCCTCCTTTAGCCGAAGTAAAAGTATCTCCCTGTCTCATGACCATTTCATGCAGCTTCCCAATCTGAACTTAAGGATTTAGTTACTACCAGTTTGGAAATGTCCTCTTGAAAATACAAACCTTCTCTTAGAGACAGAAAGTGTGGGGCTTAGGTTCTTCCTGAATGAGACATATCTCCTGCTTAGGTGTTGTCAATGGCTCAAGAGTGGCAGATCCAGGGTCATTGTAGAGAGATTTTCTTTACCAAGAAAGGGAAAGAGCAATTTGGCTAGTGGATTTAATAATTACAGCCATTCAGACCATTCTTTTCATTCCTAGATATTTCAGCTATTATGCTTCTTGAAATCACAGACACTTTGCCTGGTTTATCTTGTCAAATATCTATTGAGGTAAGTTATGTCAACAGCACTCTTGAGAGCTTTCTTTGAGAAAGAAGTATTTTATAGCCGAAGTGTAGTTCTGTAAAAAAATCACCTCACTGCGATTATTGAGAGCTGCCCATTAACACAGTCTTTGAGCACTTTCAAGTTTAATTAGACTGGCTCTACCCCACAGGGTGACCTGGGCAGCTCTGGCAATCAGGGGGATGATGCCTGAGAGTCCCACACCAGCAGTGGGCCCCAGCCCAGGTGCAGCTGCAGAGGTGAAAGTGCCCTTTTACTATTTAAGCATGTTTGGTTAAGGTGAGCGTTTTTACCACAAGGTTGTGAAGTTTCTATCAGGAGTCGCTTGTGTTACACTTCTGTTTCTGTACTGTGCAGGTGGCTTGGTATAGATGTAGCTCTAGGACTTGCCTGTGCTGTAGATAACATGTTTGGTGGAATAACAGGCAAATCCATCCTGTTTCCTACGCTGCAGAAGCACATCTTAGACTGGCAGCATAGTTCAAGTCCCCCCAAACCACTGGCTCAGGAACAGCATGCCTGCAGCTTGTTTGTGGTGCAGTTTTGGCTGCTGAGAAGAAAGCTCAGCTGAAGGCAAGTTTGCAGCCCCAGTCCTGCCTGCCCGTAGGGAAGGTCAGCAGTGGAGAGGAGCAGACAGGATGCAGACACTGGCAGAGGGCCATGCTGAGGTTAGGTAAGGCAAGGGCATGTGACAGCATGGGCAAATCCATGCTGGACCACATGGAGAAAGTCTGCCGTGCGATGGGCCGAGAGATGTGACCCCACTCCTGGCTCATGGCAGCACCCACCACTGATGGGTGACTCAGTCACAGCAAATTTCTTCCTTGTGAAGTCCCATCACATGTGTTCTAACAAGCATGAGGCTGGGGTGAAGCTTAGTCTGCTTAACACAGACTTCTCCGGTAATGATGCCTTTGCTGTGCATGCCAACATCGTCAAAAGCTGTTTTTTCTGATCTTGATAGTAAATCTTGATAGTAAAAAGTTTTCTGAGAAATGGAAGTTTTGCACATGTAATAAAATATAATATAAGAGATGCTGGATTTAGTGGATATTGTAAATTCCCAAGCAGATCATTCAGTCTCCTGTAGAAAAATAAATTTGCCTTCCCAAAGGAAACTCAGTCAGTTTCCTTACTGGAGAGCCTCTTTTCACACACTGGTTCCGTGTGATGTTTATTGTTTCATTTTCAATAAGACATTAAGAACGAAAATAGAAAAGCTTATGCCCTGACCAAAGATGATGTCTGTTGGTTGGAGGAAGAGTTTTTCCCTTAATATACTTCTGTTCTACTGTAGCCGTAAAAAAGCAGAGCAATTACTGGAACAGGGGAAACAAGGACTGTGTGTGCTAACCACACTCATTTTCATACCCTGATTCTGAAAGTCACCGGTAAATAGAAGTTTGGAGGTCTTTATTCTCCTTCTTGTGAACACGTATCACAAAACCCTATGGTTTTCTTTGCAAAAAGGCCCTGGAAGGAACCAGCAAGACTGTTGTTTGCTAGGAACCTTTTAATTATTGAAATTGGTTGGTACATGGTTGGCTTGTGGTGGTTGGATATCCCTGCTAGCCACAGGAGGTGGCCACCAGGTACCTTTCGGTGACCTGTTGAGCTCACACTACTCTGCTGCCCCTCCTTCCTTGATTCCTCCAGGACCTTCAGCCTCTCAATAGCTGCAGTACTAAAATTCACCAGCTGCATACAAACTTATAAAGAGTTGCAATTTGCAATTCTACCCTCTGGTCTCTCTGGATGATTCCGTGAGCTCCTTGGTGTTACAAAGAGGCTGTCATTTACCCCACTGTGGAATCTCATCGGCCTCTTCAGAGGAGGAGCTGTGCTGTGAAACTAGATTCAGCATATTTTAAAAGAAACCCTTGTCCTGTTTTCCCATGAATTTGCTCAATGCTGGTGACCTGACAAATGCTTTAAGCCAGCAATGCTGGCAGAGGGACAGGCCCCACCCTCTTTTACCCCTCTGCCAGCACAGGTGCTCAGGTGGAGTGGGTGGATGCATGGTGCCGCCGCACAAACACTTGTGGCAGCACATGCAGAGGCTGCACAGGGTGGCTGCAGTAAGGATGGAGTGGCACCCTGTGCTGACAGCACCAGTTTAACGTGTTGGTGAAGCTGTAGGGTGAAACAGTGGTCTGGAGCAGCCACATCAGGCTAGCGAGGGCAAAACCTTTTTCCTACAGAGTGTTTTACTTACCCTAGGACTGAAAGGCAATTATTGTATTAACCTCCCTTGTAGATATGTCTATCCAGAACCCACCCTGTATTTATTTTAATGGAAAGCAAACATGCCACAGAAAAGTAATGGCTATGGCTATATAAAAGAAAAACTTTGTGTTTTGCTGGTTTCCTTCTGTTTTGTGTGCTAATTAAAATCTATTACACTCCATGGGTTTATTCAGTGTCTGTCTTC
This sequence comes from Gymnorhina tibicen, assembly GCA_013399875.1. NCBI lineage: Eukaryota > Metazoa > Chordata > Aves > Passeriformes > Artamidae > Gymnorhina > Gymnorhina tibicen. The sequence goes on along the minus strand of VXAZ01004425.1, from coordinate 337,600 downwards.
GTACATTTTGGAACCTAAAGCCTGCTTTCAAGTTTAAATGAAAGCACAAAATTCTACATGGGGAAACTGAGCTTGACTGTTACAGTGATCCTCTGTGCTTGCTTTCATTGCAGAATGACAGTAAAATAGATTTTTGCTAATAATAGAACAAAACCTTTGCCTAGTGACCGTAAAAGTTATCAGAGCAAATCCCACTGCCCATGAACCAGAGAAGCCTAAGACTGAAAAACAAAACGGGAAAGCCCAAGGTGCCCTTGGCCAAATTTCCCCCTGTTGGTACTCCACCTTCAGGTCTGTGACTTTGTCATCTCCATGGTGGGATAGGGCATGTGGCTGGCTGGCAGAGCTGATGGGGAGTCCTTCATCAAAAGGGCAATTCTCTGTGATGTGGCAAGGTAAAGATCAAAACATTCACATAGGGTATGCATAGAAGGAGCGTGGGTGGGAGAGAACTTGGAAGCTGTACCTGCTACAGATTTTATGTTCTCTGAAGGATCTCTCCAGGTTTTGGTCTGAAATAGCTTAGGAAAGTCAGGAAATGACAGAATCTACTGTATTAACTCCCATTGTATAAGAACAGGTGTAAAATAACATGTTATTAATTTAAATAAAGTGGTGTTGTCCCTTTAAACATTCAAATAGGCAATAAAATAGTTCTGTAAACATGTGGGAACCTGTTCCACCAAATACAAAGTGGTTTTGTTAAAAAGAGAAGGAAATGATAGAAAAGGAATAAAAAATGCTGTTTGTTACATTATGAGATCCCAATTTTTGTGGCTGTATTGTGACTGATACTGGGTTTATGTGTGAATATACTGATCAAGACTTTCTGAGATTGAGATTAGAGACCTTGCAGGAGACTCTTACATTCATGTGTCCTTTCAGTGAAACATTTTATTTGGTACACTCTCTTCTCATTCTACAGCAGTCTCTCAGTAGTTTTTGAAGACCAAATAAAACCATAAAGGCCAACCCATTGCTCACTCCTTACTCTCCCTTCTCATTTCACTTGCTCACATGTCTGCACTCTCACATAATGCTAAGCTGCCATCATGAAATATCTCCTGAAAACCTATTTACTACCATAATCATCAAAAATACTCTTCTCTGGACAATGGCATCACTCCAATAAAATGATGAGCCTGTGGTCAGCCTCTGGATCTCCCAAAGCATTTGGGTTTGATCTTTCTAAAAATCTTAGAAGGCAGATCCAATGCTTCATTAGTGCTTGTCATCACACTGAGGAGCCCAGTGCACTCCATCTGTAAAGGCCAGTTCATGTGTCTGCTTGTAGAAGAGAGACAGCTGAGGGGAAGCACACCAACTCGTTGGAAGTCTTTTCTGCATCCCGGAGAGGGTCCCCATTGACAGGCATTAGCATATTCCAATGAATATCACTTTTTTTCTTCAAATTTCCAGCCTTTTCTATCACTGTATTCAGGAGAATAATTATTTAGGAAAAACCTTTCACCTGCAATGCCACTACAGGACAGAATAAAAGGCAATGGAAGGTTTAAGGGAAACATGGGCATGGACAGGTCTGGACTCTTCCCTTTCACATCTCTTAGGATTTGGCCCCTGCTTCACTGTCAATAATTAAAAAGACAAGACAACTAAACATATATGGTATTATTGTAACAGAGGGTGGGTGTTATTCATTGTAGCCAGCTCTACATTAGGAGAGAAATTGTGCTTATATTTTTATCCCAGAGCAATGGATGCTGTATGAAGAGAGGAACATGGGGTGTATATAGAATCCATCCTCCCTGCTGCTTACATGGCTCTGCCCTTAACACTTTTCCACTCTTCCTTACGTGCCATCATAAAGAATATATAAAGAGTTGTGCAATCATTATGAACATGGTGGTTTTGAAGTCAAAGGAAACCAGGTGTCCAGTGTCAGGGAAAGATGGGAGACACACTTGCAGAATTCTGCTCAAACTTCTGAAGTTCCTTATAAATGCACAGCCTGCAGGAAAAATTAATGTACTTTTAAATTCAGCCAATGGGAATGGTAATACCTCAGAATACCCTCCAGCAGCTTGATCTGCTGATGATCCTCGCTTTAAACAATAATGGGAAAATAACTTGGAAACTAACAACAGGATGCAGCTAAAAGTGAACATAAGAAATTAAAGCCAAGGGTTCGAGAGGCCTCCCTACATGATCCTAATTGACACAGCATTTGAAGAGCTTTCTGAAAATGAGCACATCAGCTCCCTAGCATCACTGCTTTTTCACTTACACCAGAATAGTCTTCTCCAGGCATTCAAGTACACACACGATTGTAGCTGATAGGATTCACTTTACAATACTTATAGCTAAAAGTTTGGTTTGTTTTCTAACAGAAAAATACAAAGTAAGAGAAAGATACTGAATTTTAAAGTCAATTAATTTAATGGAGTTTTGCAAATTCATAACTGCTAAGTTTTTTATACTCACTTTCCTACAGAGATCAGTGGGATTGAGGCGTGGATCTGATTTTGGCAGAATCTCCTAGATTTTATCCCCAGTTTTGATACTGATTCTTTCCATAGCCTTGGCTAAACCATTGAAATTTCCATGCTGCAGCTTCCCTGCCTGCAGGGCAGCACCTGCTTCTCTGCTGCTCTTGTAGCTAACAGGTTAACATTTGCAGAGATGAATTCTGAAGATGAAAGACTTGCACAGTAGACTTGGCCTGCCGGCGCTTGGGGACCAGGATGCAGGCTCCAGGTGTGTTTGTACAATGCCTAACACACCACAGCCCCAGTACAGTGGATAAACAAGTGTAAAAATCCAGAACAGAGTGATTGCAATCACCTATTGGTTTGCAGTGTAAGTAGAACAGCTCTCCTTCCTGTTTGCTTTCAGAAGCTGCCACAAAGATGCTTCTTTTGCAGTCTTTGCCATCCTCCACATTTTTCTCTCTAACTTGGAGCCTTCTAACACTAGAGCACCTATCCCTACACCCACTGACTCCCCTACTGCTCTTCCCTATTGAGCAGCCTGTGACTTGGCAGTATAAAGTTGTCTCTTAAGTTTTACATGCCCATACTAAAGGACTCAGAGGACAAGAATAAATTATTATGTAGGACCATCCCAAACAGACAGTGCTTCCTCTGCAGAATATACTTGAGTTTAGGGTTTGTCACTGAGAGGTTAAGGCACTTGTACTTGCACATATGGATGCCCTGAAGTTGTTGATTATGTGCTGTTTGGATAGAGGTTTGGACCAAGCTTTATTTTTTGGAGGGGGGGGAAACAGTAAAAAAAGGAGAGAAAAAAGAAAGGAACGGTTATGCCAGTAAAATGACCTGGGAAAGGACTGAAAACAGTAGTTGTTTTGCTTCTGCAATATCCAGTTTGCTTTTCGCCTTCTTCAGGCTGTCTCCTTTCCCAGAAGTTAGCCGTCTCCCAAGGCATGCCCTGCTCCCTCTTCTCCCGCCGGCTGGTTGTGCACACTGCTTGCCAACCAGGCAAATCTATCATCCCAAGAGTGTTTCGGAGCGGTTCCTCCTCTTGGCTGCTTGAGAAGGTGTGTTGTTTGCTTTGCCTAAGTGCTCGCAGGGCCTAATGCTCCGTTGTTATGTACAGACCATTTCTACTGTCATGAATCATGTTTTACCACCCCTGTGCTTTTACTTCTGCACCAGGTGCTTTTTTTCCTTTTGAGCAAACACACTGGAGTTTCCGTGTTTACTGCTGACACAGTGCATGTCGGGTACACGGCATAGGCTGAGTTATTCCTACCGTCCCACCGCCGACATGATCAGTAAATCTGCTTCTCGCTCCAGGAGCTGCAGACCCTTTGTTTTTCCTACAACCAAAGGTAAATTGATTCAGCGCAGCCTGAAATAATTTTGCCAGACACACATAAAGAAAAAAAAATTTCACTGAAAAAGCCTCATGCAGTCAAGCAAAATATGCCCTTTTCTTATCTTATCTGTTGTGAGTAACCCAAGCTATTTGCACAACGCCTTGTGCTAGGAAGGAGTTGTTTGTACATGTTTCACTCCTTTTTTTCCAAGTTTTGAATTTTGAATGAAATCTTTCTCTTCGAATTCTTTTTACCTGCGAAAATGTTACAGTTTCTCTTTCCTATGCTTCCCTGAAGTGTGGACCCAGCCCTTCCTCCAAAGGTCCCTTAGTTGCAGATAGTTTTCTATTAATCTTCAAACCACTTCGGAGAGCTTTCTGCGTCTGGCAGCGCTAAGATCCCCTCTCCCTCCCGTCCCACCCACTTAGCCCCAGCCTAAGAGCCCTTAACAAATGACTCCCAAGGAATTTAAATGGCTAACGCTCGCTGGCCAATAAAGAGATGCATAAACTCTATAACCAGGTTGCACAGCTCTTGCCATTAGGAAGAAAGGTTGCTCGGGCAAAGGCGTGAGTCCCCTTAACCTGTTGCACTTCGATCGCAGGAGCGGAGCGGTAAGGGAAATCTTGTTTGCTCTGTAGGGCTTTTTATCTGATTTTAATTTATCAGGGAGTTGGGACCAAAAGTATGTCATCATCAAGGTATGGGTTCAGGGTTTTGCCTCCCTGTAGAGGGTCCTAAGGAGTTGTTTGAGAATGAAGCAACTGCTTGTAGGATTGAGATCAACATGTGGATATCTAAAAGAATTTGCATAGCAAATACCAAAACTAATGTCAGAACAATGAACACCAAACCACTGATATTTTAGACAGAAGAAAACAAAATCATGTTTCAGAGATATTTTTTCTACTATCTTAAATTAATGAAGTGAAAGGTAGCCAATTGCAACTCCTTGACATTGTGTTTTCAATCAGTCTGTCTCTGCCATTGTCTGTGCTGCCTGGTATTTTGTTCTGCTTTTTCAAGAGATTGACATAAAAAATCAAACTTTGAAAGTGGGTTATCAGCTTTTGGTGCAGAATTTGGGGCTGGTAGATTGAAAGTGGCTAGGAAGGTTTAAGTAAACAGGGTATATATGCAAGTATTATTCATATGAATAAATCTCTGTAATTCAATCTGCATACTAAAAATTTGACAGCATTTTAAGAAAGTCAGCTTTGATATTATTCTATTCATATTCTACTTAAGCAGCATGTGAAATGTGTAAGACTTGTATATGACATCGGACACGTGATGTTAATCTGTTCACCCTTATTTATTTAATTATTAATTTGTTGTTTTATTGGGGTCAGTGCCGATAACAATAGCGAAGTTTGAACTTAAACCAGGTAAAAAAAAAGATGTAGCTGTTGAAAGTAAGGTTCAACTAAAACCAATAACAAAAATGTCAATTTACATGTGGACCAGATTCAGCTATATATAATGGTGTCCTGTCCTGAGCTAAGTGGTATTGAAGCCATGATTCAAAATGTATCTGTAAAGCACTCCCTCTCCCTTTGCACATCCAAGCTTGTCATGGATGACAGTCTGTGCTCAGAACGTGTGAGGGGTGTCATGGCAAATGCTGCTGCCATCCCTTGCAGTGCTCCGTGGCCTGGCAGACTGGGTTGCAGAAAGACATCTTTTTCAATCATATTATCACAGCTGATCTCTGAAGGCCTTCACACCCAATACAGTCTGTGGTGGTGCGTGTTGGTGTTAGCTGATGGTGTTGCACCCAAGACCTTGCCCATGTGTATAAGAGTTGAGAGAGTTTTTTAATTAAATTGACACGGTTAATCCAACAGAACTTCAAAACGTGTCCTTTATGTTTGTCAAGACAAGGCCACATGACTGTCTGTCAAGAACTTGTTGTAATGTTGTTGGTTTGATTATTTTTCCATGCGTTTCTCATATAGCTCTGCACTGTATAACCAAGATTAGATAATATGTTGTAGAAAAATAAAGTTAACAAAGGAGTCACCATTTTGCTACTCTTTTTAGTAATTTCCATTCACTTCTGCATTTCAACTCCATTCTTTCCTGAAGAAATTATTTTGAATCAAATGATCCTTGTCTTCTTTCTTCAGCTTTTAATTAAAAAAAAAATCTCACTTAAGGTCAACAAAAGGTGAATTTCAAATTGTATCTGTCTCAATTCCCACTCCTTTTCTGGAGTGAACAGAAATTTCATTTAAAAACCATAGGTATTTCCAAGTGAGCTGTAATTTCAGTGAACTTAAATTGTCTTGAATTAACCCAGCACAGGAGTGGTGCCCCCTGAGAGAGTTCCTGCCTTGGTTAAACATTTTTTTAAATTTATAATATTAACACTGGGCACAGGTAACGAGTGCCGAAAATCTCTTCCTTGTACTTGTAAACCTTGTTTCTCAATTCTCCAATCCAACGTTCAAAGGTCTGTACAAACTTCTTAGATCAGAGGTCAGGTGCAAATCGCTGCACTTTGCGGCTCCTTTCTGCCGATACGACAGAATTTCACAGCAGAGACCATTGAGTTCCAGCCCCCACTCCTCCGCGCACGGGCAGCGCCTGGCAGTTAAAATGGTGATATGTACAAGTCAGCCATTGGTACCTGAGTTTAATTAATAACTAACTGGGTTTCAGTGGTGCAAGGTGAATATTATAAAAAGGGTCAAATGTCAGTGCACAAAGGGAAAAAAAAGGACAAAACCCCAGCCACTGACTAAGCCAAATGCTTTGAGTTTAATGTACTTTCAGCAGCGAACATTCACATCCCAACTGTGGTTTGCTTTATATTGATTTTCATTTCTGTGACCTGAGGGGGAGGGAGCGCATTGAGCCACTCTCAGCTTTCCCTGCAATCTCTGCCTCTTGCTGAAAGCAGGGTTGCAGGTTGGGCCCCCTGTTGTTGCAGTGTTCACGTGGTATACACAAAGCTAAGAATGTTGCAATAGGAGTAGTTCGTGGGATTAGGGTAAACTGAAAAGTCTGAAGCTATTTTTATTGAAATAAATTTCACTAAGTGAGTAGACTTTATATGAACAGGCAGGATGTGTTATGTTTCACTCTGGGAGAGTTAGAGGGAAAAGTTTGATCAGAAAAGCTGAAAAGACAACTAGGTTATGAACTTTTTAAGATATTCTTGGTTGCACTGCAGAGTGAAACATGTTACTGTAATGTTTATGTAGACAGACAGATAGATAAAGTGTCTGTGTTATAAAAACAAAGAAGCACATGCACGCATATCCCTGCTCCACAGAGTTCAGCAAAGCCTTTGACAGACATTTTCAGTGATTGAATTAGATCACTGTGTTCATATATAAGATTTTTATTCAGAAGGACAAGAAGTGAAATAAGTGAATGTATTATCTTTCCTGTGTAATGATTAACAGATGAGTCTAGTTGTGGTTTTGTTTTTCAGTTGCAGAACACTGCTTTTCCTGTCCTTCTTATGGCAAAAGCTTGTGAGCTTCTAGTCCATCCTGAATGAAACCCTTCTCCCATTCCAAGCAGAATGCTTTCTAAAGCAGACAGTTAATGAGGACGACACACTTACCGGTATCAGCATCTCTGCAGAGAGCAGCGTTTAATTGCATTTATGGTAAAGAAACACTGCAAAAAGTTTCCCATCAAGTACAGCTAATCCAGAATAGGAAAGACTACACGGAAATTTATATATCACGTGTTTTCCTGTCTGATCATGGTAATGATAGGCTTTATTGACAAGATTGAAATATGGGAATTTGGGGAGAAGGGAATGGTTGTGCTGTTTCCTGATTTAGACAGCTGATAAGAGTGATTACAAAACCATCTCTCATCTTCTCAGCTTTCCTCAACATGTGGTTTCAATATATTGCAGAGTAATAACTTCAGCCTCAGACAGTAACAAGTCCTATCAAAATAGCTGAGAGTTTTGAATTAGTTTTAATTGGAGTGGGTAAAAGATGGAGCTGGGGCAAACAGGATAACACAGGGGTTACACAACTTGTTGGACAAAGTTCTGAATGACTTGCAGAAAAGTGCATTATAAAATAAGGGAGGAGATTGGGTTTTGCTTACCCAAACTTCCTTCAGAAGTGGTTTAAGTTGAGGTGACTGGTTTGCCACTGCAGTAGCATAAAAACACTCAAGAAACACGCATTGCATTAACAAAATTCACATGGCAGAAGCAGGGTCATGTTAGTAGAATGCTTGAGGTGTTGGTGGTGCTGTGATATATCAATAACTTTTTCATCAGCATGGGTTCATTCTTGCCATGATAAAACCATACGTTCATGAACACATTTTGACTTGTGATCATCAAAAAGCCATGGCAGGAAACAAAGATATGCTCAGGAAGGTTTTCTTACTTTGTTATTTGAAATATCATTACCCACATCTCACTGAATATAATTTTTGCCGTTTTTAAGCAGGAAGTCAGGTCATTGAGGGACCTTCCCCCAGGAATGCTCACTGCTAGGCATTGATAGTGCTTACGGATAATGCAAGTGGATCACACACAAGATTAAATATACCATAGAAAGATGCAGAGAGGGTTGATAACAGAATAAGCAGGACATTTGCACAATAAAAGGTGACTTTATTTTGTACGGGAAACATAATTTTAGCTCTATTTTTTTTAATTGTACATAAAATTGCTGTGAGGTAAGATTAATAGGCTAAGGGAACTGGTATAATATGGTTACGAGAATTAGATCCATGATTGTTATTTTTCTAATGACAGTGATGAAAATAAGAAGTTTAACCTTCAAATCCTAGTTGGAATCTGTAGCCAATTGTTGACTGTACAAATGCTTTGTTGAATTATCTGATTAGCATTCAAGTTTTAACCTGGGAAATTCCAGGATGTTAATTTACAGAATAATTTCAGGTGTCTTCCTCCTAAAAAGGAGCAAGAAGAAAAAGAACGTATTTCTAGTAATTTTGTTACAATTTATTAAGCCAAACACATTGCTTTTGATTGGTGCCTGGAGAATATAACATGCCCCTGCAAGACCCTTAAAGCAGGATTTTCTGTAGTGCTCATCACTATCCTAAATATATCCCTATTGCAGCCATTGGAGTCTTGTAACCAGTGTCGGGGGAGTAGCACTACATGTGAGTACCGTTAGAAATATCACACTTTATTTTCTGTTTCTTTCTTTGAACCTAATACAATCAAAAGTCAAAGTCAACATATTTTGGTGAGTTTTAAGTGGAACCAACTGTTTTTAACATGTTTAGCCACTTAGGACAAATTTAAGCAACTAAAAACCATGCACAGACCCTCTCTGCAGTAAATCCACCCTGAAAATTGCTTTTCAGGCCTAGAACATTACCTTGCCCCATACAAAGGGAACGTAACTAACTGACCAGAATAAAATTGAAGTTTAAGCATGAAATACGAACTCTTGCAATGAAATCAGTGGTCAGAACTCTGATCATAGGCTGTAGATTAGGATGCCAAGTGTCACCATAGCAGAAGTGTGAATTTCATAAAATCATAGAATCTTTAGGTTGGAAAAGACTTCTAAGATCACTGAGTCCAACCATTAGCCGAACACTGCCAAGTCCACCACTAAACCATGTCCCTAAGTGCCACATCTACATGTCTTTTAAAATACCTCCAGAGATGGTGACTCAACCACATCCCTGAGCAGCCTGTTCCAATGCTGGACAGCCCTCTCGATGAAGAAATCTTTCTTTTGCTGGTACAACTTGAGACTGTTTCCTTTTGTCCTAATTTCAGCAGCTAGCCTCAGGATTTAGTAGGCTGGTTTTATCCTACCTCTCAGGCACTGTTGCTCTCTATATTTAAGTACAGTACTTCTAGTGGGCAGAGAGCCTCTGCTTGTACATGTTCTTGTCTGAACATACATGGGAAATACATGGTGCAGCAAATGCTGCTCCATGCACATCTCATTGTGTTCCATGCAGCACCTGAGCCAAAAAGTTTCTGACCCCAGCTGGAGAGGGACAAGTTTGATTACCCAGTTCAGGCATGCAGATGATGATGAGAATAAGCAGTCCTTCAGCGGTGCTGGCAGAAGGATGAATTGCACAGCAGACAGACGTGTCATTGTCAGTGATCTCTGAGGTTACTTTCCTCCAAGCTGCCCATCACAAGCTGCTCATCAAGTCTCTTGCCAGCTGGTGTTCCTGCCCCTTCAGGTCTGCTGATGCAGGTCACCATTTTTTCCACAGAGTTTTGCCAAAATTATCCAGATTAAGAAAATTCACTTTTTCAAAATGTTTCACCTAGCCTGGGGCAGCTTCTTCACCCAGTTCAGGTGCAGGTAAAGAAATGTGTCTGACACGCTGCAGACATTGTCATGGCCTGTTGGCCTCAGTTACTGCTTTTTTGTTAAAGGGTGAAGACATCGCCTGTCCCATGTAACCTTCCCTTTCCTGCCTGAAAGACCTTCAGAAAAGGGCCTTGGACAAAAAGCTGTGCTGAAATGCTGCACTCTCTTGCACTGACCCACCATGAGTTTCAGCTTTGGGCACCTGCATTTCATTCATGGCAGAATGTAGGAAACAAAGTGTGGTCCAATTCCACAGTTGTTGGAAACCTGCAGCTGGGCATGCCACGGCTCAGCTTCGGCAACAGTCTCAAAGACACCTGCTTTGTTCAGCTCACTTATGAAAATAGTGAGGGGGAAAAGAGTGACAGTCTTGGCAAGAAAGAGCAAAGTGATGTATAATGATATTGTAATTATCTTTAAACAGGGAGGTAACTTGCACATGACACTTGAAGCAATGCAAGAGTCACTACCTTATTTAAAATTGATGAGGCCATTGAATTTTTCTGTTCAGCCAATAGATCTCTAAGCAGGCAAACCGGGTTTTCAGCAGGAAGATTTCTGGGGTGTCTGATGTTTGTGATAAAATTACACAGTAGTTCTTAGTAAGCTGTTGTTTTTGTATGCATTTTATGAATGTAAAGTTGTCATGAGAATAGAGTCAGGATTTGAAAGTAAAAAACTTTAATTACAGACATGCTTTTAGAGCTGCTGCCTATCATCATCAGGATCAACATTTCCCCTTATTATTTCAACTAAAATACTTGGAAGGTCACATTTAAGCCAGTAGCTGTTATTTCCCTCTGCCAACAGGGTGTATTTGAAATTTCAGCAACCGTCTTTCCCTCTGTGGTTTAAAATGCAAAACGGTGGCAGTTTCTTGAAGGAAGCGGTAGCTGTGCAGTGTCCATGAGGGCACACCCTGTCAGCTCACTGGGAGTGTGTATGGTACAGGGTCTGCAGGTGGGGCACAGGTGTCCCCATCCCTCCCCTGGGCAGTTATCACAGAGACAGCAGATCTCCCTGGTCTCTCCTGTTGCCTGTGATGGTGCTGGCACCTGTCCCCGGGCTTTGTGACTGCTGGCAGTTGTGTCACCCACAGAAGGACACATGATGCCACTAAACCTATGTAACACAAAACTGGAGGGATGAACTACATCCAAACATAAACAACCTCATTTTATAGGAGCACGTGAGTGAAGCAGCCACACAGTTACTGCCGCAAGGACACTGGCTGTGTCCCTGTGTTTGTAAAAGCCTATTTGACCACACTAGGATCAACAGAGGAGCACGTGTCTGCCTAACTTCACAGGGCACTGCCCAGTGCTGGACTAACCCAGGGATAAGTTGATATGTGGACTTTGGGCATTGCTTTCTTGCTGGGGCCCCAAGCTGCCTTTGCCCTGGGACAAGGGACGTCACCATTTGGCCCTGTATTGTTGTTAATCGAGGTGTGGTACTTCTACTTAATAAAATACCTGCCTCAGTTAATCAGCCTGCTCACAGTATGCTCTAGGTCAGTCACTGCCAACACAGTAAATTTGCCATTTAATATTCTGGGATGTGGGGAAAAAAGTACCTTTAAAAAGAAGGTAATTAATGTTTAGGGCAAGAACTATTTACACTCTTTCTATTGGCAGCAGAGGAGTTTCATAAGCAAGGTGAAGTGAAATTTGAATGGTTTCAGCAAAACGTGTATGTCTGAGAGTTCACCTGTGCAAGGAAGAGTCCTTGGAGCAAAGATGCTGAACTGAGGGGCTTGTAAGCCTTGCTCCTGGTAGGCTGGTAAATGTTAGCATCCATCTAACATGGCGTTGAACAATCAAGCAGGATTTACCTTTTTCTGAGAAGAAACCAAGGACTTGTTTCAGTCCTGGTAATGAATCATTTAAAACTTATTTGTCTCCAAAACACAACCTTTCTTATTAGAAATATTTTTGTCTCTCTCTCTTTTATGAATCTATGTTATCAAGATCAGGTGTACCTTCCTCCTCAGGGTCTAGAAACCAAGCATTTATATTTCAGAAGACACTGCATTTTAATGGAGATTAAATTTTTGCCTTTTCTAACGTTAATCTCACATATTGGATGTTGGAAATCAGCTTGGCTTTATTAAGGCCACTAGACCCACAGTACTAGCCCATGCCTTGTGTATACCTGCAACACATGGTAGTAAGTTTTCATGACCAGTTTACTGTTGGCTTAAAAAAGGCACAAGTAAGTTTGAACACCTTGGAAACTGGTGTTTTCAAAAACTGTTTTCTTGAAAGGGATTGCATTTCAGTCTGAAAAGGGTTAGGTTGTGTTGGTAGCCCATTTTGTAAGGCAGTAGCAGCAGGAGAGAAGAGCTCTCAGACCAGACAGCCTGTGCATTTTGTCATCAAGGTAAATGATATCTGAACTTTGTAAAGGTGTGGATTGTATAACATAGCAAGGACTAAGTTTTTAAGTGCGTATTTAGTTACAGCAATTAGGGCTATATGGGTTCTGTAACTTTTTTAGGTAGTACCTACTTATGAAACCCAGCTCTATGTAGTTGCGCTGGAAAAAAACCCCAAACCACATTTGATCATGCATCTTGATTCCCAGTAAATTACATAGGGATAAATGCACTTTAGGTTCACAAGGAATTTTTAATTATGTACTATCACAAATGGTGTACGGCAGTGTCTGCAGCAAAGATGGCCAGCAGCACTTAGAAGCAGCTTCATGTACAACTTCCAATACAAGAAATCATCCTGCTGGTGCAGTGCAAAGTGCTGGAGAACATGCAATCTCCTGCATGGCCACTGAATTACCAACTGGTTTCTGGGGGTCAGGGGAGATTCTGTTTCATCTCCCCTCACTCTGCAATCACAGTGATCATCTGTAGCTTTCCACACTATAGCCCCAGACACAGACCCCTGCAGATAACAGAGATATAGAGACTTATTTTGTAAGCTGACCTAAAAACTGGTGGTTTGATTAGAATTGCTAATTTTTAAGCTTAGCCAAACTTGGGGTGATAAGTATTTCACTTGCCAACAGGTGGGCCATGTAAAGGTAATGATTATTTGCCATCAAAGTGTTTGTATAACAAGCTTTGCTTTTATTCCAAGAAAGGTGAAGTTTCACTTTTAGGAGGAAATTGTGAAGTGAAAAATGAAGCTGTTTTACTCTGCCTTAATTTTCTTAATTATTTCAAATAATTCCCAGGAATAAAATTAAAATGTCTGACTATCAAAGGGTAACATTTGAGTCTGAGAGAAACGTGTATCAACAGCATTTTAAAGCAAGAAGCTATCCATGACAGACCTGGCTTCAAAGGAATTATGTTTACTGAAGTATTGCCTGAGCATCAGCATCACTATTACTGCCCTCCACTTTCTTTACCTTCTCCTCTGCTTTCCATAGTTTTAAATTAAAATGGCTCAGAAGCATCAGCATGGAACACATGGCGCAAAACCACATGCAGGATCAGGTCCTACCACAGACCAAAGCTCAGAGGTCTGGTTTCCCAATCCCAAATGTATTTAGGAGATGAACCAGGCACAATGGTGTTTGCCCTGGCTGATGCAGAGGCATCTCTGGGTATAGACCAGCATAATTCTGGGCAGCTCAGGAGCTTTACTGAAAAAAAGCTGAGGTGTTGAGGTTACTAGGATTTAAATGGATTTTGTGAACCATACAAATCAGACTTTGGTGCCTAAAATTTGTGCTGATATTTTTGTGGACTTGGGCTTGCTGTGCTAGTGAAAGATCTTCCTACATGGTAACCAATGCAATGGCCAAATCATTCAAATGAAGGGTATATATCTGAGTCCTTGTGGGACAAAGAGAAACCTGTGTCTCACTGAATAAGACAACTGCATAGAATAAATAAATCTCTCTGAAGCTTTGTCCTTTTTTTTTTTTTTTGGTTTTAAATAACCCTGTCAAACACAGATATTGGGAGCATTTCTTACGGTGGTTTGCAGTGTCCTACAAGGGTCAGTGTATTTTGACAGTTCCATCAACAGACTGGTGATGAATTCAAATCATGACAAATAAATCAGTGAAGGAAAGACTGATGGAGTTGTAAAACACAGTGAGGAGGAGCCAATTGTGTAACATTGAATAGGTGGGATCTACTCAAAAGACAGTTGGGATAGGGCTGAATGCAAGGTTGTGGCATTAAGGAGTAATAAACACAAGTCATGCCTGCTACATGGGACATAACCACAGCAAGTGGTGCCTCTATAAAGGATTTGAGGTTAGAATTGAAAAAAACCACCCAACTCCATGCGATCTGCTAGTGAAAAGGTGTGAAGAAACAGGCTTTGGCAATACAGAGACATGGGGAGAAGAAGGAGGGATGATCTTCATCCCTATATATTGCAAAGGTGAAAAAGGCTGAAGTAATAGAGAACTGTCCAAAGACCCACAAACAAGAATTTTAGGTGAAAAATGACTAATTGTGAGCTCAGCATGCAAGTTATATTCAAAAGACAGAGTTGTGTCTTGATTAAATGACTTCAGTGTCACTACAAGGCATAAGCAGAGGTCTTGAAAGACTCTCTAGTCTATCAGAGAAAGGCTTAATAAGTAATCCTGTCTGGAAGCAAAAGCCAGACAAATTCTCATGAGAAATACTGCACACTTGCTTGTACGATGGAGTGGTTAGCAAACAAGCCATACAGGGAAGTGGTGGGGTCTGCAGCTCTTTGATTTCCTTAAAGCCAAGGTCCTTGTGGAAGATACAATTTACCCAGATAAATGCTATAGGACCTAATGCGCAAATAACAATAAAATGTAATGGTCCATGTCATATACAATCACTTGTATTAAATTGTCTGCTGGACCTTTGCAGCTCTAAAAGTCAATGAGCTAACTAGTCTCAGAGTCCCAAGGTGTCTTATTTAATTGTGCTCAGAAAGAAAGCCCACTGTCTTGCAGTTTTGGTTATTAGCATGGTCATTTCCTGTATGTCTGCATTTCCTGCTCTCTGCCTGTGTTCAAATGCAGAATGAGGTTTCTGAGATTTGCCTTCCTCTTGCTGGCTTGCAGTGCTGTGCTGTCTGCTTGGTCTAAAGCAAGCTGCCTCCCTTAAAGGAGTGATTCTCTTCAGCTTTTGTCAAGTCCTGCTGTAATAATGGAAGAGACAAACAGTTTGTCAGACATTGTAACACAAGCAGCAGGCAACTCAGAAGCTTATCAGATCACTCTGCACAAGAGAACAAGAATTGCCCCGCACCCCCGATGCTAAAGTGTATTTATTATTTCCTACTTGACAATTATTATGGAGGTCTAGAGGAGCAAGGGGTTGTTATCAAATGGATACAGTGTTTGGTACTTCTCATGCATTTGCCACCTTTCACCATGGAATATGGCACCTGGTGCTTGTGCTGTTCAGGAGTAAATGGATTAACTGACGAGTGACTGAGAGGGAGGAGAAGGTTCTGTAGGTGGGTACCACTGGCTTCCTTCTCTCTCCCAGTTCTGTGAGATTTCCTTCCTACCATATCAAAGAGGAGACAAGGCTCTCAAAGGTCTTTCTTGAGATTTTGAGGTACTTGGTGACATCCATTCACGTGACTTTGGTGTCCTGTGACAGCAGCTCTTGATGCCTGGGAGGTGTGGGCAGTTGATCCTCAATCATTCCCTCAAAGAGGAGCTGTGCCTATGTCCAGGATGCACTATGCCTGCAGTATCACTCTTCAGGCTGGTGAGGCTTGTTCTTCTGTTCTTCTGCAGCCTTAGTCCCAGTTTGAAAAACAAACCTGCAGAACAACTACAGGAAAATGGAAGAGAGAGGTGGAATTCTGATGGTAGCTAATAGTTTTTAACGAGTGTCCTCCTTCTTCATTTGCCCAGGTTTTATCACACTGTGAATGAGTTTGACACCATGACCGCTGAGGATTCCGCTGCAAGGATGAGCAATGATTCCACTAATGTGGCCACCACAAAAGTCCCTGAAGGTGTTGCTGGTGCGCCCAACGAGGCAGCTCTGCTGGCCCTCATGGCCCGCACTGGATATAGTATGATCCAGGAGAATGGGCAACGCAAGTATGGGGGCCCTCCTCCTGGCTGGGAGGGCCTGCACCCTCCTCGTGGCTGCGAAGTCTTTGTGGGTAAAATCCCCCGCGATGTCTATGAAGATGAGCTCGTCCCCGTGTTCGAGTCTGTCGGCCGCATCTACGAAATGCGCTTGATGATGGACTTCGATGGCAAGAACCGCGGCTACGCCTTCGTGATGTACACACAGAAGCATGAGGCAAAGCGTGCCGTCAGGGAGCTGAACAATTATGAAATCCGCCCCGGCAGGCTGCTGGGTGTGTGCTGCAGTGTGGATAACTGCCGGCTCTTCATCGGAGGCATTCCCAAGATGAAGAAGAGAGAGGAGATCCTGGAAGAGATTGCCAAGGTGACAGAAGGCGTGCTGGATGTCATCGTGTATGCCAGCGCTGCAGACAAGATGAAGAACAGAGGCTTCGCCTTTGTGGAGTATGAGAGCCATCGAGCAGCAGCCATGGCCAGGAGGAAACTCATGCCAGGAAGGATCCAACTGTGGGGACATCAAATTGCTGTTGACTGGGCAGAACCAGAGATAGATGTGGATGAAGATGTCATGGAGACCGTTAAAATCCTATATGTGAGGAATTTAATGATTGAGACCACAGAGGACACCATTAAAAAGGTGTTTGGTCAGTTTAACCCTGGCTGTGTAGAGAGAGTGAAAAAAATACGTGATTACGCCTTTGTGCACTTTACAACCAGGGAAGATGCCATTCATGCCATGAACAACCTTAATGGTGTTGAACTAGAAGGCTCATGCCTGGAGGTTACTTTGGCCAAGCCGGTAGACAAGGAGCAATACACTCGCTACCAGAAAGCAGCGAAAGGAGGGGCTGCAGCAACCTCCGAAGTAACTCAGCAACCCAACTATGTTTACTCTTGTGATCCATACACACTAGCATACTATGGATATCCATACAATGCCTTGATTGGCCCCAACAGAGATTACTTTGTGAAAGGTTAGTAAGCACAATTAGGGGATGTGATGGGCAGGTTTGTTCCTAGGCTGATGCAAGAGGTCTGCCTCAGCCAAAGGACAGCTAGTGACATGCAATTTTTTCTTAATACTCTTTTATAGGTCTTTTTGTCATATTTCTGTTTGGTCTTACTTTAGTTTATGACTACAGTTTATGACTACACAAAGCGTATTTATCCATAAATAATTGCTAATGTACAGGCTAGTATGAGAGACGTATCAAATATATGGTAAAGAATGAGCTAACAGGCCAAGCATGGGGTGGGGAAGAAAGGGTTCTGGGTTTTATGAGTGTTGTACTAAGTCTGAGCAAGCCTAAGGATTCCAGCTTCTGACGTCTCCTTTGAAAGAGTTGGATCCTATCACAGAGTGCTCTGGAGGCGTGGGTATGGTGACCTAGTTATTCAAAGGGAGGGAGGTTAGGGAAAGCCTTAGGAGCTCTCTAGGTGTCATTTACCCTCCGCATTAAAATGACAGTAATGCTGTCCTTCATAAAGTCATTTGAGAACTATGAGCAGAAGGAATCACGTGAGTTAAAAATAATTCTTTTATTATGTATACCTTAATTAGTTATCGGTTACAGTCATTAAAAATTAACCAAAAATCACTTATTCATAAAAAGACCCTAACAGCTATAACTGGTATTATAATTATAATTATCCTGTACTTACAGGAATTACAGTTTCCTGAAATTTGATGTGTATTTCCACAGAAGAAGCAATTTATCATGAATATATTCTTAAAGCACCCACATAAACCAAGAAGTATTTTTAACCCTAGTTGTTCAAGAATTTCAGCTTCTTCTCAATTTCCAGATTTGTACTTGCAATAAACTATGACAGAGTCGAGTAACAGTCTAAACAGTCAATTAGACCATCACAGAGTACATTAATACTGCAGTGTTTAAAGTACTGTCATAATATATGTGGAGTCACTAAGGTGAATAAAGGCAATATTTTTGGAAATGGGTTATATGCACCTTACTAATAAAATAGCAGAGAAAATAATTCAACAACATTAGTAAAAATACATGCAGTGGTGTGACAAAGTTGGTTAAAGGCCAGGTATGATGTTGTGCCATCTTGGCAGGGTCCCACTGCAGTCAGTTGAAAAGCTGTGTCTCCTCTGGAGGACAGCTGAAAGCAGAAGCTCTTCCTAATGCACAGAAATCACCCTGAGGATCCCCTCTCTCTCTACTGACTGCATTGAACCTGTAACCCTTGCCAGGAGAGTTGCTTCAATATAAGTGGGCAGTTAAAATACGCTCACAAACATCGAAAGCTAAATAAGCATAGGCTTACTGGATACTTCCTAGGCACTTCTGTTTTCCTAAGCGGGGTCACTAAGACTCAATCATGCTGACTTCAGCAGCCACATTTCTAAGCTCAAGCCTCCAGATCTCAGCCTGGGGTCACTCGTGCTCCCCACGGGGCTGTCACTGTCCATTTTTCACCATCTTCTGTATTGTTATCATAAGCAGGCAGCATACGAGGCAGAGGGCGAGGTGCAGCTGGCAACAGAGCCCCGGGTCCCAGGGGTTCCTACCTGGGGGGATACTCCGCCGGCCGTGGAATCTACAGCAGGTACCATGAAGGCAAAGGAAAACAGCAAGAGAAAGGATATGAACTGGTTCCCAACTTGGAGTTACCTGCAGTAAATCCAGTGACCATTAAGCCTGGTGCAGGTTAGTATGTGTAAGAAGGGGAGGAAAGCAGGGGTGGTGGGCAAGCCCCCACTCCAAACCCTGTCTCAAGCATGTGAGGGCCCCTCCAGGGCCAGTCTGTGACTGCAACTGCAGCAGTGGAGGTGGCCCCAGGGTGAGGGCTCAGTGCTCCCTTGTGCTGGGTGCCTCCTGGCCCTGGCCAGGCTTTCTTCACACAAAGAGGCACACAGTGAGACAGGGGACACAAATATCTGGGAATTCTTCAGGCCAAAGAAAAAAGGACCGAAGCAATGCGCACTCCTGTCCCTTTTGCTAACAGGCTTTGGTTATTAGCATGGTCATTTCCTGTATGTCTGCATTTCCTGCTCTCTGCCTGTGTTCAAATGCAGAATGAGGTTCTTTTTTGCATTTCCTTAGGAGGAAGCAGACTTTGCTCTCCTTCTAGTCATGTACACTAGAACATGGCAATTAAGAGCAATCTTTCTCTCTTTTAATGTCTTCAATACTAATTTCATCCTGGGAGATTCCTATCCCAGATTTCCAACCAGGCTGGAGCCCTCCCCTGTTTAGTTCTTATTTCTTCAGTGGTACAAGGCTGAGAAAAGGATCTGAGGCTTTTCCATAGCAGGAAAGTCGCTTGCTGAGGCAAGCTCCTCCATCTCCATCAGTGGCATGGGGAAGGAGCAATGCAGGGAGCCCTCGGGGTCCATGTTGCAGCAGTGCAGTGCCTATAGGAGTGCTCTCATTTCTGCTGGGCTGTGATGAGCCAGTCCAAGGGCTGGGGCAGGGATTCTGCACTTCCTCAGCTGAGTACCCAGCCCTTGCCATTCCCAGGTGAACAAGATGAAAGCTGAAGGTCTGCAATTCCTCAAGATCCTGTTTGGAAAGATTTTTTATTTGAAAAAGTAGTCTGAGAAAGAAGGTCCTTGAAGGTGATGGGGACAAGCCCTCTTGCAGAAGTCCTCTGTCTTCTCTCAGTTTCTCTTTCCAAGTAAGCTGTAACTCCAGGATCTAAGCATTGTTTAATAATAGAGCCACAGTGGTTTCCCCAAACATGTTCCATTCATGTCAGTGAAAATTACAGCTTGCATCTAATGAAGACTGTGAAGAGTTCTTCATAACAGCTGGATAAGACAATGTCAGAAGAAGTCTAGCGACAAAGGAAGGCAATTAAGATTCGAGTTATTTCTAGAGGAACATCAGACTTTCTGAGAAAACTACCCACTTGCCCCCGGAAAATATTACCGCTATGCATGTTTGCAAAGATACTTTAGGAATTCCAGGTATTACTAAAGGATGCTTGAAAAGTGGGCTTGGAAATGCATGCTTATTAGTGGTGTCTGTATTTCATCCAACTGCCAAACAAAAGCTTGAAGCTCAAGTCTAAATGTTTCTATACTTGAAGCATGTTGAGATTCAGATTTTTTTATCAGACCTTCCCCCATCATATGGCTCCAGCACAGCCTCAGAGCACAGAAGTACCTGGTCTGTTTTCCTCAGTCAGATCAGCTGATGTAATAAGAGGTACCACATGCAAGAATTACCTCTGTAGTGAAACGGGTATGACTTTGAAAGCACAGAGGAGTAGAAATGTACTGACTGCAAAGTTTCCTGCCTACTGTTTAGATCAACCTTAAAGCTCATTTCATTGCAAATAGTTGGAATACTCCAATACCCTAGATGCCTGCTACTGTTTTTCTGCCAGAAGTTATTGCAGAATGGAGCATGTGAGCTCTTTGCCTTGGTGAGAAATTATCCAGGATATTTAAACCAGAGATAAAACTGGTTTGACCTGACTAGGTGGACTTGTTGTAAAAGTAGAACTGGAAAACCTCATGAGCTGGGGGTCCCTGCTTGAGGAAACAGTGGTAGTCCACTGGTGGAGGACACATCTCTGCCTGAAAGATATCTGATCAGCTTCCTTGTTACAGTCTCCAGGATCAGAGCAAGAGTACTGCTTTCTGTCACCTCCTTCCACCAAGCATAATTGCACACTTTAACATTGAAAAGTTTCGTCACATGAAAAGAAATCTGTGTACATATTACACTTCATTTCTGGCTTAGTGGCTGCACCTCCTATAAGTGCCAACATCACCTCTCAGTCCATCATCTATTATTTATCGATTACTTTGTTTTCCTTGTGAATAACCTTACTGCTAAAAAGCTCACAAGCTGAATGCTGAAGTGTGCAACATAAGGCAATGACAGAAATCATAGTGTCATAGAATGGTTTCTGTTGGAAGGGACCTTAAAGATCATTTAATCCAATGCCCCTGTCATGGGCAGAGATGTCTTAAACTAGATCAGGTTGCTTAAAGGGCCATCCGACCTGAACTTGAACACTTCCAATAATGAGGCACCCAAAACTTTTCTGAACAACCAGTCTAGTATCTCATCATCCTCATTATAGAGTATTCCTTTCTCATGTCCAACCATTTTTCAGTTTAAAACTGTTACCCCTTGTCCTATCGCTACAGGCCTTACCAAAAAGCCTTCCTTATAGGCCCCCTTTAAGTACTGAAAAGCTCCAATAGAGGTCTTTATCCCAGAGGCATCCTTTCTCCAGGCTGAAAAACCTCAACTCTCTCAGTCTGACTTAACAAGCAGAGGTGCTCCATCTCTTTTTAACATCCTCTGAATCTGCTCCTACAAGTTCACATCCTTCTTATACTGGGGGCTCCAGAACTGGGCACAGCATACCAGGTGGGGTCTCACCTGAACAGAGTAGAGGGGCAGAATCACCTCCCTCAACCTGCTGGCCACACTGCTTTTGATACAGCCCAGAATACAGTTGGTTTTTCTGGGCTACAAGTGCACATTGCAGGGCCATGTGCAATTATTGTGATTATTGGGAATGTTCAGCAAAGAATGTTTCTTCCCTAAGCAAGCCATGAAGCTCCATTTTGGACCATGTATAAACTCACTATCCTGAACACTATTATTCTGACCAGAGTGTTCTCCCTTTGTCTGAAAGACCATGGCTCTAATTATATCACGTTGTCCAGTTTTGGTATGAGGGAGAATTTCCTAAAGAGAAGATTCTTTTTTTTTTAATGTCATTAAGTAGATTGAGCCAGTAGCAGACAGATGGGATAAAACATATTTAGCCAAGCTACTCCTGGGAAATGCTGATAAATGAGCTGATATTTCACAGGGTTGGCCAAAGGATTACATGTAAAGTGGACCAGCTGCTGCCTGTAACTTCTGCAGTACAAACCACAGCTTTCTGTCCTGGACCAGCTCTTCCTATGGCAGCTATGTATTCCTTGATGTCAACAGCTGGAGCGGGGACCTCACTGGGACATTACACGCTCTTACCCCTTGTGCTCAGGCCACACTCTTGGCTGGTGGGAAGGACAGCAGTGATCAGAAGGGGTTGTGTAAATCTGGGTCACAGCTCCCAGTCCCCAGGAGGACTCTGGCCCTAGGACACTCATGGCAGGAGCATGGGGGAAAATGCTGGACCAAACAGGCAGCACCAGGCCTGTCACTGTGCATCAGCCATGGTGCTCCCACACATGGGGAGGGCAGAGGTGCCCCAGGTAGCCCTTGTGTGCTGCCTGCACACAAGGCTACCTCCTCTGATAAGAGCAGCACAGGATCACTGCTGAACAGTTGGCACAGCTGGGAGGGAGAGCTCTTTGACGTGAGGTTCTGGAAACTCTCTCCTGATGTATCTGGTATGTCTGGTCTCTCCTAGTGGCCATCCCTGCCATTGGTGCCCAGTACTCCATGTTTCAGGCCGCACCACCAGCCAAGATGATGGAGGATGGCAAAATCCACACTGTTGAGCACATCATCAACCCCATAGCTGTCCAGCAGGACCCAGCTAGTGCAGCAGCTGCTGCAGCAGCTGCAGCTGCAGCTGTAATACCAGCTGTCTCAACACCTCCTCCTTTCCAGGTGAGTTCAGCACAGAAATTCTGCTTCCCATACTTCCAGCTTCCCATACATCCTGCTATGCATACCCAGTGCGGGGAAAGCCTAGTCTCTTGCCCGGCTTCCATTCAGGAGATGCTCTTGAGGATGTCACAGTGCCCAAGAGCCCTGAAGTTCATCTGAGGTGTCTTAGACATCCGCACATTGGGCCGCTGCTTTCCCCACTATGGGGGACCCAAACTGTGAGGGAAGGAGCAGCCTCCCATGATAGCATAACTCTCAATCAACAGGGCATGTACTTCCTACCCTCCCATTACCTCCTTCCCATCTAGGGGATTTTGCCATTACGGGCATGGAAGTGGGATGTTACAACAAAGTAAGTACTTTTTTTGAGGTCTGAACCCTTCCCTTCCAGGGTCGCCCCATCACGCCGGTGTACACCATGGCTCCCAACGTGCAGCGGATCCCTGCCGCCGGGATTTACGGGACAAGTTATGTGCCCTTTGCAGCGCCTGCTGCGGCCACAGCAACAATAGCCACGCTACAGAAGAACGCTGCTGCTGCCGCTGCCGCTGCTGCCTACGGAGGATACGCTGGCTACATCCCCCCAGCATTCCCAGCTGCCACCATCCAGGTGCCCATCCATGACGTCTACCAGACGTACTGAAACTGTCGGCAGAGGAGGGTGGTGGAGAAACACACACTGAAGGAACACTTTACTATTTATGAAGAAAGAACTGTCTGTGAAAGAGTAAACATTTGGGCTTGGTAAAACAATGCAGAAAGTGAAGAATGTCATAGAAAAACATGTTTGAAATATTTTCTATGCTTGAAGTTTTCACTAACTTTTTTAGGCTATTTTTAAAAATTTAACATGCCTATATTCATACATTTCCAAAGGACCTCGCTGCATCCAGCCCACCACTGACGTGCATTTATACGCATTGTAGTGGGGTTGCATAGGGTCTTTTTTTTTTTAGCAGTTATATTTTCAATATATTTGTGGTATGAAGGTTATTTTTTAGTAATTTCTGCACTCCAGAGATGTCTATTTTGTAGTGCCTTTAATAATATATCAGCTATATATTAAAAAGCACACCTGAGCAGCTAGGGAAAGTTTTAACAATATATTTTGAAGAGTATATTCAATATTTAAAGAATACATACCTTAGTTTTTTGTTTTGTTTTGTTTTTGTTTTTTAAGAAGAAAACAACAAGTATCTTATTTAAAAATTATACTGGAAAGTGCAATTCGAAAAATGTGCAAGACCTCTGCATTTTTGTGCTGGCATTAATACAATCTGCTCGTTCTCATTTGAAATCACAAGTAACTAATATTGCCTGTTTGGAAGAAAGATAAAAGAAAAAAAAGCCTTCTCACACATACCTCTTCACAGTGTGATTTGCAGGCTTGTTTTTAGCAAAAAAAGGCTCCAAGTTTTCCGTAGCAACTGGATTTTCTATTTATTGAAGCTACTTGTAGTTGGAGCACGTGCAGAAACAAGTAGCTGATATTTCACGCGAGGTGTCTTGACTTAGATCTTCATCCAGTATAAAGCCAAGGCTTATTTTTTTTAATGCTCTTCATTTTATTCTTTGAAGTATGTGTTATAGTGCCTGAGAATGTATGCTGCTGTGGGCAAGAGTAGCCATGCTCTCGCCGAGAGGATGTGCAGCATTACTTCCCCATTGCTCCATCATGTTCCATGAGAAATTTCAAAGGTACTAGGGGTGGTAGTGATACTGGAATTAGTGAAACAGGGCTAGCCTCCCTCCCAGCCTCCCTTCCACTCTTAATTCCCCTTCTCCACAACTGGAGTTGTCCATGCACATCAGGGGTGGGAGTGATTAGACCCAATGATTTTAAGACATAGAGCTTGTAAATATCTTTTAATATACATTTTTAAAGTCATTTTATGTTGCAAATTTACATGGTATGTGGTTTGCCACAAAACAAAAACCTTTTATTGCAATGTTATAAAAAAGTGTGTTTTATTAAGAAGTAAATATATTATTGCAGTGTTTTGTGGCCTGTTTAAAGGCTTTTATTTAGTAGTGCAGTGAATGTAAAATATAGTAAAATGGTAAAGAAATATCTTGCCCTTTGTATGAAGTGCATCAGCTCTGCAAACACAGCTCTGGTGACAAAAGGTGAGAAGCAGGGAGTCAGTAAACAATGTTCCTTTACTTTTTATGGTATAAGTACATACCAAAGGGGTTTCACATTGGCCATATTTTGACAACAGAACCACTTCCAGACCGCATCGAACTCAGTTAAGTGACCTTTTCAATACACTTTTTTGCTTGCCTCAAAATTGAGCAGTTGTATTATAGGTGCTCTTGCTCAGACAAGCTGAGCTCCCCTTGACCCTGTCAACCCATTAGCAAAAGCACTGTGAGGTTACCCATTAGGTCGGACTCTGTCCCTCCACGCCCCTTCCCAGGAAACTTTTATTGTCTGTACCTGCACATCTGAAAGCACACCCAGACCTCAACCCCAAGGTCCTGCCCTTGTGTAGGGCGAGAGAGAGGAGGAGATCTGGGCAAAGCCCAAGGGGTAAGCCCCAGCCAGAGGCCAGCACTGCCTCCTCCAGCCCTCCAGTCTAAGGCCTTACATGGCTCAACACTAAATGCCAGCGTGGGTCCTTGGGCCACCACGCACAAACACCCCTGTGGCCAGGAAAAGGCAGTCTAGTGGTCTGGGCCTCTGCTGGCCTGCTTCCAGCCCCACACCATGGCTGACCCACAGAGGAGAGAGGAAGAGTGATGGCTCCCTTCCCACTAATCCTCTCCCTGCCAACAGGACAAGGGACCTGCCGCTCACAGAGGTGGCAAGAAGACAAGGAGCCAGTGAGGGAAAACTGTGAGGTGCCCCCAGCCACCAGTGGGTGCTGCCTGTGCCAGGGCAGTAGCAGGCAGTATCCAGGGATGGAGGCAGGACCCAGGCATGCAGGCAGCCAGGTCATGCTGAGCCTCCCTCCCATGCCTGTCTTGACACTTGCTTCTAAACCATTTCATGTACACTACTACTGAGGTAAGTCTAATAACTTGAAATGTGAACATCCTTAGGTTAAGAACAAACTATTATAAAAAAAAAAATATATATTAAAAAAATAAAGCTAGTGTGCCTTATTTTCAAAAGAGCTGATATTTTAGGTATTTTATTGTATCTCTCTTCTCTGTATTGTCAGAAGCCTGTGAGTTTATTTAGTTCTTGCTCCATTTACGGTACATTTCTAGGATGTAGTGAATAAAGCATTCTTTAAAAACAGAGACTGTTACTTCATTGCAACATCCCACTCTGCCAAGTCTGTGCTCCCCTCCAAGCTGGGAAGAGGGTGTTTGGGGCAGGAGGGGAGCAGGGCAGTGCAGCTGGCATCCCTGCAGACTCCTACGGGGAGGGAAGATGACCTGTCCCACTGACTCCTCTGTCCCACCACCTGGAGAGGACAGTGACCTTCCCAGCACGCATATTGGGCATCTCTTCATTCTCCAGCATCCTCTGAACAGCCTAAATGTCTCTTTGCATGCAGTTTAGAGTTGGTGCCTAGATGTGGATGGAGCTGGAGCTAACATCCCTCTGTGCTTTCCATCCACCCAGTGCACAAATTCCTGTATCTCTGTTGTATGTCCTCACTGCCAGGCAGGAGCACTGGGAACTGGTTCACCCTTTTCATTTCAGCAGGCTCTATGCTTCAAACACACAGAAAGCTAAGCTGCACCTCATTTGCAGTGTTCTAGACTCCCTGACTGTTTCCTCGGTGTAAGTACACCTGGAGAAAATTTGCTGCAAATACCAAGTTTGTGGAGAAGAGCAGTCTGAGGGAGTAGTCCTGGCTAACCAGAGAGGTCCCAGTTGCTGGAAGGTATCAAACCTGACATCCATCTACAAGAAGGGGTGGAAGGAGAAACCGGGGAGCTATCAGGAGTGACCCACTTAGCTGGTGTGGGAAAGGCTGTGGATGTTGTCGAACTTTATCTTAGTAAAGCCTTTGACACTGTCTCCCACAGCATTCTCCTGGAGAAACTGGCTTCCAATGGCATGAAGGAATATACTGTTCACTGGGTAAAAAACTGTTTGAATGGCCAAGCCCAGAGTGTGGTGGTGGATGGAGTTACATCTGGCTGATAGCCAGTCACGAGCAGTGTTCTCCAGGGCTCAGTACTGGACCCAGTCCTGTTTAATGTCTTTGCTGATGACCTGAATGAGGGGGTTGAGTGCCTCCTCAGTCTGTTCACAGATGACACCAAGTTGGGTGGGAGTGTTGATCTGCTGGAGGGCAGAAGGCTCTGCAGAGGGATCTGGACAGGATGGATCAATGGGCCAAGGCCAAAGATACGGAATTCAACAAGGCCAAGTGCTGGATCCTGCATGTGGGTCACAACAACTCCATGCAGTGCTACAGACTGGGGAAGAGTGGCTGGAGTGTGGCCCATTGGAAAAGGACCTGTGGGTGCTGGTGAACAGCTGCTGAACATGAGCCAGCGTGTGCCCAGGTGGCCAAGAAGGCCAATGGCACCTGACCTGTGTCAGCAATAGTGTGGCCAGCAGGACCAGGGCAGTGACTGTCCCCCTGTACCTGGCAGTGGTGAGGTCACACCTCAAATCCTGTGTCCCCTCACCCCAGGAAGGACATTGAGGTGCTGGAGCATGTCCAGAGAAGGGCAACAGAGCTGGTGAAGGGTCTGGAGCACAAGGCTTATGAGGAGCAGCTGAGGAAGCTGGGGTTGTTTAGCCTGCAGAAAATGAAGCTCACAGGAGACCTGTCACTCTCTACAACTCCCTGAGAGGGTGTAACCAGGTGGGGGTTGGTCTCTTCTGCCAAGTAACGAGTGACAGGATGAGAGGAAATGGCCTGAAGATGTGCCAGGTGAGATTTAGATTGGATATTAGGAAATATTTCCTCACTGAAAGGGTGGTGAAGCATGGGAAAGACTGCCCAAGGAAGTGGTGGAATCACCATTCCCTGGAAGTGTTAAAAAAGCATATGGGTGTGGCACCTGGGAGCATGGTGTACCAGTGAATATTGCAGTGCTAGGTTAGGGGGATTCAATGATTTTAAAGATATTTTCCAACCTTAATTATTCTATAATTCTCTTTGATGAGAAAGAAACCACCAGCAAACCACGGCCCTTTACAGATGCTCAAACATGAGGCATGACCTTCAAAAAAAGCAGTGTTGTCCAAGTGAGATGAACTGTGCCACACTGAAATGTGTTTCTGCTCTTTCCTTTTTCCCTTTATCCAAGCTACCTGAGATTAGAATTAATCTACACAGCTTTTCCTAAATATACACTTTACAAGATAATTTCTTTATTTTTCTAGACTGCTGATTTCTGACTTCAGTTTTGTAAGATCTTAATTAATGATTAACTCATTGTAAGGTTGAAATATGCAAGTCATTCTCAGGATATTAACATAAACAACGCCAGAGAAATGCAATTGTGCTTTCAAGATGACCTTGCTGCCTTGGGAATGTCAGGAGCTCTGGTGAGCCCTCGGGCACTGTGACAACTCAAAACCCTGCCAAGGTGATCCCATTCCCTTTTTTAATGTCTTTCTTGATGATCTTGAAGAGCAGACGTGCCCTTCCCTGGCTGGTGTCATCCTAAAAACCATGCTAAAAAACAGCTTTAGCTTTCTTCAGGAAACACCATCCAGTAGCACAACTGTGATACAACAATTACATGAACAGATTTAGAAGAAATTCAAGTGCACCACTCTGATATGACAACATCTCATTTATAAAAACACTACAGCTCAGAGTGTATGCAAGACGCATTTTTCATACGTATTAAAAGGTAGATGCAGTACTTCATCTCCTTCTCTGTGGCTCATGTTACACCCCTAGCACTTCTGGTCTGAATGAGTCCTGAGCACTTACAGAACTCTCTGGTCCCTGGATGCCAATCAACCACAAAACTGGCCCATCATGCTGACCTGTAAAATAAATAAACTCGAGACCTACATTGTAAAAAGAGAAATTACCTCCACTGTGCATCTAAAAGCCAGCAAAAGTCAGGTTTTATGCTCCAGTGTGTCAATTAAATGCTGAATCACACTTGACTGAGTTTTAGAGCCAAGTCTTGCCTGGCAGCAAAATGGTCAGAATGGTGTTGCAGGGAGAAGCTGCAAGCTAGGGAATAAAAAAAGGTAGTTTTGTGGCACCAAGGCCTTATCTTTTGGCACAAAGACAGGCTGTGCCATGCAATTATGATTGTTCAAGTAGCCAAAGAGGAAAGAGACTATGGAAAGTTTTAGAAATTTGGTACTGTAGAAGTACTTCCACATGAAATATTTTCTGTCAATCGGACGAATTAGATCAGAATTTTTTTCCTGCAGCCAGAAGACCAGAGCTGGAGTTCACTTGGTTCCTAATCAAAGAAGACAGAAGGTCTGTCTCACAATCCTCGCTCAGGCAAAACTGCAAATCCTGGACGTGGGAGGTGACCAGTCAAGGACTGTCTGCACCAGAAAACTTTACAGGGAAAAATGCTCAGGTGTGCTCAGGTTTGCCCCACATGCACCAAAGGCCTGTGTCTTCCCAACATAGTGTCACATGTCTTCGTGTCTTTGTCTAAACAGGCTGTGTCACTTGTAAGACATCTCCATCTAACAGACTGTGAAAGTTAAAACTCTGCCCCACCTGGGGCTTCACCTCCATCTGCCCAGGGCCCCCCACAGCCACCTTTCCCCAGGGCACTTGGAGAGACAAGGTCATAAACCTGGGTTGTGGGCTGGTACCCACCCTGGCTGTTCCTGTGCTTCTGCATGCAGCGGGTCTGTAGGGTGGTGGCTGCCCTGGAGGAAGCTGGGTCACTGCTCATGTTTTGGCTTACACCATTGTGCTTTTACTGTGAACAAAAATAAGCTTTAGTTCCTTTTTTTACCTCTTTCCAAACACACACATAATTTTTGCCAGCCAGGTTGCATTTTGAGCCCATCCTTGCACATTTTTGCAATGTCATGAAAGTTCAGCATTAGCTCAGCCACTGCCTGCAATCCGTGCACTGATGGGAAGCAGGAAGCCACAGGTAAACCTGAAGATCTTCATGAAGCATGAAATAAACCCCTACAAACAGCCTACACAAGCCACAGGAATGACCTCAAGCTAACCAGCAGAGAGAAAAATGCATTTAAGTAAGTCAGAGGCAAAAAAGCCTACCCTGAGAGCAGGTCCTTTGTTCCAAAACTTGGAAGCAATAACTACAATAAGCAATTCTCACTTGTGTAACAAATCCATAGGTTATGGACCAAGGTGTCTTACAGTCACTCAAAAGGGCATGCAATGACAGGGGATTACTTACTAAACTTGCTATGCATGCACTGGCTGTACACAGGGCATCCTTAGTTTCTTGAGTCTTTGACTTTTCAGATGCTGTCCCTTGCAGGAGGCTTTCCGGCCACATGGATAAGCTAAGTCTTCCCTTAAAGCTTGGCTTCACTCCAGTAGATGGATCCCTTGGCTCACCAGCCTTTGTGCAGGACACAGAGGGACACAATCCTAATCAGCAGCTGCAGTGCTGGCATCCGAGCAGCAATGGGGCAGCTGCTGAGAGCTTGGCAGAGCACTGAAGCACTGAAGCTGCTTCCACCACAGCAAATATAAGCTGCTGCTCATGGGAAAAGAAATCATGGAAGTCTGCTATCATTTGTAGCTGAGAAGAAAAATCAAGTCTTGTATGGCACCGTACTGCCTCTGAGTCCCAAACTCCTTTACACCTGTCACTCTTAGGAGCCAAATTCCCAAATGCTGATTCAAACCACCAATCTCCTCGGCGTTCCTGCCAGGCAGGTGTTCACCAGGTTCAGCCACCTTGCCTTTGCCTGAGCCCCCTGCCTGGGTGTGTAGACACCCCAAAGACACAGGGACCTGCACTGCTCCTTTCACAAAAGGCTGCATGGTGCACGAGGGTCTCACCTTGCACTTCTGGACCCACTCTTTGCGACACGTGTGGGGTTTTGAGATACTCTCATTAAGTGACTTTGTTATACACTTTGGCTTTCATACAAGTTTTTTTCAGGCTGTTCCTTTTGGATTTGGGACTAGGACAGAACCAAGGTCTAAAAGGATTAGATTTAAGGATAATAAATGGTACTTTAAATTTCCATTTTAAAAAAAAAATGTGCTTCCTGAGAAAATTAACTTCCTTGTCTTTCTGTGACATCTTTGTGAGCAATAGGAGACGAGGGAGAACACGGAAATGTACAGCACTTGGCACTGGCTACACCTCAAACTAGTATTTCAACATTTTACAATCAGCTTCAGCCATGTGACCTATGTGGAAAGATAAACTGAGACATTTAATCCTATTTTTCTAGTCTTTTTTTTTTTTCAACACAAGGAAGTGAATTTCATGTGGTTGTGATCATTAAATTACAGTAAATGATTTGCCCACAAGAGAGAAAAAAAAAAACATTACAGAGTGGTTTAACACGGGTAAGGCTGGGACCGGGCAGCTATTTGTGACCAAATGCTCTTTCCTAGCTTTAAAACTCTCCGTGAGCTTCACTATTGCTCCCTGGTTGTGGCATTTAGGGACATGTCAGCTCATTGCAGGTGAGAATTGCCTACCATTTGCTTTTGCAACCAGAGTATGAATAACAACTTCCCAAAAGCCAATTTCATTTTGAGATAAAGCAGCAGCAATTACTACAATTTGTGCTTCATCTCCAGAACATCATCTGTTGAAAATGACAGCTGGGTGTTTGGTGAGCTGCACAATCTGTTGTACTGTGATAGAGAAAGCTTCTTCAGACCAACCAGAGGTACAGGTCTGCCACCACCCTGGATCAGGACCATGCTCCAAGAATGTGTGGAGATGCCAGGGTACACTCAGAAAGTCCCTCCTGATGGAGCATCCCCAGGGACGAGCATGCAGCCCTGAAGTGACAAGGGTAGTCTTGGCCCCTGAGACATAGTAGTGAGGTCATGAGTAGGGGACCACCCTTGGCAAGGCAATGTTTAGTCAGCATTGTCAGCTGAGATGAGGACACAGGCTGGGAAAATCTTAGTGGAGACAGAAGATGGTTAAGGAACTCTGCAGACTGTGCCCATGACCTGCTGCCAGCACAGTCGGAGGGTACACACTGATTTTCCTGTTAGCACAGAGAACTGACCGCAAATGACTGATGGGTGCAATAGCAGTTGTCAGAGTGCCAGGCACTGGAGACTGTCTTCTTCAGCACCAAGGCTGGTGTGCCTGCTGATTCCTGAGAACTGTGGCTTTTTGATTTTGTTTTTTTGGGTTTTGTTGTTGTTGTTGTTGTTTGGCTTCACTCCCACATGCTAACACATACCAATATCTTCTTTAGGGCAGCATTAGTCTCATTATTTAAACAGCTTTTTGTTGCAGTCTGCTCAATCCATGGAAATGTTGGCCTAAGTATGATAACAGCTAAACATGAAAAGTACCTTTGTAAAGGCACTGCTGCAATCTCCCGGAACACGCCAGCTGGAGCTAAGCAGGGCTTTTCATCTCAGGTACTATGAGAGAATAACATCCAGGTTTCCAGACTGGAGTTGGCTCAGCTTTGACCAGCCCAGAGCAGTGGCAGGTGAGCTACACACCCCAAATACCTGCAACCATCTCCGGAGAACTGCTGCTGCCAGCCCCAGTCTGGCTCCACCAGCCCCCACCGGCCAGGACGGACCAAAGGGAGGAGCGAGGGCTTGTGTTTAACCAGGCTCAGCTTCCTGCTGCGGTCTGCCACGTCCCCACAGGAACCATTGCACTGGCACGGGCAGGAGGCAGGGGGTTGAGCTGTGCAGCCCAAGGCAGTTCTGCAGGATCAGCCCAGCAGCTGCTCCCGTCTCAGCCTGCCTGCATCCACAGGGCGATGGTGAGGGCACAGCAGCAGAAGCACACCTAGCAATGCCCTGGCAGGTGAGCATGGCACAGCAGAGCAATGTGAAAGCCCCACCTTTGGCACAGAAAACATCTTTTACATGAAATTGGGCAATGCCACAATGCACTGTGACTCCGCCTGCCAGGCTCCTTCTGATACTCAGCCCCCTTTTTTCTGATGTGAGCAATTTTTTATTGACTGGCAGCTCTCCTGCTCCCATTTATTCTTGAGTAGGTTTATTACTAAGGTAATTCTTGGGCCCAACACAGCCCCCCATTCCCTGACAACTGTGTTTGCCTGGGGGCTTACTCCACCAGCCTCCTCTCATCCCTTCTCCCGACTCTCTCCCGCTGCTTGCACAATGGCATTACGCATCTCCTCAGGGCTTAGGAGGGGCCAGCAGCAAGAGCCATCGGTGAGAGGAGGATCAAGCACCAATAGCTTTTCCACACGTGAGCGCTGCCCCGGCTGCTGCTCCCCCGGCTGCTGCTCCCCCCAGCAGCATCCTAGCGATGGCAGTGCTTCCACACACACCGCAATCACCGCTCACCTTTAGAGGTTCACCTCCGGTTCACTTGAAAAATGGATTTTCATGTCTGCAAACAGGGAAAGCTGTGGGGAGAGCTGACCTGGCTGTTGTGATCCGCAGAGGCTACATTGCCTGTCATAGGGAACAGACAAAAACGTCAATGAAAAACAAAGGATGAACAGGCTTCCTGTGGCAACACTCCTCTGTGGGTCTGATTTGACTGGTAATATCAGACTGCACCTGCGCAGAGATGTATTCTTCTCATCTTACCACAACCGTGGAAAATTCCTACCAAGAAGCATTTCAGGATTTGACTTTGACAAAACTTAGGAACACCCTGAAACACTGTATAAGATAAGGGATCACATGTAATAGTCTTATATACTCATAAGTCAATGACTTTGTGTATTTCATGACAAGTCTTTAAGAAGAGATTACTAAGACATCCTAGCACCACACATTATGTTGGGAAAAAAAGACAACATGCCCACCAGAAAGATATTTCAGAATAGCTTTCTGATACTTCAGTTATAAACTTAAAAGCATTATTATAAATTAAGCTTGACAAGCCTTCTTAGAGTCTCTCCATATTTTCCCATTGTTGATTCCAGTCTTACCAGAACAGTAATTTTTCTTTTTTTTTTTTTTTATTAGTTGTTACCTGGCTATTTATTAATTGGGCAATCGATAAGCCCCAAAATGAGTAGAAGGGGTGGAATTATAGTCATCATCTGACAAAACTGCATCTATGTGCACTTCGAGAATGCTTTTCCTTGCAGTCTGACATTACAACCCTGGGGCAGTGAGCAGGACAATGTCACAAGGTTAGATGGGGCTTAGAGGTCTCAGGTCTTACAGGTTCCCTGTAAGTTTTCCACTTTTGTTGAGTTTGATGTGAAAGCAACACAAAAGGGCCAGCACATGAGTGCGCATGGAAACACACACCCCCCAAAACAAAAGATGAAAGCTACTCTTTTAATGAAATCAGAAGGGGGAAGGAAAAAAGTGAAGGCACAGTGGAAAAACCTGCAAGAGGTCAACAAGGAAAACAAAGGGCAGCTTTATGCAAGCAGCTATTTCACTCCAGAAATGGCAGGGCAGGCTAAGGAACTGCTACCCGGTGTTTTTAATATAGAAATTCAGTGTAATTAGGGCTTTGCTCATTCCAAGAAGATAATGGCAACCCAAAAGATAAGATTTAATAGTAGATGAGGCTTAAGAGGGTGGAGAAGAGAGAAAATAGGCAAGGAATAAGTCTCTTCTTCTCAAAAAGCAGAGGAATGCTAAGGAAAATGGAGGTGATTCTCTACATTTTACTTTTCCACTTTGATCAGAAGGAACAAAAGCTTTTGATGACTGTTATAGGATCTATTGATCAAAGATAAAGAACAGGTCCAAATGAGCTAATATCTCTGACTGAAGAGTAAATAAAGCAGATCACTATTTTCTAGTAAGAAAGCAACTTTTGGACATCTAGCAGATGGCATAGGAGGCTCAAACTGATGAAAGCTAGAAATAGATACATTTAAATTGACATAAAAGGCTCAATAACGAGGATGAGCTGATACAGGAACTATGATACAAATGATAAAGCTGGGCAAATCATTGTAGAATTTCTGCCAAAAAGCTGTTCAGAGGCATCCACTTGAGCTGCATCCCAAACAGGACAGACACACACACGATGAGTGAGCAGTGCTGCATTGGGCAGCCGTAGCGTCAGCCCCCGTACTGCAGCCCTGACCCATCACTTCTGCTCCCATGGGTTTGAGCTGCCAACACCTCCCCACTTGGTAAAGACTTACCCTGGCAGCTTGCTAGATGACAGCTTGCTAGCAGGCTGTTGCCAAAGCGACTGCTCGTGTGAAATTTTGATTTTTGGTTGGACATTCCCACTATAAAGAGTCTCATGCAATGGCTGTTCTGGTCCAGTGTACTATGGGGGTTCTCTGCCAGAACAGAGACAACTGTGACTGCTTTAAACTCTTGTTTCTATACTTGCTCAGCCCGAACTGCAAAGCAGTTTGAATTTACTCAACTTGCTTGATACTAAAAGGAATGCTAAGAGAGAAAATTATATTTCAAAGTAGCCCAAGATGAATGGTGGAGAAGAAGCAGAGTGATAGATTTGCTTCCACACTATTTACAACCTAAGAGGAAATACATTAATTCCCCAGGAAGATCTTTCCATCTCTTTAGCAGCTGCACAGTTAGAATTTACAGGTATCTGTGCTGAGTCTGATGCAGGATCCATTTAGCCCAAGATTTAGTGTCCAGCACTGGCAGAAGTCAATAACCAGGGAAGAGACAGAACAGGACAAGTTTATCTACTGTTCCCCAGCATCCCTTCAGCCTCCAGGCAGTTCCAGCTCAGGGGATTTCTGCAGATGAACATGTTTTCTGTTTATTTAGTAGCTGTCGACACACAAGTACTCTCCCTCTCAAATAAAATGGATGAAACCTCAACCAAATATTGGTCCTTTTTGTTTTGCATAGGTACTTTGTACACTCCCTTTACCATCCTGTCATCGTTTCCATTTAAGCTATACATGACTTTCCTGGGCCTGAAATATAGGAGAATAATGTCTCATTGTGGAGAAGGTGGGAAGGAACATTCACCTTTGGAGACTGTGGTAGTTACTCTGACAAGCTTACCCATCTACCAGCAGTTCCTCTGCGGTTCTGAAGATTTAGCCATCATTCTGTCTTGGTTTTTGAGACACTAAACTCAGTTTAAAGCAATGTGCCCTTGAAAATCTCATCTTGAGCATTTCCGAAAATGTTGGTATTTGCTATCATTGATTTTAAGGAAGGAGTTATGGATGAAAGAGCTACTTTCCACAAGGCAATTCAAGATAAGCATATTGAGAAATAGCAGACACGCTCTGTCCACAGGAACAAATAAAGCTTATAACATCCCCAATATTGCAGAAAGCAATTCGTGTTGGCAGGTAGGTGACAGCTTCAGTGCCAGGGGTTGCCATAGGTGTTCAGGCTACTCAGATCATGCCCAAACACTGTACTGGTTAGGAACACAGCCTGACATCTGGCAGAAATGAGGACGTAATGGACATACTGGGCATAGTACTGCTCATGTGTCAAGTATTTCCAGTGCACAAGGAGCAACAAAGACTGGCTCCAGCTGGGAATCTAATATATCCAAAGTCAAGTACAAGGACATGCTGCAAATGATTTCCAAGTTGGGAAGTGATGGAGCAGAGGAGCTGTGAAGGTTGGCTTTGGAAAAATGCTGTGCAGTGACTAAGTAAAAAAGGAGGAGACATGAGGACTGGATGTTCTGGAAAGAGAAGGCAAATGCCTCTTAAGAATAATTTTGAATGTTGCCTTTAGATCTTGCTTGGAGAGCCTTTTTTCCTAAAGCTGCCCTTACTTTCACTACATGCTGCTGGAAAAGCTGCTTCAAAAGTACATTTAATCATTGCATTCATAAAGGCTGTGCTAAAACATAATCCAGCAAAGGCACTGGAAACAGCTGAAATCAGTTTTTCCCCAGTACAACAGGACACAGATGTTATACTGTACATTTCTTCTCCAAACACTCTGCAAAACCCCCAAAGGCTTCGACTTGCATGGAGAAGAGCAGCCAGGGGTGGTCAGGCAGCTGCAGCACCCTGGCCTAGCCCTGCTGCCTGGGAATCAGATGAGTCTCTAGCTGATTCACTAACACAGGTACAGAAGTACTTACAAAGTGCTTTGAAGGTCAAAAAATTCACATGTTACTTATTTTCTATGAACTCTCATAAGCTTTTCAGGATTCTCCTATTCTATGTACTGCATCCAGCTCTGTAGCCCCCAAAACAAGAAGGCCATGGACCTGTGGGAGCAAGCCCAGAGGAGAGCCACTGAGATGAACAGGAGGCTGGAGCACCTCTCTGTGAAGACAGGCTGAGAGAGATGAGGTTGTTCAGCCTGGAGAAGAGAAGGTTCCCAGAGAGACCTTATAGCACCTTCCAGTACCTAACAGGGGCCTGCAAGAGAGCTGGAGAGGGAATGGCTTTGAACTGAGAAAGGGTAGATTTAAATAACATATTAGGAAGAAATTCTTCACTTTGAGGGTGGTGAGGCACTGAAAGAGGTTCCCCAGAGAAACTGTGAATGACCCATCCCTGGAAATATTCAAGGGCAGGCTGGATAGGGACTTGAGCAATCTGGTCTAGTGGAAGGTACCTCTACCCATGACAGGGGCTTGGAACTAGATGATCTTTATGTCCTTTCCAACCCAAACCATTCTATAATTCTATAAATGCAGTGATTACATCTTGCCTTGTGATTCATATAGCCATAAGTATACTTTATTGCCTATTTTTAAACTTATAATCTACATTTTACAGGTACCACAGTAGCTTTGCTGAAACTGCCTTGGAGATGATCTTGGTAGGAAAAGCAAGGCTGCAATGCTAGTCCGTAGGGACCCCAGACCACAACAAGGAGTTATTTGAGATGTCCCTGAGCTTATTACCTCTGCAGCTAGTGGCCTTCTCTGCTGCAGTGGCTCTGCGGAGCTTTCTAAGCTTCAGTAAGTGTCAGCACATCACCACGATCAGCTATACTCCAACAACTCCAGAAAAGCTGTGATGCCACCTTTGCAGTGCTGTACCAAGTGATAAAACACAGTAAGGACCACCTCAGCAAATAAAAGCGGGAGAAGACAGCATGCAGAAGGGACAGGGGCATTCGCTTCTACACATCCTCCCCAACAGCTCACATCAAGGGCCATTCTGCATGATTTGGTATTAACTCAGCTGTACCTGCCCTGCTGGACTCTGGCAGTGCAACTGTGAGGAACAGCAGCGGAGATGGCCCTGTGCATTTCAGTGCAAGAGAGCAAAGGCTAACCAGGAGTGCCGGCTGTAAGGAACAGGGAGAGACCAGCTTTCTGTGAAGACATCCTGGTACTAGCTTACTCCTGGTTCCCTCAAACAGGTATAGGTTAGTTTAGGGCACTGGATCCCCTATTTGCACTCAGGCGTAGCTTTGGAAAGTGTATCTTACCCTCAGAAGCACACACTTCCATGAGTGAGTTTTCTGCAGGGCCTAGAGTGAACATTGAGTGCTGGTTTGTGTGGCTTTAGACACCAAAACACTGTTGTTTTATTCTCAGGCTTTGTTCCAGTTTCATCAGCCTGGAGATGTTCCTAGCAAAGGCGGAAAGTTTAGAGGGAAAACAAAATCAGCAGCATGCCTTCCAGTCTCATGAAGCAGAGGAAGGCATCTCTGCAACACACAGTTCAGGATCAGGTTTATGTTTGACAAACATAAACTCCTTCTACCATCTGATTGTGCTCCAATAAAATTAGAGGTTCCTAACCCAACTCTGAGATATGGTGCAAAAATTTGATGGAAGCGAACTACAAAGGCAAAAGAGTTTTTGTTTATGATGAAACCTAAGAAGAGTAATTAATTTAATCAGCAGACTTCAACACCGCCTTTCATAACCTGAGATGTGCCAAGAGGTTAAGCTATGAGGGCCAAGTTATCTTTGTGACCTTTACCACCAGGAAAATTTACAAATGGCAATTAGTAGATTCAGAGGCAAAAAAAAATTAACCCAGATAGAGAGCATGTAATAAATCTCTGGCATTTAACTCAGCAACGTTGAAGCAAAAAAGCCAAGACAGAAGCTAGGCTGTGCAACAGCCGCCAACAGCAGCAAAAGGAATTAGCGTTGATCTTCTCAGAACAGGTATGCGAAACATCAGTTGTTATGTACTGAGTTCATAAAAGTAAACCCACTTATTTCACATGGGATCCAGAGTTGTTGGACAGTACTTAAGAGAACAAAAGCAAATTACAAGTGATTGTATAGATCCTTGATAAGATATTTTTTCTCTTAGTTTTGCAATGAACCTTGGAACTTCTAGCTCCCTACCTGAGTAAAACCCTTTTCTTTCAATAGCATGCAATTAGGTGAATTACCTGGTATAGATAAAGCTGCTCTTTGGAGAGATCTTACTTACAGTGAGTCGGCATGATCCATAGGAGCAATAAAAAGAGGGGAGGCTCACATACCAGGAGAAAAAGACAGAAAATTCTAACAAAGCTGTGTTTTGTTCAGCACACCCTCCCCACCACAGCTCTTCCTGGACTAAATGAAGTCTCTATTCCCTTTCCCTACAGATTTAATCCATTTTAAGAGACATCTTTATCTCTGTAATAGAAATTGCCTGTGTTTGTTTATTCAGCAATAATGCCTGGGTGCATCTGAAGGGTCAACACTGAGAACTGCAGAGCTGTAGGTAAGCCTGACACACTTGTGGGATACCTCCAAAGTGGTGGTCCTGCTGCCAGGGCATGAAGCACCTCAGCAGGACCCAGAGCTTAACGACAACAGTTATTCTAGCATGATGCTTTATTTCTACAAGTGCCATCTCTAAACTTGTCAAGAGATGCTTAATCTTGAATGAAAAAAATGCTACAGTCATTAAGTAAAAGGAGTTGGGAAATCACTACCAATACACAGTGTCCTAGCTAAGCACCCCCACTAAACACAGTGAAGCAAGAAATGAAAAAAACCAGTACCATTCTGTTCTTTCTTGTACTCACCCCCATCTAGAACAATTTATTCATACATCCTGCTAAAGAAAAAAACACTGGGTGCTTGCTGCTATACAAGCCACAAGAACAGGCCTCAGTCACAGCAAGGCCAGCAGCAGCAGGACCATGGCCCAGAGCTATAATCATACTTTGATGCCTCATCTTTAAATAAGCATCTCATTAGAACTAGATGCCAAACCACTGCAGATCTGCCCATTGGTTCTCTCCAGTCTGTGACAAAGCCCCATCATATATGTACAAAACCTGCAATTTTAGGTCTCACTGCATCCCCACAAGGTTTCCTTCTTTTGAGTTCATTGCTTGTAACTTTTCTGATGTCCTGTATGGACAGGAATTTCTGAAATCAGTAATTGTGCCATGCTCCTTCTCTATAGGCAGGGCTTTGTGTAATTAATGGATTTAAGACAATATTGATACAGATCTGATTAACATTTACCTTTTTGTTCCAGCTATTTTTTCTGTTTGTGGGTTTTTAAAAGAAAACACAAGTTACAAAAGAGCAATGTAGCAGTCACAGCTGCAGCACAGTGGAAGTGAACGGTGACTGATGTTTTGCTGCTGCACAAGATGAAGTCCTTCCCCCCAAGCAGGTCATATCACCATTCAAGCAAATACAGCTAGACTGATGACAGAGTCTGGTAGTGTCTGCAGCCAGCCTGCCTGCTCAGCAGCACTGCCTCCTCCCCTCTGCCATGTGCATGGAGAGCTTCAGGTATAAGTCCCTCTGGGACGGAGAGGGAAGGGGAAGGAATCATCTGCCTGTCTGGGCTCAAGAGGACCACCTACAAAGTACATAAGCAGGTACAATGGAAACAGTGTCATGGGGGAAGGTTAGAGCATAAACCAGGCCCAGGCAGCAGTTAAAGTGCTCTGGGTCTCTTGAACTGGACCAAATTACCTCCAACAGTCTTATTACATCTGTTACCTCACAGGAGCAGTTGCACAGTCTCTACACTCCAGGAATCCTCCAGAGGATGGTAGTCTGATGCAACAGTGAAAGTTTAAGTTGGTATGGTGGATTGACCCTCACTGGACACCAGTTGCCCACTAAGTCACTCTTATCATTCCCCTCCTCAGCAGAGCAGGGAGGGAGAAAATAAGAATGAAAAAAACCCCATGGGTCAGGATAACAGCAGTTTAATAAGGCAAAAGCAAAGGCTATGCATGGAAGCAAAGGACAAAAAAAGATTTATCCACTACTTCCCATCAGGAGGCGATGTCCAGCTTCTTCTTGGGATATAGGGCTTCAGTGCATGTAGCAGTTGCTATGGAAGAAAAATTCCCCACCTCCTCCCTACCATCACCCTCCCTTCCTCCTTTCTCATTGCTTTTATAGATGAACAGATGTCTTACATTATGGAATATCCTTTGGTCAGTAGGTCAGCTGTCCTGGCTTTGTCCTTTCCAAAATCATGCCCAGCTCCAGCCTCCTGGGCAAGAGGAATGGTGGAGAAACAGCCTTGATGCAGTGAAGTGCTGCTCAGCAGCAGCCAAAACTCTGGGGTGTTACCCACACTTTTCCAGCTACCAATGCAAAGCACAGCTTTGTGAGGGCTCTTATGGGAAAAATTAACTCCACAGCCTGGCCAGTGGCTCAGGTTCCTCCTGCCATAGCTCCCAGTGCCTCCAGCAGGTATTTTCCCTTGGTCCCAGCAATATACCAGACTATCCTGACCAACCTCCATTGCTCATGAAACCTTCAGCCTGCAGTACATCGAGGACTAACAGCCTACCTCAAATCGGATCTATTCCTAAGACTATTAGCCCCTGAATCACACTATAAATTAAAGCATGGCTTCTGAGGAAGTAATGAAGCAGCCTTTCAGAATAGCAATCTTTGCACTTGCCCATACGATAGAATTCTTCATTTACTCAGTCCTTAATAAAGGATTAACAGGAACAGCTGTGCTAACAAGGCTACATGACTTGTTGCATCTTGGAGAAAAGAGCACATTCAGGGTTAAGAGCGGCGGTTTTTTTATCTTTAAAAAACTGCCTAGAAGCATGGCCTTGAAGCACCCCAGCAACAAGAACAGCACTTGTATGACCCCTAGAGGTCTCAGGATTTAGGTGAGGAACTAACTCCTCAGAAGGAATTTTTGCAAGATGCTTTCATAGCAGAGACACTTGGGCCCTGGACTCATTCTTTCCAGCACCCTTCACCTCTCCTCCATTCCCCTGATGGCAGGACCCTCTTTCTGGTTTGCTTCTGGTGCCTCAGGAATCTAGGGTCCCAGTATAATGCTCCTAGAGACACAAAATTTGCTAGCTTGAAGCACTGCTGAGAATTCATGCAGGTCAAGGGTGCTGTCCCAAATAACACACTTACCCAGCCCACACCACTTTGAACCATGGTGCTGAGAACGCTATTTGTTGCAGCTCAAACAGCTTCTGCAGGGCAGTGAACATGGCATTCCAAAGCAGAACTGAGGCAGTGCACCTGAAGGTGACTAAGTTTTGCCCATACCTGAGCAACATACCCCTGAGGTCATTTGCACTCCACTACTGTTTCAGTGCAAGGGGGTGAGATGCCAGTTCACCCTTGGGTTTGGGATGTTTGTGTTAAGCCTTTTTCATAAAGCTTTTCATAAACTCTCATCCTTTATCTATGAGGAAAGAGATTATCTTGTGACCACCATTCTGTTTTCAGCTGTGTTAAAAACACTAGATAAAAGCAACAGAAATTTCGTTCACCACAGATATCTTGCTGGCATTCACCTGTAATATTAAAATGCTAATCAAAAGTAGGCACAGCCTGCAAGACAAGACAATACACTTAAAGCAGCTATGAACCATGTCAAGCTTCCTGTGGAGGAAGCTACCAACTTTCTGTGAGAAAGTGGGTGAGCTGGACAGAAAATTATTTGAATAGTCATGGTGCCAGAAGGAACTTAGTACTATGAAGAAGCCCAGAGAAAGCCAGCCTTCCAGACCACGTAAGTGACAGTCTTCATACTGAAGACCACCAGACACTTACCTTTGGGAACTGAGCAGGGAGATGAAGTGGAACTACTTTACCAGTAGGTGATGACAGTGGGTCCTCAGGGTCCCACCTATCCATCAAGCTAGCGAAGGCTTGGACA
This sequence comes from Gymnorhina tibicen, assembly GCA_013399875.1. Classification (NCBI taxonomy): domain Eukaryota; kingdom Metazoa; phylum Chordata; class Aves; order Passeriformes; family Artamidae; genus Gymnorhina; species Gymnorhina tibicen. Next base: position 294,913 of record VXAZ01004425.1, on the reverse strand, counting down.
CATCATCATGATTCCAAGTAACCTGGTACCCTTTTCCTTGATTGAGACAGTAACCCCTTACCCCACAACAGACCCACTGCTGCGATACAGCCCCCGGGTTGCTGACAGTCCACCCCTGGACACAGGCTGGCCAGTGAATGGGACGTAAAATGAAAGTAGCTATCCCACAGCTTGAACATGCTCTAGTAACTCACAGGTGCTGAACAATAGTCTCAGTGATTTTATATTTTCCATCTCATGTTTAGTTAGTTTTTCCCGTCTCTTTCCTCATCATCATTTTGCTAACATTACGTAGCATTATTTTGCAACACAGCTGTGTCTGCGGCCATCCTCTAATCAACTGTGGCCCTATGGAAGTCAAACCATCACTTTCATCCCCATTGAACATGGGCTCCACGTTCTAGCCAAATGCTTTATCTGTAAAGGTCTTCTCTAACTTCTGGAGACTACTCCAGATGACTTTACCATCTGTTGAACTTTATTGTTAGAGTCTACTTCTGCTACAGTGAAACACTAACAAAAGGCACTCCTATCACTGAAATGTGGTGAGCTGCTTGGTAGTGCTCAGCTAGAACTGAAAATACAGAATGAATAGAAGAGCCAGATCTATTACTTATCTATGGCACACTAACAGCAGAACCATGCAGATGTGTGCATTACTGATAGCATCATTCTTTATTTGTTCACATTGTAATGTCTCAAAAATTTTCTGCTAACTTGTTGTTAAGCATGCTAATGGAGAAGTCAAAAGCAAACAAAAGCAGAACATGATGTGATTATACAGTATTTAAGACCACTGTAAATCAACTTGTCTGTTAGTGGTGACAGACACATAGCAAGCAAATACCCAGTGAATCCCAGTCTAACAATTTTATTCACTGAAACGCTCTGCCTACAATAATCTGGGTTAGGTTTAAGTAATTTTTTTAAAAGCACGTGATTTTTTGCTCAACTCTTCTTTTGCCATCTCTGTCATTGCATTTAAATTAATCAAAACTAGTGCATTCTTCAAACCAAAGTGAAATGCAGGAAAGATTGTGGTGTGCAGTCTCCCCAGCAACTCCCAACACCATAGATAAAATCTTTTTCAACGAAGAGTGATATGAAAAAAATAATGACATATGAAAATCTGTTTCAAGTTCTTTTAAAATAGAGGTAAAGATTTATTGTGAGCCACTGTATGAATGCTAAGACACAGAAAATGGTAACGGCAGAGGAAACAAACAGCAATACCTGCTCTCCAGAAAAATCCATAATCCTAGATGGGTTACTTACAAGGTAGTACTGAATCACTTTTTAAAGAAATGTCTTCAGAAAGTAGAACAAAAACCCTGTTTGAAATTGCAGATGCCCTTTTTTTAACCTCAATTTGCATTTTCTGGATGTTCACTAGATGGACTTATACTCTGAAGCAGGAGCACCCAAGAAGAGACCAAGGCAGTTCCAGATGCCAGCTTTTCCACAGACCATATTCTCCACCCTGCTACACTCCCCATCAGCTTACATCCCACCCTCTACAGTTAGATTTGTGTTTCATCCTGCTGCCTCTGGATTGCCTCTCAAACACAATGGCTAGAACTACACCTGACAGAACATACAGTACTGGCATGGCCGGACAAAGCAACTCGTGTGACTTAGGCATGACTTAGTTCACTACCAAGGTCCATCCCTGCAGCCCAGGTAACCAGAAGGCACCACCTGAGACACTCACCTTTGCAGTGCAGGGTATTCCTGGTGGCCTTGCAGATCTTCAGTAGTCTGGGGCCTGCAGACTAGGAATCAAATGCACAAAAGTATTTAGAAACACAGACATAAAACTCAGCTAGGTACTTGCTATCTCTGTTATTCCTTACTGCAAGGGTAAGAATGGAGTTCTTAAAAGGTGTCTGGAGATAATGAAGCCCTAATTTGCACAGAACGAACTAGATACAAATACCTCCACTACCTCTGGTCTCTTCCACAAAGTTGGAATTGTCTCTAACAAAGAAGAAAGATTTCTCCTTTTTTAGTAGACTTCAGAGAACAGTGAGAAAAGAGCTTGCTCTCCTCCTTTTATTGAGTTCTAGGTCACTCACTCTGTCTGCAAGTACAAAGGAGGTGGCTGCACACAAGTTACAGAGGTCACCTTTGGTCCTATATATTGTCACTGATGAAAAGATTTTAAGAAAGAAAACAAGAGTCAATATAGTCTTTTCCCCAATAAGTAACAGAAGTTCATAAGAAAAGATGGATTCTTCCCAGTTCTATAAACAGAATGAGAGGAGGTGCCTTTCACCCCATAGTCTCCTTTCCCACCTCCAAAACAATCATATTCAGGTCTTCAGCTTCTCAAATTGGGACTGATGCACCATCAGGAATTCTTGCCACACTCCTGCATTTCTTGAGAAATGACTCTGAGACACTTACCATAATCCTGGCAGTATCAGAGAACCAAGCTTTGCTAACCAGTGGACAAAACATATAGATGCTTAGAAAGTGACATCCGAATTCTTGAAACATGCGGGGAAACCTCTTCTCTGTCTCAGAATGTAATTTATTGTTCAGGGTGATCTTTTTTGGTTTATTCTGAATCCTCACACTTCAATTTGCATGAACACAAACAGATTTCCTAGGTTAGGAAAGACCATCTTCTACCTTTCTGCACTGTTGAAAATTCAACACCCCAACATCCCATTACACTTCAGCTCTGTAATTCTGCTTGTGAAAAGAGCAGTGAAGGCATCACGAGCTTATATTTTTCCTCATTTCAACACTGCAGTGACTCAATACAAGAAAGGAGAGTTCATCTCTCTGCCAAGAGATGGTACAACAAAATAATCTGTCAGCTCATCCCTTAAAGGCCTCTGCAGCACACAGATCAAAAACAGTATTTTTAAAGCATCATTGTCTTCCTCAGTAAATGTAAGGTCACCCTGCTGCCTTCATGGTAAGCAGAGTTACTCAGTGCATAAATAACTAATTTTCCATTACTATAATCATAGTTATTAATAATTTCTGGATTTAATCTTCCTCAAAGACTACTGGATCTAAGCACAAGGCACAACAAAGGAAAGAAGAAGAGACCAAGACAGATAGAATTAGATTAAACAGTCTTAGCACTAGAGCTGTCATGTACAGTTCTGCCTACTAACACACAAGGTTGATTTAGAGCAAGTTTCTTCTTGATGAAATTTCTTCATGGAAAGGGTTGTCAAGCATTGGCACAAGCTGCCCTGGGAGGTGGTGCAGTCACCCTCTCTGGAGGTGTTCGAGAAACAACTGGACATTACACTTGGTGCCATTGTCTAGTTGACAGGCGTGGTGATCAGTCAAAGGTTGGACTCGATGATCTCAGAGATCTTTTCCAACCTAAATGATTCTGTGATTCTGTAAACATTAAGACCTAAGCTACTGTCCCTACAGTTTAGTCAGAAACTCCTGAGCTAGTAGGTCAGGAGTAGCCCTTGTACAGCAGTAGCATGGGCCTTGGGTCAGCCTTGTCACCAGAATCATGGCCATGCAGGGTCGCATTATGTTTTTTACCCTGAATTATGATCAAGTCCAAAGATGTGACTCCTAGCATCACAAAAATTCAGGGACCAGCTTCTACTGGTACTCGTCATCTGCTGCTCACAATCTTTATCACATCCAGGGCTCTTATGAACTAAAAAGGGAAAAGTTTTTCTTACAAGACCAAGAAAAAACCATATGTAAATAAAGGACAAAAAAAACCACTTGAGAATGTCTGGTGATCCAAGAAAAGGATAACAATTAAAAAGCTTAATTAATAGTTAATAGGTTCAAATAGTTAGAACTGTTTTTCAAATCATATTCTTGCAAGGGAGGTATTTCTTCAATACCATCACATCTTCACATAAAAAGTACTAGGGAATTACAAAGCATCATTTCAACATCATCATCCAAGCATGCAGAGTACTGGAAAGCACCAGCATGATAGAGGCCCACAAGCCACTTATGATTGCAAACTTTCCCTTACACGTGGGAAGCCCACAGATGCAGCAGCTTGTTTAGAACAGAATGACATGGACAAAATCTGAATTTCTGAGAAAGATATTCTGAGTCAGACTAAAGGGCTGTCTAAACCTCGAAGCTGCCTCCAGTGGGTGCCACCAGTGGGATGAGAGCAGTGAAGAACTTGTAGTCATGAATCCCTAAAATAATTGCTCCTCCTTTCAACACTTGGAGACTGTATTTAGAAGTATGCCAATAGATTTTTCTTCTATTTTTTCCCTTAAGTCTGCAAATCCATATAATCTTTTGGCATTCACCAATCCTGTTGCAAAGAGCTCCTCAGCCTTCTCACATGTTGTACAGACTCCTCCACTGCCACACTCTGTGCACATTTCATGTACCCAGTTCCTATATTGTAAGAGACTGTGAACAGTAACTCTTTACGCCACCCATAAGCCTTAAATAAACCCTTGGTCGTCAGTTTTCCATGCTGAAGACTCATGTTCTGAATATTTTACCCTTATCTTTAAATACCTTACTCCCTCAGCTTTATAGACAGTAATTTTTTCCACAACAAAGAGCAAACCAGTTTCCTCAAGCAGGCAGTGTAAGTGCCGAACCCTGAACTACGTGGCAAATGGATGCAATCTTTTTTCTGCACAGTGAATGAAAATGAACAGCTTGTCTTCTAAACGAACTACTCAAAGTTACCCTGGTTGAGTGGGAACTGATAATACACAGGGAACACACTTGAGACTTTTTCCACATACTGAGTTTATTCTTGGCTAGACACCCAGTTTAGCTTTACATTAAAACCTGGACTTTAAGGCTTGCATTATGTATGAGAATCCAGGTAAGTTTACAGTGTTAATTATTCCACACAAAAGAAAACCTGCCATTAGCAATTCAATGCATCACTTACATCATCAAAATAAAAAGAACAATTCTCTTTCTTCCAATAAATTTGGACATAACAACTGCATCACTTTACCAGTTTCGCTCCTTGCTCTTAAGTTACTGATTCACAGGTATGCTCCTTTTAACTGCAACAATTATGAAAATGAGTTTTATCACATGAACTTTTGACTGGGATCCATTACAATGCCGTTCTGCCTCTCCCACTGCATCTAGAATATCATGGTTTCAAAGTTCAGGGTGCTTTGCAAAAGCAATTTATTTGCCACGGGCATGCCCAGGGTACTGGTTTCTTACTTTACTACGAGAGACATCCTCCAGAGCTCTATCAGTCTGAGAGGGTTAACAGAAATTAACACACAAAAGAGGGGTTTTTGGTGTTGCCAGCAACAAATATTTTCCCATACATGTAAGTACTAAGGGGTTGAGCAAGGAGTGTTGATTATGGCACTACTTTAATGAGTCTGTAAGATCATGATTTTGTGCTAAGTAATGCACAGAGCAACCTTGGCATTCCTGTAAACTGTTTAAAATTTAAGTATTAAGGAGCATGTAAGAGTGGACAAGGGACACAAAGGGTGAACACTGATAAGTAAATACAATGAGCGAAGACAGAAGTCACAGCCTCCCATTTTAGCAGTCTCAAGTAGCATTTAAAGGCACATCTTGCATGAATGCCCAGGGCAATGAGACATGTAGGAAGGACAGGAGAAGTTCTTCCAATTATTAGGCTCAAGAGAAAGAATTGATGAGAGGCCCTCTGACTCAGTGAGGAAGAAACTCTGGTTCTCTGGCTTACTGGAGCCATGGTAACAATACAGAAGCATTCAGCAGCAGGAAATGATAAAGAGGAAGGTCATATTCAGTAAGCTCAACCATATTAGAAGCTAAAGGCACAGCAGATAGACATGGAGAGCCTATGAAATGATAAGAACAGTGATCAGTGAGCTGTAACAGAAAACGTAAGTTTTCAGGGCAAGCTAATAAAAAAAGAAAAACAGCACTGCCGTGAAGGGATGATCTCCAGAAAATATCACCATGTCACAAATACACTTTTTTGTTTCCCCTGGAAGAGAGAAAGGGCTGATCAAATTACAAGGTGCAGAGATGCAGCCCTGTGAATACAGTGCTCCCTGCTAGGCTGTCTGCTCCACTGCTGCAATGCTCTGGCCCAGACAGCCTGAAGTCATGGCCACCACTCACCAAGGTGGAACACTGACTTCTTATCCTGCAGCCTCATCAGCACACCCATATTAAAAGGCAAGGACAGTCACCAGCAAAGTCCTCCGTTATGCAATGTCTCGACTCACTGTCACAGCCTACAGAATCAATTTGTTTGTTGTTACAGAATGCAAGAAAAAGATCTCAAAAGCACCCCTGTCACAGAACTCCACCTAAACAAACATAGAATTTACAAAAATATTTACAAAAGGAACATATTCATTTTCAGTTAAGCAGCTTTCCCAATGATCAGCACACTCATAAAAAACACCATGATAAAGAAAATCCACATGAAAAACCTATCCATCACTTTTGCAACTTTTTTCCACTCAATTCCTTTGGCCCGGTTTGCTTTATGGTCTCTAACACAATTAGCAATATACTCAATATTTTTAATCAGCATTTTGTAACAAGAACAGCAATTAACAGTCTCCCTAACATTTTCACCATGAACTCCATAGCTTTTATTCCAATTTCCATTGAGCTTCTCCTTGAGATTACAGTCATAATTCCTACTGGAAAGAGGACTCCTTTCCTCTTTGTGCCTCCTCTGATACCCATCATCCCCCTCTAACCTACTTTCTTCTTCCTTCTCTCTTTTCGGGCTTGTGCAATTTTCACCCACATCATAAACAAAAAAGATTTTTGACATATAGTCCAAAATAACCACCTTGGCCCATTGTGGAACAGGCTTTGCTTCTGAGCCACAATGATGGAGATTCATTATAATGATTGTCAATGCAGTGGAAGCTGTGATCATGGTCATAGTTGCTATGTAGTACTTTCCTGGAACACAAAATAAAATCATATTAAGATGCTACGCTAATAAAAAAATTCAAGGAGAAGTAACAGTGTGACAACATAGTGTTAAGCATAAATGCAAGTGAAACATTTTTAATCACCCCAATTCTCTTAGATCACAATTTACCATTTAAAAACAAAGATTAAAGCCATCAAAATAAAATCTCATTCTCATTACTGGCATGCCTTTATCAGATGAGTAAGTGACTACTGTATTAGCATGATAAACATTTGCAACTAAAACCCCTGATTTCTTGAAACACATCCATTCAGAAAGCAGCTCAAAAATATTTCTCAAGAGCCTTGCTCTTTTCCTAGTGTCCCCAAAATCCCCATGCCAATGGCTTCACATGGCACCTTGGAAATCCCACTTCCTCATGTATTAACAACAGTGATAACAACACTTTGTTTGAGCTATTGGTGCACCCCACACAGCAGATCCATGCTTTCACACTCACACGCATCAGTGAATATCCAGACCTTGCTGGTGTCCACAACCAGTGTGCTGCCAGCTCAGAGGTCAGAGCATGGAGCTGAAGGGTGGTGAGCTGAAGTGAATACAAGCTGTGCTCCTCTGCCTTGCTTTTGGCAACTGATGCACACAGCTGACCACCCAACCAACCTATGCAGAGAGGCAGCTCCCAGCCCTGCTCTGCAGCCTCTGCAGGAAAAGTGAGGGCTGACAGCAGTGACACAGGATGTGCCACAGACAAGTGTGATGTGAACCCAGTTTCGAGGGGATTGGAAAGGATGGCAAGGGAGAGTGTGGGAACGGGAAAACAGACCAAAGCTAGGTCCCTTTCATTACACATGAACTCTTCTGAACTTCCAGACATAAATTAAATTCCAGCATAATGGATTCCCAGGAATTATAATCCAGTGTAGCAACTGTCAGATATTAAGTCAACTGTGAGTATGCCAGCCAGGCCATCCAACCATCTGGATCTGACAGAAACATATCTTGAAACAATCTGACCTTGTGCTTATAGCTCTTGATTACACTTCATGTGTTAGTTCTAAAATTCTTTTCCATTACTAGCTTTATTTCAAGATGTGATACCATAATTCTAAATATCTAACTATATTAAAGAAATATAAAATAGCTAGTTAAGGCATAATTTAAAATAAACCCAAAATAACTTCTAAAAACTGCAGCATACCTATACAAATTCCACACACATTTTAAGCACTTTACTATGTTTGAAAAATGTAGCAAATTTATCTTCCCAGAAATCACTAATTACATCCAGATTCCCTGGCATACAGCCCTGCTATTAATAAGTCATGCTTAAAGACAAAAGCGTGTAAAGCTCACCTATCAAAGGTACATTTTCAGATGGAGGCATGATCTCTGCAACCATCAGCTGGAACACAGTCAGAGCAAGAAGAACTGTAACACCCAGAGACACTTTCTCACCAGAGTCTGCGGGGAGATAGAATCCCAGTGGGGCCAGGAAAGAGATCAAAATGCAAGGAAGCAACAGATTAAATATGTAGAAAGAGGACTTCCTTTTCAAAATCAGCGTGAAGGTCACATCTGGGTAAGGCTCAGAGCAGCAGCCGTAAGTGATAACATTCTTAACTGCTGGCATACCATGAATCTCCCATTCCACATCTTCAATGAAGTCAGAGAGGTCACCACTATCAAGAGAATTGATGATGTCTACCTGGTTACCATTATAGGTCCAGGACCCAAAGGTAAGGTTGCACTGCTGGCTGTCAAAAGGAAAATAAGACACATCCACTACACATGAGCTCTTTGTGATAGCAGGTGCATCCCAAGTGATTTTTCCATCATATCTCAGCACTACATTAGTATTTACTGGTTCTGAAAAGTCATCGTCAGCCCTAAAAGACAGAAAAATGACAATCAGGATTGAGAGACAACTTAAAGAGTGTAGGCCAGAGAAAGTGGGCAAGGGGGAAGACCCTCCTTTCACACTGTTAAAAGCACGCTTCTGAAATCATATTTACACTGAATTTTAGTAGGAACTTACTATTAACCATTATTTACAGGTATAAGTGCCCATGAATGCCAAACGTCCGTGCTGCTAAATTTATTGTATTTGTTGGCCATAGCTTCTTCAAACTTGACCTCAGACAAGATACAGTAGGATAAGAGTCCATTAAAAGATGAAAACAATCTGCTGGTCATTACTGGCCTGGGAGAGCAGACAAGGAGTGCAGCCTTTATGTATCAACTTTTTGTGGGCAGTCTTCCAGAGCTCTCTAGGAGCCTCAGCAGAAAGCACCTCAGACAGCCAGGGTATTCAATTCCCAGTGCAGAGAAATTCAGAATAGCTTTGTTCTGTAGGATAATTTTCAGATCTTGTCTATAGCTTTATTACAAAATATTTAGATCATCAACAACAAATGTTAAGACAACAAACATACCCCTTGCTAAGGTAAGGTAGTGATGAAAGTTCAGAGTTTGTAGGCCAATTAACCCTTTAACCCCCTCCCTCCCTCAAATATGCAAGCTGATTTTCTCCAGCCACACTCACTTGTTATATAGGACAATATCTGGTCTCCAAACCAAATTGCTTGGAATCCTGATAGAATCCAACCCATCATATTTATCTTTGTCCCATCTGAGGTATGCATCATACCAGCTTTGTCGAATCCATAAGTAAGCTGACAAAATTTGGTTCCTTTCATCCTGCATAAAAATGTAGAAATATTTCTAGCTGAGAGTGACAAAACCATATCTTAAACACAGACAGCATTTGTGATATGGCTTTGATGTACTGCTCAAAACAGGCCACAAAATGATTCTCAGACAGGCGTCTAGGCCCATACACTGTACAGGTAAATCACTGATTTGGACTTTTGCTTGTGCAAACCTTCTTCCCTCAGCACCCTCCCTAGCTTTAATCACAGTGTCTAAAGCTCCCAGTATCTTCCTAATTTCCTTTTGCAAGCTCCAGAATAGCAAACAGCTAACAGATTCAGGCTAAGAAATCCTTTGAAAGCTTGGCGAGGCCTTGAAATTATAAATCAGAAGTCACAAAAATAATCTTCCCTTCTCCCTGCAGACACATTTTCTTTTGCCTTAAAAGTATATCTAGAGAACCGTATTTATAAAAATTACTGAAGGCTAATTTTAGGGATTTTATGTAGAAATTATTTGCATCTTAGAAAAAGCATTTGCTGTATTTAAATCTCAGCAGCAGTTGCCTGGAGGGTGCGATACCAACACCTAACTACAAAAGAAGTCTTAAAAATTCAGCAGCTCTAAGTTTCCAGACTTATAATGGAAGCCTTAAGTGTCGAAACCAGATCGNGAGGAAGCATTTCTGAAGCTGTCACAACAAAATGAAGGCTGCTTTTCCTATTCCAAACAAAAGGCTTACTCCTAGTATATTTCTGCATCTTCTTAGAAAAACAGAACTGTACTTTTACTCACCATGTCTTTAATTTGGGACAATGTGATCTGAAGGGTGACATTCAGTACTTTATCTGTGTCTTCCACTGGTCTTAGAGCATTGGAGTAGTCTTCAAACAGTTTGTTAAACAGCATGTGAGCATATTTTCCTTTGGCTGATTCTACAGCTAGATAACATGGATTGTTCAGTACATTAGATTAAGCACTGAGCAGAATCAGAAAACACCCTTTCTACTGCTTCAAGCAGTATTTGCTATAACTATATTTATCATTCATATATTGTAGAATACTATTCGTTCAGCTACAGAAGTGCACCTGATGAAGCTATTCAAATAAAGACAGCATTCACCTGGAGTAAATGAATAGTTAACTTAAGCTTTTCACTGAAAAACACTCTGTATACAGCGAGTCCTACATTTTTTGAGAGTAAATATAATTACTTTTATTTTACCAAAGACTTTCACAGGCAGAGATTACTGACTTCCAGTCAGCAAGGTCTGAAATCACTCCTACTCACAGGATAATGGTTTTTGGTATCTCCCCAAATGCAGCACTGGTAAGATTCCTGCTACTTCCAGAATTTAGTCTTCTTCTTTTTAAACCATGACCTGTAAAAAGTCTGAGCTGCTTTTCTTCACAAGCTGGCAATTGCATGACGTGTGAATGCATCTTTGCACCAACATCTTTTCCAAACCATGTATTTGGAGATGCTTCTTGCTATCCAGACTTAAATACTAAGGATAATTCAATTCAGGTTTTAAATTACACTTTTGCTGTTTCATACTGTTTTGTACATCACAGTTTCTCTAGGCAGCCTCTGTATCATCTTCACATAGATTCACAAATTTCTGCAAGGAAAGGGCAAGGACAACAGGACCACTCTGTCACAACCCACCCCTAAAAGTGGGATAACTGAAGTTCTTTTTAATAGATCCCTTGGGATGGCTCAGAGTGAAACGACACTGAATGACTGGTTATGTATAAATACATATATTTATGTGTGGCTGGTTTATTTTAGAACAATTTGGTTGCAATGGTGTCACCAAAACCACGGGAAAAACAGAAACTCTCTGACAACATCTTTTCAATGTTAGAGAATTAGGCATTACTTTATTCTGGGCAGGATGTTATTCTGAGCCGGATGTGCAATAGAAATTATTTCATCCACACATGCCCGGGTCGTGCAGTGAAAATCATTCCATCATACATGGTTCTTTACCAGACTTTTCACCTATTTATACATAAAAACCCCAAAGAAATTCACTTTCACTCGTCTTAAATTACACAGTTCTTAGTGTTCAGCCTCCTACTGGTTATTGATCCTTTCCCCTTCGATGCTAATTCNTTACTTTATTCTGGGCAGGATGTTATTCTGAGCCGGATGTGCAATAGAAATTATTTCATCCACACATGCCCGGGTCGTGCAGTGAAAATCATTCCATCATACATGGTTCTTTACCAGACTTTTCACCTATTTATACATAAAAACCCCAAAGAAATTCACTTTCACTCGTCTTAAATTACACAGTTCTTAGTGTTCAGCCTCCTACTGGTTATTGATCCTTTCCCCTTCGATGCTAATTCGGTCCTCATTCCTTGGTTCTCTTATCAATCTTTTCCCAGACCAGGTGTCTCCGACAGCACCGGGGGGGTAATGCCCATTACTGTTCGTTTATTTCCTGTGCATCTTCCGGCTACTCCAAATCTGTAGATGTTAAACTCATCAGGCCTCACCCGGTGAACAGGGTCTTTTAAAGAGAAACTTCAATTCCCCTCCCACAGGGCAAAGACCAACAAACCCCTGATTAAAGTTACAAAAAAATTTTAAAAGTTATATCAATTCCAACAATGGGAAAGAGGTACGTAGCCGTATTGGTTATTATCTATAGAAATGAAACAATATAAAAGCATAAATATTACACTTAAGAAAATACAGAAGGAAAAGAAAGAAAGAGAAAGAAAGGATAAGAGTAAATAATGGAGAGGACAGATATCACCATACATGATAAAAAGTATTATCCCATCTCACAAGATTTGCTTCTTATCGGTCGTCTCCCTTATCTGGTTCAAAACCCATTTTGTTGCTAAACAAAGGTTGATTTGTCGCGGTGATCTCTGGTGATGGGTGCTCACTCCCTCTGCACCTGGCGTGATCTTATGCAGGTTCAAAAACTCTCCTCCTCCCCTTCGGTGGTGGGGCACAAATCTGTCCGGCCTCATCAGAGCACCCGCTGCTTTTGCAAATGGCCAATTGTTTGAGTCATTATCACTTCAGCATTTCAGCCCCTCACCCACTCACAGGACTTGCGCAAGTGCCAGGTGGCAATATGTAGGGAACAAGTGCTTTGGAGTACATCTCTCTCTGGTGAATCACACTGACTTCCTGGACTAATTAAGAGTTCAAAGCAAATCTTCCTGACTAAAAAGATATGCCCGAAGAGCACTGCAATTCTGGTCGTACATGATCATTTTGTCTATGCATCAGTGAGACAACGTCAAACTAAACAGATTAAATGCTTCTGGGGCTCAGCCATGTAGGATACATCAGGTCACAAGATCCTATCTGAGTACAATAAACCTCAGTGCAATATTTAGCTAGCAAGCAGTATTCTCACCTTTGAGTATGACTGCTGTGAACAGCAACCACAGAGAGACGTGAAAGGAGGAGAGGCTCCTTATCTTCATTTCTGGACCTTAAATAAAACTGTTCACCCAAGGCCACAAAAGTGTTTAGCACTATCCAAAACTATCCAAAAAAGTAAATCAAGTTGCACAGCAGCATCAAGGTGCTGACACACTGATGCGCTTCTAGAAGCAACTCGGTCCTCCCTCCGCAGCTGTCAGAGTCCCGCAGCGATCGATGGGCTTTGTCCCTGCCACCTCCTGGGGCTCTGCTGAACCCTCCCTCTTTTGGTAACCTGAGCGCTGCCTGCTCTCAAGCTAACGCTGAGACAGAAAACCAATAGATTGGGTATCAGTGCGAAAATGGTATTCCATTGCATTTTTTACTACAAATGTAAGATTTCGTCCAATTTATGACAAATCCTTTTACAGTTTTTTGGAGGGCTATGTTTTACTGCATTTATATTCTGCAATAGCCTTCTCAGAACCAGTTCTATGGAATTTGTGGACCTTCACAAAAAAGTGATTTGACTAAGTACTTTAACAGGAATAGTTACACTGTACATCACACATCCAGTATCACACAGGAAAAAACTCAATACCCACAGCCACAGCCTCCTTACTTCCATGCTGACAAAACAAGGTTTTCATTACCAAAGTGTTGACACATGGAAGAGATGCAGTTGCACCACAATCAGAAAACACATCCAATATTTGCAGTAGCCCAATATCACTGTGCAAACAAGAGCTTCAGCAGGTATAGACAACTTGGAGACCAGTACTCAGCACAGTAAATCAGGAGCAAAACTGGACTTTGCAGGTAACATGCCATTTCCCTTATACAGTACAATTTTTCACAGGTGAACTTGACAAAAAAAAATACAGTTACTGGACAGCACTTACATTTAGCCAAAAGAGTTTCAGGAAAAATATATGAACGTGAAACAATACCTCACCTGGCCTTCCATCTCACCCTGATGGTCAGAACTTCAGTAGCTCTGTCTATATTACTCATGTTGTCAAGTTAGCTTCCTAGTACCACAAACATTTTCTTTCAAGTTTCTCAGACAAGAGGAGATTATTTCCTCCTCTCCACAGTCCAATCCATCCTTTCTGATATACTGCAGTCCCTTTTGCCATCCTTTTGGAACCGATAACAGAAAATAGTCACTAAAACAGAAAGTGAAAATACAAATGAACTACCAGGAAAAAAAATTGGTCCTGATCCACAGAAAACATAAAATACTGCTGCTTTACTCTTGCACAGTCTTTTGGTTAGAAGAAAAGTTATCCCTCCATACACATAATTTCTACACAGCAGAACTGCAAGCAGTCACTGGCTAATGTTCGTGCTTTTGTGGGATTTATAAATCAATTACATTTATGGTCAGGTTTACTAGGTAAGCAATAAATAATTTTGGTCAAAGCTCCTGTAATGAAATCCATCTCTGTCATTTCATTTGCTGAATTGTCAAAGGGGAAAAAAAGTGGAAAACAGTTTAGAAGTCAAAAAGAATAGTCCCTAGGCAGTATGTAATAAGCTGATTCTTCTGTAGGATGAAGTTATATGATGCTAGAGACAACAAAAATTGGAGACAAAAGATGAAAGATGTTTGGTTACAGTCAGATCAGTGCATTCTCAGGAGATAATTTTAGTCTACAATAAATTGCCATTCTGTCAGCAAGGAGCTACTGCATAACATCTCTTACTGCAATTACAAGAGTGATCTGGGGTACTGCTTTAAGAGAGCTGCTATAAACACAACTGGAACCAGGACTAGACTTGCTCTACCACAGGCTTGAGACAACCGTGTGACCTGTTACATCAGCAATACAAACATCTCAAGCAGTGTGGACTGATGAACTTTAATTTGCATAAGATCACGTATATTAAAGAACTCTGCACGTTTATTGTAATGAAGTCTTGAAGGGAAATGGCAGGTTCTCAAAAAACAAAACCATAAAGCATGGTTGCTTTATGGTTGCAACCATAACGTGTTGCTTACCCAATTTATTCTTATACACACATACAATTCCATTATATTAATTATAAACTTGCAAAGGGATGGATCATAAGCTCTGATTTATAACCTATAATATTTTCAGTCATCACACTGGACATACAGACAGGTAAACATGAGCACACATATATTAGACATGCTTGTTATGTTTGAGATGCTGCACTGATTGTACACTGCTTGCAAAAGTAAAACTAAAATACATCCAAAAGCCTTTTCAATATTGAAGACACAAGAAATTTAACAATGTTATTATGACAGACCATTTGGCTTCTTTGTTTGTTCACAAGACATCTGATTTGTATTTTTAATCAAGATGTCCCTAATGTAGACATTTTTTATGAAGACCGAGCATTAACATTAATTTCTCATTGATCTGAGAGATTCCTCTACAAACCCACACTTCCTCAGAATATAGTTTTAAATTTTGGCATAATCTGTGGCAATACTGGTCCCAGATCAAACATCCCATTTAACTTTGGAATGCAGCTTAAGCTTATAGTTAAAGAGTTTTCTTTCTTTACAGTAAAAAGTTCTGCTACCAAGTCAGAAATTAATATAAGATACGAAGCCGCTTACAAAGATAATTTAAGAAGGGTCACGGGTGTTTGGTAGTTAGAATGAAGCCATTAACCACTCCCAGAACTAGAGTCGTTCCCAGCGGAATTCACAGGGATGCTGTCGGAATCCCGCTGCCAGCAGATGGCCCTGTCACCCAGCCTACTGATCCACCCGGAGAGACGAGGCGGTTTATCACCCAAAAATCACATCGCATTATAGTCTACTTCTATCAGTTTCGCAGATTATTTGCCTTACATTTGATGTAAGACAAGGTGAGACAAGAATATCTTTCAAAGAGAAAGATAAGCAGAAGGGACAAAACCGTTTCGCGGCCGAATCCGGGGTCTTTCGGGACTTCCTTCTCGGACAGGACCTACCAGACCTGAGAGCAGTGACGGGGGGGTTTCAAGGGAGCGAATACAAGCCACTGGCATCAGCTGTGAGGGGAGACAAAACCGTATTTGGAGCACAGGCTGCTGCTGCTGATGCGGAGAGTGATGAAGGCCCATGGCACAATATTCAACCCTGTTTCCACATATTTTGTTCAAACACTTGACTTCGTGGGAATGAGTTACGGGCTGTCAACAGAGCAGAACACTGTTCATGCGCACACTCAGCAGGACAAGAGTGGACCATTCATTGGTGCACTGAGCTTGTACACCCCTCACATAACACATGTAACCTTTTATGGTTCTAGACACACACATACACTATTACCAAGACATCATCAAAAATCTAAATTCAGTGTACTGCCATGTAAGGGAAGTTTGACTCTGCATGTGCTCTAAGGACAGACTGAAGTGGAGATGACATAGGAAAGATCTCTCTCGTATTAAAGCTTCCAAAGTTAGATATTTATCTTAGCCAAACTATAAGCATTGTAGATGAGAAGTGTAAAACATATTTAGAATTTTGTTCTTTCAATCTTTCTTCTCCTGCATAAAATAATAATTTGCTCTTTTTACATGTACATTTTCAGATTTTTTTAAAATGGATTCTTACCCTTTTTTGCATAAAAACCATTAAGAGTTTTAAAGTCTTCAACTGGAAAAGCTGCAGATACTGTACTATCACAGGCCTCAAGGCTGTCTGTACCATTTATAATCCATCCCTTCATCAGAGAACAATAAAGAAGAACAGATTGGTTTCTAAGCACAGTTTGTAAGAAGTGTCTCACAGTCTGCTTCTACTTGCCTTCCTGCCAATTTTTCCCCACAGAAGCTGTTGCATTCACTTTCTTCACAGCATTTGCTACTGAATATTATCTTGTGATAGGGTCAAGCAGCACACTAACTGTTCAGAGTCAGACTTCTCTCCTCAGACTAACTGGTCTTAACAGCACGGGTAACAACAGCTCTTGTTGCCAGCAGAACAGCCTCACCGTGCCTGCTCCAGAGAACACAGCACCTCATTTAGATGCAACACGTTTCTCTCCACCTCATTTTTTCTCACCCACCTACTGCCTCCTCCTTCCTTCTCTCTAAAAATCCCCTACTGCCCGAAACCAACATACTCATTCATATTTTCTACCACCCTGCTGTACACACGGAAGATAGGAAATACATTAGGAAGAGTTCACAATTCTAGGTCATGAGATAAAGTGGAATATTAGCCACATTTTCCACAGGTGGGAAATCCTCATTTGCATGTTACAGTTGTGGGGTTTTCTGAATATAAATTATTTGCGTGCACCTACACAGGCAGCTCTGCTGACCACCTCCCAGCCCCTGAAGAGAAACTTTTTGAACCTAGGAGTCTGGCATTATTTAATATGGTCTAAAATGCAGCAGGTTACTCCTTTTTCACCACAATGCTTACAAACTCATTAGTATTTTGTCCATCAGTATCTGGCAGGGTTAAGGACAAAGCTACTTTATAATTTTAGGTATCAGAAAGCTATTTTATACACATCTCTTTCTCACTGGGATAATTTCCAGCTTTATAGCATGCCTTTGAATGGCTGATCGCAGAATCTGTGCTCTACACAAAGACAACCTTTAGGCCTAGACACAAATCACGAGTTTGCTCTGATAGACAGCCTGATGCTCCAAAATAAACTGAATTAGAGAAAAATTTCTAAGCTGTTACAAGTGTGCTGACAGACTCGAACATCTTCCTCTTGATGATCACTTTTGAGCCATGGAAGGCAGCACACTACCTCAGCTTTTGGAGGAGAGGGAAGCCTCCCAGCTACCATTGCAGGCTGAAGACAGCTCTAGGTGCCCCAGCTTGTATGCGTATCACAAAAAAAACCCAGAGATTAAACCACTATCTGAAGAGGCAAGGCTGAAAGGCAATAGTTTAGACACTAACTCAAAACTAAAGTTTCATCTCTCTCCAAAATTTAGAGGTGGATGGGAACATCGCTTTAAAACTCATCACATCCACAGGAGTATCTGCATAGAGGGTTTAGCATTTCTGAAAACATATGCTTTCCTGGTAAGCTCACATCCACCCTGCAACACAAAATATGGCACAGCTACATGGGGGAGGACACAACTCTAAATTACCACAACACATTTAGGCCCAAACAAACCTCCCTGTGGGATAAAGCAAGCAGCAACTACTCATCTTGGAGGGAAAAGAACTTTTGATGAATCATGAATTTAGCTACTAAAACATCTTATGGTACATGGGTACTAACATTCTTTAAAATGTCCTAGCATGAACACACTTACGTTATGCTATGGTTTAAGCAAAAATATTTCCTTTTGAGCAAAATACTGTAGTAAACCTTCTGATTTATTCAAACTCTGCAGCTACACTCATTCTGGCGCAAGAGCGTCATTTATATCCTGGGAACAAAGCACCACCATTTCAGCTGAAGACAGCATCCCTTTCCTTAAGTCTCTGTAAACACAGTGGCTCAGTTAAGAGAGGCTGTATTCATACTGTTGGTTTTTACCTGCAAAATTCCAAGCTCTTGTCCAAAGACATGATACTGTTTTCTTCTTTTCAACCCATAAAAAATGTATTGAAACGAAGTACTTCCAAGAGAAAAAAGAAGCTAAAGTGTTAATACAGGGAGTCACCACCAAGGAACATCTTTTCTTTGCTTGAGTGGGCTGAAAAAATTTATTTTGCCAATAAAGACATAGGATTTGCCATCTACAAGTGTTAGCCTACAACACTGATCTGAATCTTACAGGCTTAAGTAGCTGCTATTTTTCAAGTACTGTGGAAGGTGATATGAGGTATAAAAGCTGTTAAGATAAAAAAAAAAGTACTTTAATATTAAATTACTACTATAACCACATATCATATCTGATTGGTTTGTGTGCTTTGGAAAACATTTGCTCCTTGCTTGCCAACAATTGGCAGGGGGCTGTGAAGTATCTTTGCCAATTGCTCAGCTGCCTTTAGCTTAAGGAAGTGCATTTTATTATGAAACAGAATCAAGATGCTGGACAAAATGCAAGAGGGATTAGTGCAGTTTATAGCTATAACAGAGCTACAAGAAGTCAGACTATGCTACAATCATGCTGCAGTTATTGTAGCTTTTGGGAAATGTATATAAAAGTACAAGATCCAGTTCCTCAAACCAGTAGAAAAGAGCTCGTATAAGAGCATTCCTAGAACATGGATCAATTTTAACAACAAGTTCCATATTGGCTTTACTCCTGGGCTCTAACAAAAGGAGCATATTACATTGCCGTGTGAGACAGCTGCTCCTTATCCAATGGTTTTAATGACTGAGGTACAGTCTACGCTGGACTCTGATGGATAATTGATTTGTTCTTGGTGGGAAGCTATACATAAAGAAAAAAGCACGGGACTTGTGGTACACGTTGTTCTATAATTCTTTCTCTTCTGCCAGTATTTCAAGGCAATATAGGTAACTAGTATGGTTAAGCAACACACTGCAGTGAATACACAGCCAACCTCAGAGAGCAAGACAGCAATACATTATGACATCTCACTGGGAGAGATGGTGCAGTGAGCAACCGGTGCATTTGGCACTATGCAAATGCTTCTAGCCAAGCTTGAATCACAACACGTGAAACAGCCTTCTTCACCTATCTTGACTGAAAAACATTGCTTTTCCTTTAGATATCTTAAAATATATATAGTTTCAAATTCTATACAGTTTCCAAGTCTGCAACATTAGTAATTACAAACCTCCTGAGGAGGTATGACTTAAGAACATGAAATGAAACTTCTTCAACAGAAAGCACAAGCAGGGTAAGCAGAGCACTGTTATGTTGTGCCCAGCATGCTGCTGCTATAGCTGCTGCAGAATGTCAGTGTCCTCCTTGCTGTGGGGAGGAATGCCCAAGTCTCTTCAATGTACAGGTAGCATCACAGCTGATGGATACACATATCTGAAAGCAAGCAGAAGGAAGAAGTCAAGGCAACAAAGACTTCTAGGTAGATACGTGAAAGGCACTTTGGGGATGTTTCAAGTAGCAAATCAGTGGAACCCCTCAGTCTACAAGGGTTCTCTTTTCCTAGCTATATTTCATCTGGGTGTTGGTTGCAGACAAGAAACAAAAGCATGGGAGACACAACCGCTTGCATTAGTAATTTGTCTCAGAAAGTCTTCTCAACACTTTTTATAGCATGAATAATTTTCCATATAACCACTGTAAAGAAAACCCAAGGAGGTTTAAAGGCATTTGTCCTTCAGTCAGTAGGATACCCCCAGTATCAACACAGGCTGGGGGATGAACAGTTTGAGAGCAGCCCTGCTGAGAAGGACTTGGGGGTGCTGGTGGGTGAGAGGCTGGACATGACCCAGCCATGGGCACTCACAGCCCAGAAAGCCAAACATGTCCTGGGCTGCATCCAGAGCACCGTGGGCAGCACGGCCAGGGAGGGGATTCTGCCCCTCTGCTCTGCTCTGGTGAGACCCCACCTGGAACACTGCATCCAGCTCTGGGGTCCCAGCACGGGAAGGACATGGACCTGTTGGAGTGAGTCCAAAGGAGGCCACCAAGTTGATTACAGGGATGGAGCATCTCTCCTATGAGGAAAGGCTGAGAGAATAGAGTTAGTTCAGCCTGGAAAAGAGAAGGCTTTGAGGTGACCTGTGTCCTTCCAGTACCCAGATGGAGCCTAAAAGAAAGATTGAGAGGGATTTTTTGGGGAGCATGTAGTGACAGGACAATGGGGAATGGATCCAAACAGTAGGTTTAGATTAGATATTAGGAAAAAAATTTTTACTTTGAGTGGTAAGGTACTCCCAGAGTTTCACCAGAGAAGTTGTGGATGCCCCGTTCCTGGAGGTGTTCAAGGCCAGGTTGGATGGGGCTCTGAGTAACCTGGTCAAGTGAAAGGTGTCCCTGCCCATGGCAGGGAGGTTAGAACAAGATGGTCTTTAAGGTCTCAACACAAACAGTTCTGTGATTCTATGATTCTATTACTTCCCCTTTATTTTTGAAGAGTCTAACTACTTAAATTCAACAATTATAAATTCTAGAAATTTTAAGAGTTCAAGCTTCCACATGAATGATTCACCAGTATCTGCACATAATGCAGTGAATTCCCACAGCAGAGAGTCATTAGCGTTACAGGAGTTTTTCAGCTCTTTCTAGAGTAAGCATGCTTAGCCTTTCACCACTAACATGATAAAAATGCATGAAACCATTAACTAACACGTTAGGAAAAAATGTGAGTTGAAATGGTTCCCCATTTTACACCTTAAAGTAAATACCCTTGTTACTACCTATTCTGTTTCTGTTCTTTAGAACAGCTAAATGAAAATAACTAGTATATTGGGTTTGCATGGACAGGTTTTGGTAGCAGAGGGCTAAAGGTGTGGCTTCTGTGAGAAGCTGCCAGAAGCTTTCCCCACGTCCAGCAGAGCCAATGCCAAATGGCTCCAGGACAGCCATGCTGCTGGCCAAGCCTGGGCCAATTAGAAATGGTGGTAACGACTCTGTGATAACACATCTAAGAAGGAAGAAAGAAAGTTATTGTGCAGATGTAATTGCAGCCAGAGAAAAGAAGGGTGAGAATATGTGGAAGGAACAACTCTGCAGACACCCAGCACAGTGGAGAAAGAGGGGCAGGAGATGCTACTTCTGAGGTTTTACTTCCACTTAGGAGGGGTACAAGATCAAAACCTCTGCCTATAGCTACAGAATGTAGGCAGAAATAAGAACAAAGTTAATTCTCTTTTCTGCTTCATGTATCAGAGACATAGAAATTACAGATAAGACAGGCATCCATTTTCCCAGTATTCCTGAGCAATCACCATGGCATTTATTTGCCAAATACCAGATTCCCCAGAAGACAGACTTACCTAGAAGCTTTCAAAACAGCACCTATATTAAAGGTGCAAGTACTAATACAGCCATTCCTTCCTGCTAGGACAACTATTTGCGCTCCTAAAATACTTGCAAAAACTTTCCTGTATCCCCCTTTGGGAAGCACAATTTATTGCTGAAATCCATTAAATGGAATAGTCCTAGCAGGTAGTTAAATGGTCAGGCACATTCACTGTTAAAATATTTGGGTACTGGGAAACAAAAATATGAACGGGCCAGCCCCTTTTACCTCCTTCTACAGAGGCCACCCCTGCAGTCCCCCCTTCCACCACTACTAAACCCGTGCCACATACAGCTAATACACAGACCTTTCACAGCAAGGCAACAGACAGTGCTAGAAACTGGCCTGCCTAGATACAGCACAAGCCAGTGAGCAGACACATCACATTCACGGGGGACAGCAAAAACGCAAAGCTTCCACAGAGCACAAAGCATTTCTTTATGCAGGTATGTTCTAAGTATCTGCTCAGCTTAACAAGGAGCAGCAGCTGGTGGGCACCTCAGAATAGCTCCTGGGGAGATGCTACATTTGCATTACTTTAGCTCTATTTACACTTAGATTTTATGCACAGAAATAGAAATTACTGTACAAACAAGCAATTCAAGTGAACAAAGCAAAGTAATGAAAAAGATAGCTTTCAGCTGAGCTTTTAGCTGATATCTCTGGTATCAGCATAACCACAGAAGTGTTGCTGCACTGTAGTTAGCTCCCACAGTGAACTCAACACCATGCACAATAGACAGTAGCGGATAGGTGCTGCCCTGCATGGACAGGGTGTATTTCAAGTAAAACAAAAAATCTCAGAAATCACGGCCCATTATCCACATGGAGATCAAGCCAGCATTAAATTTCAGCTAATTCCCACCTTTCTGTTACCCATAATCTTGTTAGAAAAAGGTATAGGGCAGAGCAAGACACAAAACCAGCCTGTTGAGCAATAATCATAGTCCAGGTTTGAAGCAGTGATAGTAATAAGGGTGATCAAAAAAGGCTTGCTCACCACAGTTCTCAGAGAAAGGACTGACCGACTCACCAACTCCTGTCCCAGTCCAGCCATATGGTGGAAAATATATTCCACCACAGGCTATCAAAGTGTTACAAATGTTATTAACACCAAATTAGGACTATTGGAGCCATTGTACTTTATGGTTATGGTTGAAAACTCAATTTTAAAAAGTAACTTAAAATTCAGGAAAAAAGCAGGTCAAATTAAAGACAGTAAGTATCACATCCTAAGGAAATCATTAACTGTTAGGTGAACCATGTGCTATTTTTGTTATTTAAAATACTGATTAAGCTAATTATGCTCAGAGGGAATTGAGTCTAGAGGACTAAACGAAATCTTTTCAGAGGCAGAGTTTGCTGAAAACTTGCTGTCATCCATTTAAACAGTAAAAGGTATCATTTTTAACATCTTATGATGATCAACATTTTTAAAAGATCATCCTTGGCGTCTGTTATTGGCTAATAATGTAGCTTTCCTTTTGACCTTAGTGACATGTTAGTGTTAAAAATGTACAGCTATGCCAAAAGATAATACCACTTAACTACTTCCTCTTTACAACTATTACCTTAAAAGCTTAGGAGCTTTTCTTCAAAACTTGACATTCTCTGCTCTCAAAGCCAAGATTATGATTTGCTCTGAGTAAAGAGCGACAGTAGTACTAGTAGGCAGAAACTGTTTTTAAAAAGGCAGTATTTTATTATCTGATATTATACAAGATAAAATGCAGTCTATGCACAAAGGTTTGACACTCCCCCCACCTTCAAATACAGACAGAACAAGCAAGTTCTGAGTGAACTTAGGATCACCCAACTGTGAGGTAGAAAAATAATTTCAAGTGTTAATACTAAATTCCTGTCAAAGGCTAGAAACTATACAACTAAAAACTGACTCTACATAAAGAAGGTGATTCATTAGCTTCTATTTTCCTGTTGGTCTCCACGCTTAGAATCTTCCTGGGGTCATACAGGGCCATCTTGCCAGACGAGTGACTTCTTCCCCGGGATACCCGCAGCGCAAAGCAGTGACAGCAGTCCCCAGCCAGAAGGAATGCACACCGTACTGCTCCGGACACAGCCCCAGCAGGCGCAGGGCACACCGGAGAATGGCCAGGAACTCCCTCTTCGTTACAGTCCTAAAGTTGGAGTGCACAAAAAGTGGCCCTTCCAGCTTTGAACGAACTATCAAGTAGCTCCGGAGGGCCAGAACAGGGCACACCCATGGCTCTCCAGACAGCGCTAGGCTGATGACATGTCTCTCCTGATCCACAGGAGAATAAGGCAGAAAAAGCAACACTTTTCTCTCCATCAGCTGGACATCACTCAGGTACAGCAGCTCAGGCTGCAGTACATTACGGTGCTTTGCCACCATCTCTCCTATTCGAAGTGCTCCAAAAAAGGCTACAGTAAATAATGCATGAAACAGTAAGCACTCATAATTAGTTATGCACACAGACTCCAGAGCTCCTAAGAGAGATCGCAACATCTCAATTGTTACAGGCAAGTATTTATCCCTCAGGATACCCACTCGGCGTTTCAACCCTGTCACCATGCAACAGGTTATAGGATCTTCCAGAGGATCAGAGTTACCAGTCAATTTTGATAAATAAGAGAGTGCTGCCATGGATATGAGTGTCTTCGAAGAGGAATAATTAGATTCCACAGCCAAAAATCCTCTGATTTGCTTCGCTGGAATTGGCCAGGCTGCAGGCATTCCCATGCTTTCCCTAAAGACAAGGAATTTCTTCAGTCCTTCGAGGTAGGCTTGCCAAAGCCTACTATCCCCTGAGCGCTCCAGCAACGACAAAGTCTTCAGAGGCCAAGGTCCCAAGGAATGCTTCTGATGATAACTGATCTCGCTTCCTACAAGAGAAGATCCACATTAGCAAGGTGACAAGAGGCATAAGCACACTACTTAAGCAAATAATAAAGACAGTACTCCTGAGTGCATTACACGTCCAGACAATGCTGTGAGTTTATCTCATAGACAACTCACACACAGCTGCACCAGAGATATTTTTCAAATGACAAACAAACAAGATATCAGGCCCATTTCAGGCACTGGATGTGGTGACACTCCGTGAATTTACAAGGATGCGGAGTAGTAATGGAGAAGACAAATAAAAAGCAGTTTTTAAACCAAGGGAAGGCTCACAGAAGTTACAACAACAAAGGTCACACAGCACACTCCCGCCAGTAGGTAACATTATTTCCCAGCCCAGTAGGGAGAACTCCCTTGAGACATCCCTCCAAACCTCCACCCTCACACAAGAACTCGAGCAAAACCAAGGAGCTGCCCGGTAGGAGGCACGGCCGCCGGCGGTGCGGTGCGGTGCGGTACCCCCCGGCAACGGCCCGGCCCCGGCCCGCACTTACCGGCCCCCGCCGCTCCTCGCTCGCCGCTCCGCGGTGCTTCCCGGCTGCGAGGCGGGGAGGTGACTGCCTGCCCAGCAAGGCTCAGCTCCAGCCACTCCATACCCGGCTCCCGGGCCAGCAGCGCCAGCATCTCCCAGAAGAGCGCGGCGGCAGGCGCGGCAGGCGCGGCCGGAGCGCGGGCAGCGCAGGCCATGGCAGGAGGACGAGCAGCGGCCGCACTGAACGAAGACTCCCAGAGCTGAGCCCTACCGGCCCTTATCGCCGCGGGGCCGCCCTCCTCGGAACGGCCCCGGAGGTTCGGGGCGCTGCCCTGGGCAATGCGAGAAGAGGGTATGCACCGAAACCGGGTGCGGCCTGAAAACTGGAAGGTGTGAAACGTCCCGTCGCTTATTTAGAGATAAGGTTAAAAAGGAGAGATAAGCACTTGTGTTACCTCCCAGTTATTCTCCTGGGCTCTGCAAGACTTGGTTTCCAGGTTTGGTAAACAATAGCTCAGGCCAGCTGGCTCCGTTCTGAATTACTGATCAGCCCTCCTTTGCTGATAAGTACAGGCAATGCACTGAGATGCTTTTGCACAGTTTAACGAGACAGCTGCTTTTCCACAGTAGCTATCCCTGAAAAATCCTAAGAAAAAGCAAAGGTAGCAGGCTCCTCAGCCAACAACTTGAGCTTTTGGTCTCCCTCTGAAGAAAGCTGTACAGGAGCCCCAGCAACCGCCTACCCTGGGAGCTCCCTCTCCCTCAAGGTTTGAGCATTACTCCTGGCCGTCATAGAGACCTGTACTGCATTTGTAGCTTCCCCTGCTGCTCTCTCATTTTAGTAACAAAATGGCACAGGTTTGCGGCAGGGGAGAACAGGGCCAGGGACAAACAGACCCTCTGTAAACACACCCCCTGCTCCTTCCTTAGCCCTCTGCTGCAGCACAGTGGAGGTGATAACAGGCCGCTTAGGCAGTCTCCAGGTGCTGGAAGCCCCACCTTGCAGATACCTCCTCCGCAGACCCGTGGGCAGAGAGCAGAGGCGGCAGGACAGGGGAGCCCCCGCATGACCCTCAGGCACAGGCTCGGGGTGGGTCTCAGAAGGGCACGTAAAGGGGGCGTTCCAATTCGGATAGAAGGGCCAGGGTATAAAAAGGCAGCACGGTGGCACCCTCGAGGAGTTGTTTTGTGCTTCTCACTGCGCGGCTCTTGTTTTGTTCGTGATGCAGAGAAGAAGGATTGAGCTTCTTGCTGCCCCTTCACCCTTCTGGGCACTGCTGGCACTGCTGCGGCAGGAGCCCAGTATGGGCTGGCTGCCGCGTGGTCCGGATCGCTGCACTGCGTCACAGGATACCAGTGGACGGGAGGCTGGCAGTGGGGAAGGAGCTGGTGAGTGTGTCCTTGGCGGAGCAGGGAAGGGCAGGGGGCAGCTGAGTCGTGGGGGAGGTGGGTAGAGTCCTGCCAGGTTCTTCCATGGGGTCTGACCACACTGTTGGAAGACTTCTGAGATCTCTGTGCACTCCTGAATATACTGTTACTTTGTGGTGGCTTTGTCACTCCCAGCCACTTGTGCCCACTGATGGAGGTCCGAGGTCACAGAAACCTTGCAATAGGGTGTCAGGTCTGTCACCAGGCTTCAGATGTTGCTTTAAGAAGACAAATAGGTGGCGGTTCATGGGTTTTGAGAATGTAATCCTTCTCCTGTGCTCTGGCTGTTGGAAACTCTGCAGATGAGAGTCACAAGACTGCATGGAACAGGGTTTTTTCAGAAAAGTTCAAGTAAAGGCTGGAGCATGCTGAAAGGGAGGGAACTTCTATCTGCTTTTGTTTGCCATTGCTAACACGGTTTTCTTTCAGCAGATAAGCTCAGCCAGGTTCCTGAGAAGCATTCCTTGGGCCCTTGGCCCCTGAAGGCTCTGCTGTTACTGGAGGATTCCGGAGACAACCACTTATGGCAAGTCTACCATGAAGGCCTGAAAAACTTTCTTTCTTTTAGAGAAGGCATGGCTCTGTCTGCAGTCTGGCCAATTCCAGTCGAACAACTGAGAGAGTTTCTGGTCGCCATGGAGTCCCAGGATGTGCCTCCCGCAAAAATAATAATGTACATGGAAGGACTGTCCTTCATCTCCAGAATAGTAGATCATCCTGATCCTCTTCCAGATCCTGTTATCTGTTCCATGATGTCAAGGCTGAAACGCAGGACTCGCCGTTCAAATGATGAATACTCTCCTGTAACAGTTGAAGTGTTAAGATTTCTCCTGGGAACTCTGGAGTCGGTGTGTAGCTCTCCTTACGAGTGTAAGTTGTTCCGTGCCATTTTTACCGTAGCTTTTTTTGGTGTACTCCATATAGAAGAGATGGTGGCAAATCATCAAAATACAGCACAGCCAGAGCTCCTGTACCTAAGTGACCTCCAGCTGACAGAAGGGAGTGCAAACCTTTTTCTGCATACATCTCATATGGGCCAGCAGAGGTATTTGATCCAACTGAGATTATGTAAAGAGATGTGGGTATGTCCTGTTGAAGCTCTCCGTATCTATGTGGCAGCGCGGCCACAAGGAGAGGGTCCTCTCTTTGTGCACTCAAATAGTACGGCTGTGACAAAGAGGGAGTTCCTCACTATTTTCCGTCGTGGTCTTAGGTTTGCTGGACTTCCTCCAAACCAGTATGGTGTGCATTCCTTCTGGCTGGGGAACCGTAACAGCATCTGATGGGTATTCCCACAAAGTGATTAATAGAATGGCAAGGTGGTGGTGAAGATTCTGAAAAAGACATACTCCTGTCTATCTGTTGCACTTTCACAGTGTCTTAGGGTGACTGTGCTGTTGTATCCCCTACCACCGCTCTATGCCCAGACATGATTCCTGAGCCTTTCTGTGCCTTTAAAACTGGATGCAAGAAACAGAATAAAAACTGAGCGAACTTTTCAAAACAGTTTGTGCTTCAAGGACACAGAGATTAGCTACTTCTGCGGCGGGCAGAGGAAGCACTTTTCTTTTTCTTCTGGCTTTTCGGTCAGTTTCTTTGGCTCTGTTCTTCGGAGAGAGACTGAGAATTGAGTTTTTTTCCTCTTGGGACTTCGGGTTTTTTTCCCTTCTTCTCTTCTGAACTTGTTCGGAACACCAGAACATCAGAACCCCACCGGGGGACCTTCCACCGGCCTGGAGGGGGGCCCCCCATGCCAACCCAGCTCCGAGGAAGAGGAGAGAGACCGCACCCACAGAAGGACTCTAAAATCTTTCAGGTTTTCTCTCCAGAGCGAGAGATTTTATTATTTAGCATTATTAGTATTGTTTTCCTGTGTGTTTGTTAAATAAATAGTTTTATTTTCTCCTTCACTTTCCTCTGAGGAAAATTTGTTTTTTCCCGAACCCAAGTGGGGGGAGGGGTGGTTTGTAACCTGCCTTCCTTTTGGACATTTCCCTGAATTTGGCCTAAACCGTCACACACAGTAGAGGGTATCTTCTGCAATGTGCAAATGTTAAACTTTATACAGACTAAATTTTCAGTGCTTTGTAAAGTTAAAAGGGGAGGAACAAGTGGAAGGTGACTTCACACCTGTGGTGGTTTTGGGAATGAAGTGTCATGGTTTTAAAACTGGGACTTGTGGGGCAGTGCACATAGTATTCAGCATGCTTGTTCTAATTGCATTTTGACTTTGTGTAATCTCACATTAAATGGTGTTTTCTTTCAAGAACTTCTCTGGGTTGTTTTTTTTACACCCTGGTCAAAGGCCATTCATTGCAGCGGTGACAATGTAACATGCTACAAGCCTGCACTCTTTCTACTGTCCAGTGTGATGAAAAGTAAAGCTAACTGACAGCTGGTGATAATGTGACACCAGCAGTGAAGTTACTCTGTTGTCCAAATTGCAGTTCCACAGCAGCTGCATCCAACCTCACCTGTTACTGCTGCAGTCTCAGTCTCCTTATCTACAGAAGTCTTCCCCTTGACAATTGTTAGGATCCTTCACCGATCCCTCTTAATCAGATGGAAGGATGAAAGGATGTATCAAACTTGGATACTGATCAAAAGTAGCCCTTAATTGAAGCCTGGCTAACACATCAAAGTTGGCCCTGCTCAGTCAAAAGCAGCAGAGAACATAAAGAGATAACTAACAGAAATAACTCTGTAGTTGATGCAGTTGTTAGACTTTTAACACGGATTACATGACTAGTATCTGAGAAGCACAATCATAACAAGGTTGAGTGTCACCTTTCATACATAAGGGTGTTTGAAGTAATGGCATCCTGTGTAGTGCTTTGTATCAATGTGTTCAGGAGCTACCTAGGTGACAACTAGGTATTCAGAAAACAGCCAGCATCATACTGCACTCCTCAGTCCTCCAGCTAGTTTCCAAGAGGATCATTAGTTAGAGGAAGCTCACTCTGCAGAAACAGAGCTGTGATAGTAGACAACAATCTGTTAATTCCCTGGCATACATTTGGTAGCTCCCCTTCTACAGCTTTACTACAAGCTGTTGCAGAATTGGCACACTGTGATGCTGAGGCTGAGTCCCAGTCATCTTCCTCATATTCATGAACGTGAATCTGGATCCACCAGCACAGTCATTGGGGAGCCTTGGTCAGGTTCCAGTATGTGTTGATGCATTACTAGGGGACCGGCAGCCTTTTGGACACTTTCAGTCAACTGATCCTTAGAAGTTACTATGGCAATTGGATTGCCTGTCTCCAGGGGACTCAACCCCCCAGCCCAATAGGTGACTCTTTGGGTGAGGGACCAGGGAGCTCTTACTTCCTATAGTTAAGAAAACCCCAGGTCCCCAGTTACCCTCAGGTTCTGTTTCTGTTAGCATAAATCACTCTCCCCATGTAAGGGAGACTCTCCACACATAATTAGTTTCAGACTCTTTCTGAGTGCAACTGTATTCTTTTGTAATTTAGCAGATTCAGTAAGAGTAAAAGGTATTTCTTTGGTAATTATGCAAGAGAAAGCATCATTAGCTCCTTTATATTGATATTCTGTTTTAATTAACAGCCATAATTTTTTTATATCCAGTTGGCACAGTGAGATGCTTTGAACTTAAACCAGTGTACTGAGTATCACCCCCTGACCTGTTGCTATAAGGCTGGAAGTTTCATTTGGGGCTTTTCTTTGTACAGCCCAAGTGAACACAGCCTTTTTGGCAGGTGTTTCCGGCAGAGAAAGAAAACAGGTCCCTGTGGTTAAGCCACATAGTATATTCGAGTTTATTCACCAATCAGAACCGAACACAAGAAACTCCCCCACCTTATCTGAGCCCCTGTGAAAAAGCTCCAGAACCGGGAGAGTATTTTAACACCCACCACTAACCCCTGTACTTAATGTCACCCAAAGAAAGTAGCTTAAAAAAACCCAAACCCACGATTCATTTACTTAGTTTTCTGTGACAGTGGCTGCAAAAGCTGGGCTAGGGCAGTGGTGCATTGAGTGCTGCCAGCAGCTCTCATTAACCAGGCAAAGCTTCCCAGCCTTCCCCGGCCCCTTGAGCACATCCCCATTGCTGGAATTGCTCATCCTAACCTGAGTGGAAGTGTCACTACATTTCTCCTTTCAATCAGGGAGACAGGAAAAATAAAGACTTCTGAAGACTGCTGGAGGAAAACTAAGCAGCAAAATTAAGCTGAAAAATCTAGCAATACAACACATGGTAATACTCCCACAGGCAGAGCACAGCCAAGCCCAGTGTGAGTGCAGAAAAAAAGAATCTTTCCTGGGCCAAAGATTCAGGAGCATGCCTACCACTACACCTTTAACCATACTTTAAGCACTGATGCAAGCCCAGATATTTTCTTTTTTCACAATATTTCCCCACCTTGTCCTGCAAAAGCCAGTAATAATAATTTTTATTGTTCTTCTTGTGTTTACAAACCCTGAAGAAGGGATCTGGGTGCCCATCAATTTTAATTGGGGTATTGGCACCTAAATTGAAGATACCACCTCGAACACTTGATCTCCCATTTCTGCCAGCAGTCTCTTCCCTTTCCAGGTCTCCAGGACTGACTCTATGTGCTGCCTTTGAGGCAGACTGAGACAGCCAAGACCGTGGGGAAGCCTGCAGGCACATGATTTGTGACCATAATGTTTCAAAACCACTTGATTTTCCTACTACATGTGCACAGAAGCAGCTTTGTTTTGACATTGCATCTTCCTCACACCTCTCCTCACCCACCATCCAGAAACAGGGTGTTCCTCTGGCTAAAAGCATGGGCACATAAATAAATTTAATTGACAGTGTGATTTTACAGCATGTCATTTATTCCATGGTAACTACCCATGCATACACACTCCTACTCAGCAAAACATATGGCAAAAAGGTGTAAATGACTTCACACTTCATCAAAGAGCAAGAGCATTCACCCAGAGGTTTGTAACCAAGCAGCTTACTCTGCAGCAAGCTTTGCCTTACTACTTGTCTAATACAGTCTAGATTGAGTCCTTTGAGGCAATTACCTCCCTGGCAAAGCTAAAGCTTTCACACCTCCTTTAACCAAATTACCTATCTCTATTTTGGGGTGTCTTACTTCTATTCTCTCTTCTATTACTTCTATAGGATAAAAAAGGAGCTTAATTCCTTTTTAAATGGTTAGGCTCCCACTGATATATCTATTCTCCTGTTAAGTGGGAGATAAAAGGATCCAGTAGCGAAATATTTGTTAGTGCAGGACTCAGACTTTCACAGAGCTATCCAGTGTTTTCATTTATATGATGGTGTTTCTTCTCATCCTAGGTAAGAAACAGCACTTAAAATTCAAAAGAGGAGTAAGATTATACAGTCTTGGCTCTTATCTTGAACCAAGAGCCTTATCTTCAGACTTGGAGATGTACACTGGCAATTGATCAGGCTAAGTCAGAAACGTCCAGGCACTTTATGTCAAACACATGATTTTTCATCACCTTGAACCCAGTGGCATCTCACCACCTTCTCAATGGCGTTTATCTGTGAAGGAGGGGTGACAAATGCTGAGAATGCCAATGACAAACTTTTCAGTGAAATACTTTTTGTTCTGAAATCGTCATCCAGGAAATACTCCAGGAGATGTTTAATGTAAGGACTAGTGAATGTTAAAGTGGGAGAACACAATTTGCAGTAAGAGGATATGCTGGATACCACAGAACAGGGAAGGTGTTCAGCAGGCAGAGTCCTGTGACTGCTCTTAGTAACTTTTAGTATAGATAAAAAAGATGCCAAAATTAATATCATTTATAAGTGCATACTAGGCATACTTATAATAAAAACCATTCCCACATCCTAGCAGTAGCTGTTGGGTTTTGGGAGTTCCTTTTTTTTGTTCTTTTATTTTCCTCTTGAAGAATTTCTTCCCCATGCTGGGGGATAATTGCTGGGTGCTTAAGAGAGACAAAATATCTGTCCACAGGGGGAGGGGCCCAGCTTTCCTCTTTTATTCGGGTTTTTTCCTCAGGTCGGGGCAGGGATGCTGCGAGATTTGAACTGAGAAAAAAGTTTGGGTACAGTGCCTAGGGCTCTTGTTCTCTTGGCATTCAGAGGGGAGAGAAGGTGCGGTCACTGTGGGGGGAATTCGCCACCGCTGCAGAGTTCTGCCTTCCGCTACCTTCTTTCTCCAGCAAGCAGAGTGGGGACTCTGCTTGCTGGAGCAGCAGCTGCGCTAGGACCCTATTTTTAACACCCTACCTCACTAAAAAGAAGGACCCTTTCATCATCTGCTCGGGTGCCTCAGCGGGCCCCGGGACCCCAAGCCCGCCTTTCCCTGCTCTGCTGGGAGGCAGCTGCCCTGCCTCCGCCGTTTCTTTGCTGCTGCTTTGAGGCTCCGCTACTCTGTAGCTCCGCACCCACTGCCTGCTGAGATGTCCCAGGGTTCCCGCTGCAGCTCCGGAGTTCAATACATCTTGTCCACCACCTGGGATTTTGTGTTCATCCCTGCTGTACCAGCTTCTGTTCCCTGGGGTCCTGCTGGGGCACGGGGATCGGCTGCCCAGGGGGTTTGTGAAGCCTTTCTCCCATCCTGTCCCAGCCCGGCCCAGCCGCCATTGCCGCGTGCCCCGAGCTCGCTCCGGAGCGCCCCCTGCAGGCGCGGAGGAACCATCGCACCCGCCCTGCCCAGCGGGAGCCGCCAGCGCCCCCTGCCGGCCGTGAGCGTCACTGCACCCAAGGGGACAGGGCCTGAGGCCGAGAAGGTGTCACCGGGTTCGGGTCCTGTTTGTTGTTACTGATATAGTTATTGCTGTTTTGTTTGCCTTGCTATATATACATATATATGTATGTATGTATGTATGTATGTATGTATGTATGTATGTATGTATGTATGTATGTATGTATGTATGTATGTATGTATGTATGTATGTATGTATGTATGTATGTATGTATGTATGTATGTATGTATGTATGTATGTATGTATGTATGTATGTATGTATGTATGTATGTATGTATGTATGTATGTATGTATGTATGTATGTATGTATGTATGTATGTATGTATGTATGTATGTATGTATGTATGTATGTATGTATGTATGTATGTATGTATGTATGTATGTATGTATGTATGTATGTATGTATGTATGTATGTATGTATGTATGTATGTATGTATGTATGTATGTATGTATGTATGTATGTATGTATGTATGTATGTATGTATGTATGTATGTATGTATGTATGTATGTATGTATGTATGTATGTATGTATGTATGTATGTATGTATGTATGTATGTATGTATGTATGTATGTATGTATGTATGTATGTATGTATGTATGTATGTATGTATGTATGTATGTATGTATGTATGTATGTATGTATGTATGTATGTATGTATGTATGTATGTATGTATGTATGTATATATTAGTAAAGAACTGTTATTCCTATTCCTCATATCTTTGCCTGAAAGCCCCTTAATTTCAAAATTATAATAATTCGGAGGGAAGGGAGTTACATTCTCCATTCCAAGGGAGGCTCCTACCTTCCTTAGTAGACACCTGTCTTTCAAACTAAAACAGTATCTCAGCACAGTGAGCTACAGATGCACACAGTAAGGGAAAGGGAAGTTCATCTGCTGTCAAATGAGGGACTCTGCATCTGAGAGTTGCGCATTCTCTCATTACAGCCTTCTGATAAAAGCACCGATGCACACCCTAATCCGCCGAAGACTTTATATAGCAAACAGACACACAGACAGCAGAGGCCTCCCTATTTCACTGCAGTTTCTTATGTGTGTGGACCTCAGAGGACAAGACCTAGTCCTTCCTAAATCTAGGTCTTGTCCTCCTTTTCTCCTCCATGAAGGGGATAAGGACACCAGGTGTGAGACCTCAGCTCCTCCATGACTATGGACTAAATTATTGCTTGAACTGTAGGTATCATGCCCACTGCAGCAGTTTCAGCTCTCCTCCCCCAGAACTTCAAGTAAAATTACCAAGTGCTTAGCCAGGTAAAGGAATAGTATTTCATCTTGATAATTCAGCTGGCATACTCTTCTGTAATGAGACCACATCAAAAAGTGAAACTGCAGTCTCATGCGGTTGTTTGCAGAGTAGATGAGTCAGAACCTCTCTTTCCATGCTGCAGCTCACTAAACCTGTGCCGAGCTTAATAATCTCCATTCCTTTCAGGAGAGAGGGACATACTCAAGCTGGGTGATTGCCTAAACACTCTGCACTATGTAGTGAAAGATTTTAAAGTCTTAACCTTAACGAGTAATTGATGAACAATTTTTCATTTAAATGGTTAGACTTATAACACATCTGCTTTGGCAGAAAAACATCATGGCTAAAAATCCAAGAGCCAACAAATCTCACTGTTCATTCAGTTTTAAAATGAACTCTGGATTTCTCTCTGGATGTAAGTCCAGCTGCAAAGTTAACAGAGAACATTTTATGAGGGAGGATAGCTAAAGAGGGAGGGCTGTACCCATTGCATTAGCATCAGGCTGTGCCTTCACACTGCACATCCCTCACACCCTATCCCTGCCTCAATAAAACCTAAACCTGACATCGACTTATCACAACTAACTTTATACCGCGTGCGACAGGAAAGCTCTGAAGTGGCTGCTGTGAGATTAAATGCCTCAAATCTACAGGGCAGAATATCCCTGTTGTGATCTTGATGCAGAAGCTTAACTCCAAAGATTTAGGTCCATATACATATCTTTGTCTCTAATTCCTCTGAGTTTGTACTAGTTTGAAAACAAACCAGTGGGAGATCACAGGTCAGAATTATAATTTAATAGGAAAATTAAAATAAATGCAATAGTACAAGAACACTGACAGAGTCAGGATGCAACCTGACACCCTGTTAGGGTGGTGGCAGCAGTCCAGATGAAGTGGTCCTGTTGAAGTGGTGATCCTGTAGAAGGGTGTGGTCTTCACCTGAAGGTCCAGTGGTAGCTCTTGTCCTCTGGGAATCCAGTAGGTAAGGGCTACTTGTGCTGTTCCAAACCCCAGATCATATCCAGGTGGGAATGCTTGTCTCCTCCCCCTGGGCAGAGCATCTCACAATGGGGTGATGTAATTCTGTGAGCCATGCAGTGGGTCCTTGATCGCCCATTGAACAGAGATAGCTCCCGGAGGGAGTTATCAGGGGTGAGTCATGGTAGGAGATAACGAGCACTGCCCCACCTGCTTTAACAGCTTGTGAAGATGATAATAGAACACATGCTTTTGGTTACATCTTACATTGTAACCTAGGGCAAGTTTTATTTGATCCTACATCAAATATAGATGATCATACATTTATGCTGCTTTCTTGCACAAAGTCATTCCTGGCAGTTTATTGTTCTACCTCTGGTGAGGAAAAAAACTCTTTAAAGTGCAATTAACTTGAGACAAACAATAACTGTGACAAGTACCTCCATCCCTCTTGGTGGCATTGTAACATAAACTAAGGTGTAAATGCAAGCAGAAATCTGTTATACATCTGCTCCCAGTTTCAATAGCAGTGTCTCAATCATGTATTATGTTGCAGAATAAGGTGTTTGGAAAGATTTTTCCCTAGGGATCAGACTAAGCACAAAAATAAGGTGATCATTCTACTCACCTCAGTTCCTAGGAAAACAAGGTTGATGTGATTGCTTTCTGCTTGTTTTCTCTCCAATAAGCTGTTCCTGTGTTGGCAAATTTCAATTAAATTCAATGGAGCAACAAAAAAATCTCAGAGATACTCAGGTCTTAAAAGCGTTATGGAAATGTGAAAAAGCTGTGATCTGAGTTGGACTCATCCACCTTTGAGACACAGATCCCTGGGAAACACAGCTTCACTCATTCTGCCGCAACAAAGAGGCACCACAGCAGCAGTAGCTGTGTCAGGATTCACCAGACCCACGTCAGAAAAGGCAGGGAGGGTCCCAGAAGCTGTGCTGTGGTCTGTGCACAGTGTCTGTAGATAAGGGTGGAATGAATCTCCCCACCTTCAGATGTCACAGTATAGACACCTGTGGCTGAGCAAGTTGTTTAGACTCCTTTTGCAGCTGAGACTGAGCAGCACGTTTTTCTGGGGCATGGTTCACCTTACCAATGTCTGGAATAGACCAAAGGAATTGCATGTCAGAAGCACCTATTTTTCTCTGCTATGCTTCTGGGTTTGCTTTTTGGAGGAGTGGGTGGGAGGCAGGAGCAGACTCCTGCCCACACTGTTGCACATCTGCAAACGGCTGGTGCTGATAGAGCGCATGAGAACACTTCTGCAAGTAGAGGATAGAACACAGCCCATGGCCACATTGCCTACAGCTGTTGATTGCTAATCTTATGTTTCTTCAATTCTGCAAATGCTACTTTCCTGACAATACTTCTGCAGCGCTACGCAGATGGGCACGTGCATCTGAAACACGCTGAAATACCACCTGCTGGGCCAGCAGCTCTGCTCTAAGCTATGCTCAGAGTGATGCTGTGCCAAAAGCAAACCCTGCAAAAACCCATTTGTACGTAGAGCTCATATTCCATGGGGACCCTCTGCCACCACAAGCCACTTGGTCACTCTAACATCTGCAGGACTTCATAGGAGAGTGCCAGTTCCACAGCACATGCTCTGAAGGCTTGCTTTCTGTGTCACTTTATCTTAGGCACAAGGTGATTTTTAGTCCGATCATTCAATTGGCAAATGAGACTGTTGCATGCTTGGCAGGCTGCTTCTTGGCAAACCTAGGCAGCAAATCCATAGCTCCAGTCCCAGCAGAGTGAAAAGCTTCTAAGTAAGATGCAAAACTTGCTTTGGGTGAGGTTGTATCTTGGAAACCTTTTCTTTAGCAACCCAAGGCCACTAAGCCTTGGGTTTCCCTACCAGTTTCAAAATGTTTGTATTAAATACACAGGCTCCAAAGCACCAAGGAAAATATCAGCAATTTCACAGCCACAAACACAACTGCGCCCTGGCTGCTGCCACTTGGTGTCACTGGCTGTCGTAGTTCTGGTGCCTGCCCACACCCATGCCATTCACAGATGTTCTTCTGTCCTCTCTCCACAGCCCTCCTGACCCAGCACCACTGAAACAGTCACTCCACATGCTCCTGAGCTCAGACTTCTTCTTGTGGGCACAGGCCCAAGCTCCTGGCCCTGGGCAGAGCTGCATAGGCCAAGGGGCAGCTTCCCCATCCCCTGTGCCACAGTCCCCTAAGCCAAGGTCACGTACCCTGAGCACTAGACAAGGTTTGGGAGAGGAGCAGATGGGGAGGTGACATAGGGCCATGCATGAGTGTCTCAGCCTGCTGCAGTGCAGGTACAAAGCAAATTTGCTTTTTTAAGGGAGCATATTAAACTTTGCCTTTAATTCTGCCTGGGAGTGCTGGGTTAGGGGTGGCCTTAGATGTTCTTCTGCACTCTCCTGCATGGCAGACTGACCTCGCTGGAGAGTCCTTCAAATTGACCAGCAAATGCAGGTCATTCCTCACATTGCCCTTTTTTTTCAATGAATTCCTAGTGGGGAATATCACACTGGTCTTCTCCTAGCAGGAACATCAGAATAAATTGTTCAAATACCTTCTTGTGCTGCAAACCACACCATCAATAGCTTTTGAAAACAGGAGTGGAGGGCTGAGGAAAAGATCCCTTCAGCCACATGGTCTGTTCTCCGCTTTCTTCAGTTCTTAGTAACTTTTTTCACTTCTCAACAGCCTCAGCTATTTCCTTTCGCTACGCTTTAGCTCCAACCATTCTACTTACAGCAGCCCACCTCTCTCCCCTCCTTCCCCCTCCTACCTTCTTTGAAGACCTTCTTGAGAGCAAACCACATCCTTACATTCCTCTCATTGTTAGAGCCTCCACCACTGCTGCTGTTATGTTTCTTCACTACTTTTTGATAAAGTGGTCTTGGCACAGCTATGAACCTAAGTGCTCTTCAGATGTTCCCATCTGCAGGTGTGCAAACTATCCCAGTAAGCTTATTTTACACGTTTGAACTAAGTTCCCCTTAAGTACACCATATACACCTCAAAACTCTAAATTATTCCTTGCAATAAGTGCAAGCTGTCCATGAATGTGAAACTCAGTGCAGGTTTGTGGTCAGTAAAAACAGTTTGCTAAACAAAATGCTGGACACTTCAGTGAAAGAATAAATGATTATTCCTGTTTGCACCATTTACTCTGGGCTTAATTTTGTGGCCATTGATGCTAAATCTGTGCATTGTTGGATCACCCAGGAACCGACTCAGACTTGAGCTTCCTGAAGCACAGGTATGTGACTGAATTCTCATTACACTGCCAGCAGCATTTGTGCTTTCCTATAAAGGGCATGGAGAAGTGATCACAAAATCCATCTTGTGTCAGCTTATGCAGACCACACCATCTCTATCCTTCAGCTTGATGATATTTTTCATTCTGTGACCCTAACCCTCTTTGCACTGTAGAAGTGTCTGAGTTTATATTTGTCTTAAGGGAGTAGCCTTGCTATGTCCAAGCAGCACCTCTGACAAATTAAATTGGTTTTGCAATTTGATCAATATTTGCTACATCAAGAGGGAGCTTTCTCATTGACCTGGAGCACACTGGAGGCACAAGATGCAGGCCTGCTTCTTAGTGACCTGTTTCACACAGGCATGCAGCCTGTGAAGGGAAAATGTTTTTGCGAGGGTTGTACTGCACATGTTGGAAGATCAACAGCAGAGGCCTCTGGACTGAAATAGATGGGAATCTGCTGTGCTAAACTGGCCAGAGAGGGAGCAAGAAGAACGGCATATTGCTCTTTTGACATTGTGTTCCTAATGGGTTCAAACCCAAGAATGTTGTCACCACATTAGCAGGAGATACTTCAGTCCTGTAGGTCTTGTCCCAAACAACCTTCAGTAGTTGAATGCAGAGCAATTCACAAGGGAGTTTTGCTCTCCAACCATTTAGCATGGTCAGTGGGAAGCATGGTACTACAGGCTGGCTCCCTAGGCCAAGCTCCATTCCTTCTTTCCATGGAGAAGCAGAAATATGACTGCCTTGTCCAACACAATGGATGCTTTACACCTCCAGCTGGTGTGATGAGGCACATGACAACTGTATTTTCCACATCTCCTGCCTCTCAGTTGAGTACAAATAGGTCTGGCACCAGCCCTGTGCCCTGATCCTCAGTGCGCAGAGAAAAATGGAGCTCCTGCACTACCCTCCATAAGTGACAATTCTATCTACCTAGCTGATGTTTTGAAGCTGTTACCAGATCTCTTCAGTTACACAGCCAGTGAATAAGAAGTAGTGACAGAAAACCTGTTTGTGCAGATTTGAGTCTGACCCTGCTGGTCTCTGATTCTGTCTCCTGTTTTCCCTCTGTCCTGCACAATATCTGTGAGGTCAAGGATGAGCAGACTTCAGTCCACCATGGTCACTGCCTGTTCCAGCTGTGGCTCCTTCACTCACATCCCAGTGGGACCAGCAAATCGTAAGATGCTTGCAGGGATGCAAAGTTCCTCACAGCTGCTTGCTGTCATGTAAAGCTGTGCACACACTGGAGACACACAATGAACTTGGCATTATTTTGCTTCAATTTTCTTTGAACCTCTTGTTGTGATCACTGTACTATCCTGGCAAGCTTCTCCTGAAAATTTTGGTGCTCCAGCCACACTCAGTGTCTTGCAGCCCAGGCCCAAAGCCCACTGTACCCTGTTAAAACCAGGTCAAAGTGGGACCAGTTACTGAGGTGAACCCATTTCTTAGTGCCATAGCAATAGAGGCACAAGCTTCCTGCTTCAGGGACTAGTGGCTTTAGCTCAGGAACCTCTGCCCACATGGGCCACAGATGTCCCTCGAAGACCTGTATTCTACACCCCTCATCCTCAGCCTAGCCAAGACAGGGAATGGTAAATGTGTCGCAGTTGGAAGCTGGCTAAGTGCCAGGTATCCATGGAAAAAACCCCACATACTTATTTTCCTCTGCTATAGCTGAGCAGAGGAGGGGGAATTGAAAACTTCATTTTCATGAGTTGAGATAAGGATTATTGAAAAAAAACCAAAAAAACCTCCAACACTTTAAGGCAAAACAGGTTCAAAACTTAAACAGTATAAAGATTTATTATTAACAGAATCAGAAGTAAAAAGGGTAATGAGAACCAAAGCAAATCTTCAGAACACCTTTCTTTCCCAGTCCTTCCCTCCTACCGACTGCGCAAGGAAACAAAACATGGGGTTTTGGTCAGTATTTCACTTCTTAAAAATCTTTCTTCAGTATGCTTAAGGAAAAGAGTTTCTTCTGCTGTGCCGTGGGATCCTTCCCACGGGAGATAGTTGCGAACTTTTCTAGTGTGGTTTTAACTTCCACAAGCAGCAGTCCTGCCCGAACCCGCTGCAATGTGAGTCCCTCCCATGGGCCAAGCAGTCTTCTCACAACTGCCTAGCGTAGGTCATTTTATTTCACGGGGTTTAGTCTTTTAAGGATGAGCCATTTTAGTTTGGAAGTGAAGGCTCTCTTCTTTGATCTCTAAAAGCAAGGGTCATCTCTCTCTGTTTGAGCTCCTCACTAGATTACAGCTTTTCAGTATCCACACTCTCCAGTGTGAGTACTCTTCTTCATGGGCTGCGTGTGGATCTCTGCATCCCCCACGCACCTCATGAATTACAGGTAAACAGTTTGTTGTACTATACTCCTCACCATGGCTTGCAGGAGAATCTCAGCTCCGGCACTTGGAGCACCTCCTCCCTCTCCTTTTCTTCACTGACCGCGGTGCCACCATCTTGGTTTTCCTCATGTGTCCTCACTTTTCCTTTTTCTCTGACTTGGAAGAAAGTTGGTGTCTGTAAGTTGCAGTTGAGAGGCTGATCTTGTCCGGGCTCCATATCGGAGAATTGTTTGCCATGTCTCTCACTGCTGGCCACGTGGTCCCTGCTGGCACCGCACAGCCGGCCCCAGCCACGTGGTCCTTGCCAGCATCACACAGGTGGCTCACCACCCCTCAGGAAAAGAAAGAGAACTTCCCACGGTTTTTCCGTTCTTAAATATGTCATCACAGAGGCATTACCAACTTGTCTAATTGGGCTAGTGACCTGCCCATCGTCAGAGCCTTCAGCGATTGGCTCTGTGCCGGACATAGACATTTTCAGCAGCTTTTCTCCCCCCCCCACCAAAAAACCAGGCTGTGTTAAACCAACACAAAGTGTTAGACAGTCTTGCTGTCAGACATGGTCCTGTCACAGCCCCTGGGATGTCCACAGGGCCTTGTGGACCCAGTGCTGCCACCTCAGATATTGACACAGCTCCTCTATTTTGTTTTGGTTGTAGCTTGGCTTTCTCAGGCAGCTGCTTCTGAGAGACCTTTCCAGCAAAATGGCTGATTCATGACCTCCTTCCCTCTGGGCTTCAGAGAAAGTGTGGCTCATTTCTCTGTAACCTGTGTCTACAAGGGCAACAACAGCACAGGGTTATGCTTCAGAGTCTCACTGTCCATATTTCCCACCAGAAAATCACAGCACCACCTTCACAGAGCTCTAGCAGCTCTGGGACCCCCTGGTCCAGTCAAAGACTTTTATTTCCCTATCTTCTTCTGCACCTGCAAGTCCTCAGAGGCCCTGGCACAACTTTTTTTCCACAGCCCAGGGATTTTTTCAGGGGTTACTTTAGCACTACAGTTGCTTACGTACCTCTGCACAGTACAGAAATGAATGTAATTTCCATTCACATTCATGCTGACTCGGCCCATCTCCTGCTGCAGCTTTGTTCACTGCTCTTGTGAAGAGCACCTCTGAGCTCCCAGGCTTTTGCCTTCTCCTCTTCCCATGCCAGGTGTCTTCTCTCAGTGCTTGCAGACTCCAATGACATGATGTGGTTCACTGCTGCTTCTATATTTCACTCATCATGCCTGGCACTCCCATAGCTTCTCATGTTTGTCATGGTACATGCAGCTCGGCAGACTGATTTTGTGAAGTTAAAGGCAGGTTT
Organism: Gymnorhina tibicen; assembly: GCA_013399875.1. Taxonomy (NCBI): domain Eukaryota; kingdom Metazoa; phylum Chordata; class Aves; order Passeriformes; family Artamidae; genus Gymnorhina; species Gymnorhina tibicen. Next base: position 252,498 of record VXAZ01004425.1, on the reverse strand, counting down.
TTTTCATGCCACCCTGTCTCAGCTTTCAGTTTTCTCACTCTTTTGATTCTTCTGTCATAGGCACCATACCAGAGCACTACCTTGCACACATCTAAGATTCTATGCTTGGTGAATGCCCTGTTAATTCTGGATTGTTCAATAGCATCCCTGAGTGATTTGTCCCAGATCCCATCAGGACTTAAGTCTTTTAACCCATTTAACCAACTCCTTCTGGCTTGGATCTTTCCTAAACTCATCTCTTTTGCTATTTATATAGCAAATGCTATACATATGCTATTTGTGCTCTCAGCTCAAAGCCATTTCACTCATTTATTTAATATACAATGCAGTGATATTCCTCCAGTCTCTTCTGTGCAGTTTCACAAAGACTTAACTCCACCAGCATTGGCTGGCACCTATTGCACCACAATTAGCTATTCATCGTGGGGTGTGGTTGGGAAGCTGCACATTTTTTGCTAGGCAAGACTCATGGGATTTCTTTCATCTGTAAACTAAAAGTTAAATTGTGACATATCTGTAGTGGGAGCCGAAAGCATGTGTCAGCTATGTAAGACGGAAATATCTTCAGGAAAGATGCCTCATTTTCTTTAAATGTCTCTGGATATTCAGGGAAAAGTAACAGAGATCTATCCCTGCACAACAGAGAGCCAAAACCTTGAGAATGCTCTAAATTAAGGGCAGTGCACTGGTCTTCTTGGCAGCCAGGTGGAAAGTTGTGGAAGACATGGAGCAGAGTCAGATGCTCCTCTCCTTTAGTTAATCTCCTTAAGTTGTGCCTTGTACTGCATTGTGAGCCTGAGACTCTATATGAGTACCCTCGACTGTTCCCTCTGCAAAAAAAAAATCTTTACCATCACAAAGATCACTGTGATCTTTACCATCACAGTGTGTTCCTGTTGCACACACTGAGAACAATCCAGCCCAGAGTCCAGTCATTACAGGGAATGTAAGAGCATGCTCCAAAAAGAGGGATAGGCATAACCATGGAGGGACATTCTCTCTGATTTACCTTCCCAGCATTCAGCACAACTCTCTCAGGAAGAATTTGATTTCAAAACATATCACTGATGAATGAGATGTTAGCTCATCCCATACTGATGGTCTGCAAAATTAAAAAGGGCATTATGTTAATTACAAGCTGTTAAAGTAGTAAAGCAATTAATTCTTTGTTATATCTTGTCCCTTCTCTTTCTGTCCCTTATGGGTACCTACTCCCTGTGGCTTCAGTGAATTGAAATGCTGGAAAGCCCTAGTCCCATAACGCGCGTTACAGACCCACTCAGAGCAAACGCTGCAGGTCAAACCTGTCAGCAGGAACATCTGACAGGCCTAACAAATGCAAAAGCACCCACCAGCACCAAGATCTTTCATGCCCGATGAAAGTACTTTAAAAAGAGGTCACTACCATGCGTCCATCTCATGTGGGGGACCACTAGAGCCGTGGCTTGCCCGGTGTCACCCAGCTGCAGAAGTGGGGCCAGGGACACCCAGTGTGTCTGTGTAGTAGCATTTCATGCTTGCAGTTCATCCTCCTGCCATCTACCAGACAGCCACGGGGAGCAGGCTCAGGCAAAGTGAACTCATTTGGGTCAAACTGATCCTAAACTGGTCGGTCACACCACCAGTCTGTTTGGAGTTGTGTATCTAAAGGTTAATCATGCAGGCTTACATAGGCTTGGCCCAGAGCCTGGTTAAATTTAAAAGCTCCCCACTGACCTGATCGAGCTTTGGCCAAGTTCTGCCCAATGGGGGAGGGACTGAACAGCAAAGTTCATTGTCTAAGCCAAAGCCCTAATTACAAGCCAAGGCTGCAGCTCTGGTTTAGTTGGTCAATAATTCTATGATGGATTAGATACCAGCACTAATTCCACATACAAGATAATAACTTAAAATATCTGTACACATATTAATGCCCAAGATTCATAAGAAGTTCTAAATTAGTCTCTTGTGGAATCTTGTGACCTTTAACACTTCCTCAGATATATGCTGTGTTGAACACTGCATCACTGGCCTTTAAGCAGCAGATCTAGTGTCACAGTGACAGATAAATGGAAGTGATAATATAATAGCCAGAAAGACACTAAGCATTTTATATATTAAAAAACCTGAGCTTTCTAAGAAAGAGAAAATTCAGCAGTGCTTATGTGTTGCAAGAGGTTTGGCATATAAGACACGTCTCCCTCCAGCTGCTTTTACTTAATTCATCTGCCAGGTTGAGAAGTATCAGCCTTGGGTCTCTGCTCTCTCACCCCAAGACTGGCTGTCCAGCTTCAGTCACCACTGCCCTGACTGTGGCTAGCAGACAGCTAGCAGACAAAGCCACATCCTGGGCAGCTGACAGTTGCAAGGGATCTCTGTTTTCAAAGCAAAGCCATCTCTTTTGAAAGTCTCACCCTTCTGTGGTACCTGAACAGCAATGGAGCATTTTGGGAACGCAGCCAAGGGGATGAGGGGAGATGCCCAGGTCTTGGCATGAGAGTTGTCCCAGATCAGTTTGCATCCTCTGAGGCACAGTCCGGAGCTGCTGGGGTGCCTGTGGGAGCCGGTGCCCACTGGAGACTTCTCAGAAACATTGCGGACGCGGGTGAGCGAGCACCTCACACCAAGTGAAGACACCAATCGTCGTTTCCTTCCTCTTTTCCAGAGACAGAAACAACCACCGCCACACCAAGGCCCCTGCCCTGCTGCTCCGCCCCTGTATGAATCATACCCAGGGTGAGAGGAGCAATGACAGAAACCCCCCTGCCAGCATTGTGTAGGGTGGTTGTGAAAGACCTGAGACAGAGATGTCACTCATTCCCTTCATAACCAGAAAGGCAGCAATAGCCATTATTTTGTTTGCTAATAACTGACTCGCAGCTCATGCAAGGCCGGAGGCCAGCTCCCCACACTCAGGAAGGCATGTGCCACAGGGTTTAGCTCAGTGCTTTGAGACAACCCCCCTGCTCCCCCTTCCAAAATGCAGCAGCTGGAGCCCAGCTACCAGTACAACAGCGGCTGCAGAAACCAGGCCTCGGCAATGACTTGGTCACTGACACTGATTTTAGAAATGGCACACAAAATAAATGTGTTACTGCAAGACCACCTGCAAGTGACAGAAGTCTGACTGAGGCAGGGCCAGCTCTGTTTGCAGAGCAAGGCAATTGCCTGTGATGCAGATAAGAGGAGTCCCAAGGAGCATCTCTTCTGTCCTGCTGAAAACACAGGGCAGCTTCGTGGTGAATCTCTTCTGCCTCACGAGGGACACAGACCCCGCTGACACACAGCAGCTGCAGTGTCACATCACAACGGAGCGAGAGGTCCAGGCCAGTGGAAAGGCCACCACAGCTGTAGTTAAGCAGCTATATAATATAAACACCTAGATACACACAAAAGTTGTTTTCTCCCTGAATTGTGTTTTCAATAGCTGGCTGCTCAGAGGTGAAGGGCATAAAGAAAGGTCAGCTAGGACAGGTACACACTGATAACTAGTCAGGATGTTTTGCTCTTACCACTGTGAAGGAAATCTTTAAGACATAAAATACGTTTCCTCACATCCAGAGACAAAAATTCATCACTGTCATTTCAGAACAAGGGAGTTTGGCTAACCCAGTTGTGGTCATATCTGGCTTGTTTAAGGGGCTGAACTGACTTTTAATTAAGTTAATTAAGTTAAGGTAGTTAACTTGCTCACAAAGGCAAGAGCAGACAAGCGTTCTGATGTTCTGAAATGAAGTTTTTTATTCCTTCTATATTAACCTGAGCTGTGTGCAACCAAAGCACTATAAGAAAGTGCTAAAAAGACATGGATCGCCCCATTTATTAGAAATTATTCTAATGGCTGTATTCACTCAAATGCCATAGTAACATAGGAAAGGCTGAGATGTCAAGAGTGCTGACAATTCCTTTTCCTTCATATCTGATCCCTCTGGTGACTTCTTTCATAATGGTGCCATATATAGAGTCCCTTAAACACATTTTCTTTATTAACACAAGCATCAGCTAGTTTGTGTCCATAGACTTTAGTAATTGCAGAGTACCCACAAAAATTGCACAAAAATTTGCAAACTATTAATTGCAAATATCAGGCAAAACAATATCAATTACATCTAGCAAGCTTGAATAATTTTCCATCTGAAAAATTAGAGGGGCAAGAGTGATGATTTGAAACATATTTTTACTATTTACTTGTAGAAAATATTTATATTGTATGCTGCATATCAAGTAAGTTTAAAAGCCTGGGAAATCTGTGTTTAAAATAATCCTTTTTTTAAAAAAGCTTTTAACCTATTTTAATAGCAAGCAAAAATAAGATGAGCAACAGAATAACAAACTGAAAGGGATCTGTTTGAGAAGATAGAAGGAGAATATTTGAGCAAGGTCTCTTCCCTCAGCTGAAAGCTTGACCCAGCTGAGGTAAGGCTGCACACTTTTTAGTTTTGTTGTTTTTCAGAGCAAAAGAAGCTGAAATTTCACATGTGTCATTTCCATGTATTTTAAATACCAGAGCCAGGTTTTAACCTCTAAACAGTACCCAGGGACCCTGTTACCCAAGCAAACACAAGCAAAACCACCCTGGAAGGGTTTCACAGGAGACTCATTGTTCCCACCACAGACAACAGGGCTGTAGTTGTGCAAGCCTCAAACCCAATAAACCATTTGTCCAAATCTTCATCTGAGTTCGGGTGTGTCTAGATTTCAACCTCCGTATTGGGGTTGCCACACTTTTTGAGCATGTCAGTTCTATAGCTCAGGGAAAACTACATCATTACAGACACTAAAATATATGTGCTTCACAGTTTGTTCCTAGTGAAAAATGCCTTTTAGCTTTGAGAATCTGAAAATAACCAGACTGTGAAAATTTGAACCATTTTTTTTTCACAGAGCATCAAACCAAAATCCCCGTTACTTTATACTCTTTCCAAATTAATTTAAAAAATCAACTGGCTTTCAGTGGCCTCACACCTTGCACTGGCTCTAGAATGCACAATCAAGAGTACATCAAGTCATCCCTAAATTTCATGTGTGTCCTGTATCGTCAGTTCAGGCATCTCAAGGAAGCCTATCCACTTGGCTTCACTGAATTGCAGCAGACATCGATTTCTTCACTTTGTAACACACCGTAACAAGCTTCGGGAAGCTAAGACAGATGAGATGAGATTTTCAGTTACAGTGTGATTCTGGAGCGCATCTTTATCTGGCTTCGTCTGTGATAACAATTCTGTGGAGCCTTTTGGTGCCTGAATGTGGCACTCGGTGGCAGATACCACAACACAGCATTCTCATCTGGCGATTACTGCTCTTCAGCACATAAAAACGCCAGCATGAACTCTTGTAAACAAACCTTAACCCACTGAGGAAAAAAAAAAGACAATCGAATAGAGCATTCTGGAAAAAATATGTCTTAAAAATAGTTGAAACCGGGTATTAAATCCATTAGTGGAGTGGGGAACATAACAAAAATGTCCCCAGTTGTAACAGATTTTGAAAATTCATAACATGACATTTTGCATGCAATCTTTAATGTTCAAACAGTAACAATGGCTACTTTTAAATAAGGTTACAAAACCCAAGACTACCAGAGGAGAGGCGCTGCAAGAGTTGACATGTAAAAGCATATTTCTCCCAAAAGCCAAAAGATTTTTACCCGAGGACCGCAAATACCTGGCCCACTGCTTAACTCTACACAAGTACAATGCCATTCAGACTCTTTTACAAATATGTCAGTTTTAGTGTTTCAGGAACAAATCAATACTTGAGGAGAAAGAGAAGTAGGAAAGAGAATTCAGGAAAGATGGGTGGTGACAGAAGTCCTTATCTTGTGAGCTCAGGTGCAGAAGTTTGTAAAGATATAAGGCTGATATAAAAACCTCATATGAGACCAGGATATTTTTAAGATCAGAAACCTCCCTTACAATTAACAGTCTAGAAACTGGTGGAACAATCACAATACCAGGTGTTCCGTGCCCCACTGGAATTCAAGGTGCCCACAATGTAAATACTTGCTCACCTACATCACAGGTGAGATAATCTTACTGTGCTATGTGCCATCTTTTATGGCACCATGCTACAAGCCCCTGAAAGGTTAGTTACGAGCTAGCTGAAGAACAGGGAAAGGGACAAAGAAAATCTTGCTGCACTAAGAAATTCTCTTGGGATGAGACAGATCTGCAAGACCTGAGAGAGGGTGCAGGACAGAGGGGACAGATAATCCAAGGAGGAAGGAACCGCCGCAATTCACAAGGAATGTACAGCATTGTGTCTTGAGCCCACTTCATCTTCTAGCAGAGTTCTCTTACACACCTGATGTTTCCATCTCCTTAGCCTGCCTTTCTGTGCAGGAGGGTAACTTGGCCCCAGTTCATACATCCGGATTTGACTCTTAGACTTGACAGGCTCCCCATGGTGCAAAGCCTGTTTCAGTCTTACTTGGATACAACCTAGGCAGTTATACTTAGCATGCAAACTCAAAAAAAAAGTCATTTAGCCATACTAAAGACACCCATTCAACCTTGCTCTGTACACAATCTTTTACTAATGTAGGTGACTCGTTTCACTAAGCACTGCTTCAAAAAAAGAGAGTGGACTAAAAATATGTGAGAATTTACTGCTCATGAAAAAATACCTTCCATCTCTGGAGACTGAAATCTTTTGCCTCCAGAATTACAGCAGGGACAACAGAGGTGATGGTAGCACAGACTCATCCCTGCCAGCCCACCCATATGTCTAAAGCAACCCTGTCTGCAAGCCCTGCTGAGGTTGTAACCCAGTGAAGTCTAGGACGAATCAGATTAGTTTCCCATCTTTGACCACATTGCTGAGGAACAATACTAAGGTAACAAATCCCACAAAACTGCAGGACGGCTGTCAAATGTCACTAAGTTTTGATCACTCCTATGCTGGACATACATGATGGCTGTTATGCAATGACTCAGGCATGTCTAAGAAGTGCTAGGCTTGCCTGCAGGCCATTTATTACATGGATAGGACAATTCACTTCCGTGGTTAGCTAAAGGGAGAACCTCCAAAATATTAAAACAAACTTTTGGGATTTTACAATATATACAAGAGTCCTCTAAATAAAATACACATAGTTTTACATACTAAGTTCTTAAGTAAAAAAAAATCCACATGGACAGAGGTGGGGGTTGATCCACGCAGAAGTTTTGTCATTAAATAAATGCAGATGCAGACAAACCAACAATTGAGGAACATTGACAGAAACAAAAACAAAATCAGTACAGCTGTTGTCTGCAGATCTCCAGGCTAGGCCTGCTCCAGTCCAGGCTAGCAAAGTCCAAACGCAGGCTTGTGAATAGGGTATGCACCTTTCATTTTGCAAGATAGCGCCCATGTGTTTTGGAGGGGAAAGGATCAGATAAAGAGCACATCTGTCTCACAAGAGACACCTGCACTGTGGTCCTGCCAGGAGCCCTCCTTTGAGTCACCTCCCATTCTCTCTGCTGCAGTATCTTTGTGAGAAAACAGAAAGATTAAACGTGAGCAAAACCGCTGCTGACAGTCCTCAAAAGATCTTGCACTCATTAATGGAGAAGAGCTTCCGCCTGTTCTGCCTTTTGGCTTGATTGACCGCTGTCCGCACAGCACATTCAAACACCTGCTGCACCCCCCTGTTGCTGAGGGCAGAGCACTCCAAATAGCCTTTGGCTCGCACGTCCTGGGCGAGCCGCTTTCCGTCTATCGGGCTGATGCAGGAGGAACGGTAGGGACCCATGTCACGCTGGTCAGTCTGAGTGGCCACCACCAAGACGGGGATGCGGGGCAAATGGCTGCGGATCTCGCTGATCCATTTGTTCCTCAGGTTCAGAAAGGAATTGTGGTTTGCTACCGAGTAGCACATTAATACCACATCTGCCTGTTGGTAGGAGAGGGGGCGAATGCCTTTAAAGGCATCACTGCCAGATGTGTCCCAAAGACCTAAGCTAATCTGTACACCATCCATGAAGACATCCACTCCGGTATTTTCATATACGGTGGGTCTGTAGTCATCTGGAAAAGTCTCAGAGGTGAAACGTACCAAGAGAGATGTTTTCCCAACTGCAGAGTCTCCCACCAGAACACACTTGATTGAATCCAGCATTTTATTAACGTCCAAGGCCGAGAGCACAGTCTCTGTGCAGCAGGAGTGGGATGGAGAGATGCAGTGGTCTTAGAGGCCTTCTATATAACTTCCATTTAGTGAGAAACCATCCAAATCTCTTTACTTCTTATGACTTGATTCTGTCACTTGAGACTAAAATTCCATTTTCTCCCACATGCCTCTGTCGGTTTTAAATCTTCAGTGAGTCAAATGATGTTTCTGGAAGAGTAAAAATAAAATGTAACATTTATAACCCACACAGAACAAACCATTCCTCATCAAGATAAAGATGCCTGGACACATCCATGGCAAGTATCCCTTACTGAGGATGATGAACTTTGCCATTTCCTCCCAGCTGGCTGTGTGTGCAACAGCCACTCACGTAAATAACCTTCTCGCTGCTCCACAGGGGCTAACAGTCTTATCACCATTGCCATTTTCCACTGACACAAACTATTTTTTCCCTCGAATTGTCTAAAGACTAATAAAATTAATTTAACTTTGGTATAACTGCTACTAATATGCTCTGAGATATTCCGTGCCTCTGACTCTCACCAAGACTGACAGAATCCTGAATCCTTAAATGACCAGTTCAGACTCCCTTGAAAATATACCCATGCTCTCTAGAGGTACTCAAGAGAAAAAAAGCTCTAAGCCCTCTGCTAACCAGTTTGACTATTTAAACAATCCTATATGGAACACTAACACAGAACCATTGTGACAAAGCAAAGACTTCAGGTGTGAATCTCAAGTCACATGAACCTGAACAATTTTCAAAAGCAATGAAGGATTCACAGCAAAAATACCCAAAAAGAGTTTAAATTTTTCCTTACAAATTGCTTTCAACAATCAAGAAGCACAAGCCAAAGAAAGCCCCACTACCGATGCTTGCCCCAGTCAAAATTTCATTTGAAGGGGATATAACTGTCCTGGCACTTACTGTCTTGTAAAACTGAACTAAGAGTACTCTTCAGAGTATGTAATTGCTTTTGAGCTCCTGCCAGCATTCAGTCAAATTTTCCTATTTTGAAAGCATTTGTTTCTTCCCCACTAGCTGTGTGCAAGATTCACTGCTCACACAGGGTGACACACAAGATGCTCCGAAAATCACTAACGGCAAAACTGAAGACAAATTAGTTCTGATGAACGAGAGTAATTAAAAAAATGTATCACTGCATAATTTCAAAATGTCATGTGTTTGCTACATAAATGATATATTTCTGTTTCCTTCATATATGTAGAGGGACATCACAGCTGAAGGCTATTTGCACAGAAATGAACGATGGCCACATTACTGTAATGCTCTCCCACTTTCAGTGTCCTAACACACCACAAACCCCCCCCTTTATTTCCAGTACACTCCAAGCTTTGGCTTACTCCACAAAGAGGGAGAAAACAAAGGAAAAGTGCTAGATGAGCTTAGAGAGAACATTTTACAGGCACTGACAACTGTTATTTGCCCTGCTTTCATTTTGTAGTGAGGCCGTGCCCTACCTCCTCTTGTGCTGCTGGCACACCTGCATGTCTCCCGGCAGATGCCCCGGCTGAAGGCAGATGTGTGGCCAGAGCATGCTGCTTTATAGAGGTGGCACCGAGCCTGCAGGGCCGGCTCTGTGCGTACTTGAGTTACGGTATCACCGGGACTCATTGCAACAGACGGTGCTTCCTGGCCTGCCGGCGAGACCGCGCTCTCACCGTCACCGCTCGCTTCTAGGAAGTGGGATGGAGGCTAGGCTGCTTCACAACATTCCTGGCTGCCGGGAAACAAGCTGCTCCGTGAATTTAAGTTTTAGTGGCAGCAGTTGAAAATTTGCTTTTAAAGATTCATTAGGTCTGACTCCACCCTCTCGCTTTCTCTGTTCTCCAAACAAGCTCTCAAGGGAATTAAACAAGACCTTTACAAAATACATCTATGAAAAATTCAAAAAGCATATGTAGGATGAACATTCCAGTTACTTACATGAATCCTAATCTCTCTTTCAGAGTATTCTACTTCAAAACTGGGTCAGCAATACAATTTGAGAACACCTCAATTCACCAAAAGACAATAGCGTCCTATTCAGACGAAGCTGCATACTCTCAGGAGAAAGTTTCCACGTACCAAGTAACCTTTTCAGAACAAACATTTCTTTGGTGCGAGTAGTCCTTAGTGCCTTCAGGTTCATTATTTTGTGCATATTGGAATGTGGGAGAAAATAAGGATGTCCAAAGCATGACTTTTGCAATTTCATAAATGCCGAAACAAAGAAAGACAGATAAAAGGATTGTTCTGGCACTCAGCTTGTTGATTACCAGGTCCAATTATACTGGCTATTTTGAAAGAAACAGCTAGTATAAATGATTAAAGACTGAAAGAGATATTAAGGACTAGTGAATATGGCTAGTCGACAGTAACAAAAGCTGAAATATTCCGTTGTGACAGTGCAGAATTTTTTTCAAAGCAAATGATGTTGTTCTACATTCCATCAATGAATAACAAAAAAACCCTGCTATATAACAAGGTCCATATTCTGATCCTGTGGACAAATTGCCCTCAGTGGCCCTGATCTTGCATTTGTTCACAACCATTTGTGTATCTCCATATGTAAGCAGGACTACATATGTGCATATTGAAGTATTCTCTTTAATTAGGCACATAGCTGGTCCTTGTTGCCTCACAGTAAGAGCAGTATTATCATATTAAAATAATTACGCAGGTTCACCTCAATAGATGGAAAAAGCTTGATTAAATATCAACAAAAAGCAGTGTCCTTTAAAGACAGTACTGGGCACTTCTGTGCCTCAGTATACAACCAGTTTTATAAATATTTGCAAAAGTTTTGATCCCTTTCTCTCATATTCTGTCTTGGTCCAACAGAGCATTGTGCTATATCCATTACAAGACTGCAGAAAACCTTCTGATCACAGATTAGAGATGGAGTCTAAGCTACTGAGGGATTGTTTTTTTCCTCCAACAAATTGATTTTCAAAAATTTACCGACTTTATTAAGTTCATTTTGTATCTGGAATTCAATACATAAACCTGTATCTTCTTTTATGCTTTTTTTGGTTTATGCTTTCATCGCTCATAACAATAGAAGATATTATTTGCATAACAAGGTAAGACCTTTTATAAAATCATTAAGTATAAGAATGTTATGCCTTATTCTTGTGTGGTCATGCTGAATAGTTATCTTTAGTAAACTTCAGGTTTTGTTCCCTCTGTTTTTGGAATACAGAACCCTGGCGCTAGTGTGTGGTTACAGAGACCTCGGACTTCACCGACAATGTGTGCACAAGAAGCCCTACAACAGTCGCTCTCCGGCAGTGTCTGACCTGCACCTCAGCAATCTCATGCAGGAAAAATGCCTCACGCTTGATCATGGCTGAATACGATACGGAGAAGGTGAATGAGGTTACCAACCCACAATGTGACGGGAGGGGAAGCAGAGCACAGCACCAAGCTCTTTGCAGGTAGAGGATACAAGCGAATATACATCATATGAAAAACTAATATGGTATTTGTTGAAAGAGCTCTACCAACAAAGGAAAGCAGGACTGCTGTATCAAAAAGGGTAAATTTATCAACTGGACCAAATGGGATTGTCATTTATGCCAAGAATATCTCTGGCATCTACTATAAGATCATTGTGAGCATGACTTGCTATGGCTAAACATCTCCAGGGGATGGACAGCGTCTTATGATAGGGGAAAATAAAAACTGTCAGGAACTTCTAATTTCAAAACCTATCGTAGATATTGATAGTGCACCCTCAGGTCGGCTGGAATTTGAATGGAATTAGCTCATACCATGCAAGCAAACAACTGTCTTTTTAGATCAAGCAATCACAAAATGCTTCAGAGAGTTAAAGCAGTTAACATGCTAACTATTATTGCCATTATCCACTCCCAACCTCAATTACAACTCGGTGGAGTTCCTGTTTATATCAGGGTAACAACAGGCTAATTTTTCAGTTTGAGCACTGTGTATACTAGTTCCTGAAGAGACCTGACACGGCAAGGAAATAAAAATATTTATACTAATAGAAAAGGTTGAAAACCACTGGAGAGGCTTCCACTTGCTGTGCAATGCTCAAATGTACATACTGTCTTTGCCTACCTACCTACTCTTGTAAGTCCCACCCCACACAGAAGTGGCGTCTACAAAACAGTGCCTACAGTTCTTCTCCAGTGTGTTGATTGTAACCACGGCTTCTTCCAATTGCACCACAGATATGTAAGAACTCTCCTTGCATCCCTTAGTTATAGGCCGTCGAGGAGAGGAAGGAGGCACAAAGACCACCCTCACTGACCAGAACAGTGTGCAGCTTTACACCTTCACCTCCATGGGCACAGTGGGCACTGCAGCGCATGGACAGAGCTTGGGAACAACTCCTGCAAGCAGAAGGAGAGGAAGGAGGAGGAAGGCTGGCACGAATCAAGACAGGGCAGAGACGCTGTTGCCTGGTTAGTGACAGCACCCAGAAGATACATCCCCTGTGACACAGAAACCATGGCTGTTGTGAGTCCAGTCTGGATGCTGTGCTAGATCACCAGGTTGTCAAGGTCACAATATCTTGTTTTCAGCTCTGTGGATGAGGTGTACTTGCTCCATTCAGATAGAAACCTGCAGTACAGCTTCCACAGCACAGGTCTCCTGCACACAATCCATCAGCTGCCGTCCGTCTGGAGACTGCAGCTGGTCTGCAAGCAAATGGCCCCTTGCTGCACCCATCATGCATTCATTAAGCTGATTCTCTGACATTTGCATTAGCTGTCTCTTGGTTTTTAACTTCTTTTAAGACAATTTTGATCTATAGCCCTGTCTTGCCAATCAGCCTCCCACCACCTCAGAGAGTGTCAGTGTTTCAGTCCATAGTGGCATTCAGTGGTGGTACCACTGCCACGAAGGAGAACTGGCTCACAGCCTGTACCTTTGCAAGGTGCTGCATCTTTTCCCCAAATTACTCCACCAAAAAGTCTCCATTCAACTCATTCACTTCCCAAGCCAGCTACCACAGGGGCCGTCCCTATTCTTTGGCCCAAGACCAAGATGGCAGGTTACTCATTGGCAGAATACTTCAGCTGTCTGATATATTTATAATACTGATGGATTAATTGCCAGATTATCTTTCAGTGTGCTTTTACATTTCAAAGAATTGAAAGGATGCTTAGAAGCTTGGATGAGAGCTTTTATATGGATATTTTATCCTTAAGTACAATCATTTCTGCAATGGCTTTCTAAAGTTAGAAAAGCAAGCAACATCAAAGCCAGGATGTCTTCTCATCTCAAAAACAACCTCCTTCCAGAATTAAAAAAAAAATTTGCAGACAAAAGAACTTGGAAATTTTTCTTGCACTCCCTTATTCACAAAACTGAAATCCTGTTCCTGTTTTCAAATGTCAGTGTTTTGTTTTGAAAAAAATACAAAACTAAATTTTGGGTTTAATTTCTAATTTATGAAATTTTGAGAAAATAAAGAACCACTTAGAAGCCTTTGCAAAAAATCACTTCTGGATCAAGACAACACCTGAAAATACTTTAGTTTCTTTCTCTGGCAGCTTTAACAACTGCAAATGAAGAGAAGGATTTATGATCAAATATTCAGTAATCTTGTCAACTTTATTATTAGCCAGGGAACTCACGTTATCAGATTTAAAGGAAATTCCCTTATATTGAGAATGTGAGATCTTGACATAAAACAACAACAAACACAGACCAATGTTATTTACAAGATTAAATGAGATGTGAAGTCCTAGTAAAGGGATGAAAGCTTTTCGTGTAACAAAATGGACATATTTACACACATGCTCACACACTGCACATTTATTTATACTGCATATTTATTTATACATATAAAATTGCTTAATGAGCTATCTTAACTTTTGAAAAAATTGCTATTTCATTGCTTTACTAATAGTACCTATAATAATATATATATATAAGCAATGGATTATGACACATCTAAAGATCTATTCAATTTACTATAGTCACTGAGAAAAACTATTTAACTCTCATTCTAATTATCCAATTAGACAAAAGAAATATTTCTTTTATCTTCAAGAACCCTTTTGCTGTGACTAATCACACCTCGATTTAGCAACTTACAAATTACACATGAGCACAGATTATTAGAACCACTCCAAAAATTAACAAAAAGCCTGTAAGACTCGCATGTACTGATCCAAGATCCTAAATCTCTAAATAGAACTCAATGAGATCTGGCAATTCTAAGAACCCACTTAAAGATTCAAGCCATTAGCCTGAAGTAATTTTTCTCCACGTTTATGGCTTGACATGGTAGATTGCAGACTATGTGGCATTCATGTCATTATGGAGCATTTTCAAAAGGGATCCATTTTCAGTTTAAATGTTGCCTCCTCTCCAAATTAAAATGTGGGTAAACCAAGTGTAGGAAAGTAACCCCTTCACAGAGGACCAGATCATAAACCATTCTCAGTCTGATCTCCAATATCCTCAAAGTCATCAGAAATGGAGCAGCATGTCATGCCTGAAGTTAGGCAAGCCTAGCGTTTTCCTTCTGCAAGGTATTGGATATGTTACCTCTTTCCCACCCTTCTCTGTGCTAGTTTTTCTCCTCTGCTCTTAAACAGAGCAGAAATTTTTGAGTTTCGCTACAGATGCAGCTGTACATGGAGCAGCTGGTGTGCAAATGTCACACGTGTGTACGTTTGAGCACAGAAGTTCATCAACCATCTGTCCGTCTGCCTTCCCTCATAGTCGCTGTTTCCGTACACACACATATACACATATATATAGATATGTACTTATATATTCACCACTGATATAGAACTACTTCTGGGTCCAGATGGGGATACAGATACACTTGCAGATGAACATGGATAAAGTGCTGCGTGCTGACTGCAGTGCTATCACACATACCTATGAATAGTTTTTCTACCAGAATGACTTACAGGTCAAAAGCAAATTTTCACCAAGTCTAACTGCATTGTAGCCAAACTGAAGCCTTGATAATATAAAATACATTATATTTAAGTAATTGACTTCAATCAGACCACTCTGTGTGTAGACTTATTGACATGTGAAAATGTTTGCAGCTTTGGGCCTCAAACCACTTCAAATTTTTCATGCCGCATCCTCTTTTAACACAGTTCAATTTTCTTGAAGTTTGAGACAAATCAAAAAGGCATTTACAACATATTTTTGTAGGAGTTTTTTTTACAGATTTAACTCTTCAAAATCTCCCAAAGTTTTTTTGACTGTTGAAATACTCTATGGCTGTTGAAGTACTCTTTTATTTACAACCTTCAACAATGACTGTGTTTTCTTTCCAGAAACCCCTATTTCTGCTTGTTCTTTCTTTTACCATCTGCAGAAAAGGGCATAATCATCTTGAAGTATCCATTTCTCTTTCATACACAACTAACGTTTCTTAGTTTTAAATAATAATTTGTAATTTCTCAGAGAATGATGCATTATTTGATAGACTGGATGCATAGAAGTGTATATGTACATATACAGATACACAAAAATATTGAAAATATATCAGGGTATATTTAAAATCTAACTATTTCAATAATGATTCAATACATCCACGTACAAAAAAAATTACATCCACATGTACATGCATGTGTGTATGTCCATATACACATATGGACACACTGATATTAATTCATTGCAAAAGACATTGCTACAGATTGCTGTAGGAAACAACATATTGTGGGCAAGATATCTTACCATCATTAGAAAACCTGCATACATATTTTGCATCAAATGGATGCATTATCAAAATGACTATGGTCTACATACAGGTACACATGTGTATTGGTATGCACGTGAGCAGAGATTACTTCTGTGCTAAATCGGGATTTGCAATAACCTAAGTATCTAACTGATAAAGAGTTTTTACATATAAAATTACATAGTCACCTGTTGTAAAATATTACATTTCTGCTGTGTATGCAGCCATTACATTTATTAGGCACATCTTTACAATATATTACAATGATTTGTTGTTAAGAAGATGCATGGATTTATATTAAATACCGCAGATGTTTAACACGATAAATTGTTCAAATAAACTGGCAATTCCATATACATACTTGCACTTGCAAGCAAAAGGGCTTCCCCTCTTTCAGAGCCTGTGCCAAGCCCACTGCAGTGGGGAAGGCTGACTTCTGTGCGTTTTGGCTCTAAGCTGGGGTAGGTCTGCACTCCTCTCCCTTGTTTGCACACTACCTGATCTTCTTGACTGGCTCCCTTCAACACTACGAAGTAATCAACAGTAACAGTACAGCTAAAAGCTGATACATGAATGATACAGGTGTTAAAAGGCCTTTAAAAAATTGCCCTACCATTTCTCCATTTTCCTCAATGGATCCCTTGCAAGACCTCCAACATTACTTTCAGAAGCCTCTTCAGGTTTAACTTTGCTCTGATTTTATAAAATGCCTAGCACAAAATAAGGAGATTCTCAAGTCCAGATCTTCTCCCCCTAGTATGAGCAGGAGAAGAAGGAGGTTCTCCATGTTAATCATTAAGTTACGTACTTGCACAGGTTTGATTTCAGTGGGAGGTAAAGGTGGAGGAGGAAAATGTTAGTTAGAATAGAATTAGCCAGTGTTCCATGGAAGATTAGTTTTGTATATTTTGTGATAAGAATAAAGTGTCAGATGTACGGGTGTTTTGAGTAGTAATAATGATATTTCAGTTGATCAAACAGTTCAGAATAATGACCTCTTGCTAAAACATACTGATTTGTTTTCAATTTAGGAAGAACTCATATTTACTGCATGCCACTGTTCGTTTTGCTGTGATGAATATTAAACTTCTGAAGTTAATGAGCAAAGCTGGCAAAGGAAGCAACAATAATTTGGGTGGTTATTTATTTTATAACACAGAAACTCCGTGATAATTTTATCTTTTATACCTTAGGACTGCCAGCAACAAAAACCTTTTTCTTGTCTCTGTATATATCAGAGTGTTTAAAATCATAGTCTAGATTTCACACAGTGGGAAACTGCCATCTTTAATATCATTCTTAAATTTTGTATGCACACATGTACATTAAAATGCTAAAAATTTGAAGAGCTTGTTTAGAAATAATTTCAATTACTTTTCAAGTAGCAGGTGTGATACAAAACATAAAATTATCATAACTTGCCCTGAATTTGTTGATTTATGATTTTTATATTTTTGATTTGTTTTATAAATTAAAAAAAAGTTGCCTTCCACAATCTATGCCATGACTCAGTATTCATGCACTACATCCAGCACGCAGATAAAATAAGAGATAATACGTATCTACAGTACAAGAAGGAAATTTTTTTCTCACCATGCAGCCTCTCTAGAATTCCTTAATTGTAGCAGATTAAATTAGATAAAGTAAATGGGCATGCATACTTGCCTTCATCAAACTGCCTACGTTCCATGCATAGTTATGATTAAAACCCAGTTTCAAAGGAACATGCTTTCTTCTCTTTTTTTTTCCCTGGAATTAGCACAAGTTATACCTGGTACCGCAGATTTTATATTGATTTATATCTTACACCAACCATATGCCAGAGCATAATATATATTTTAGTGCCTGTTTTCCTTTACTTTTCTCTGATTCCATTACAACCTTGATCTCTTGCCAGCTTTATACAAAACATATAATACTGCAGACAGCAGCAGGTCATATGGAACAGGTTAAGAGGAGAAAAGACAGTACAATCAAAAGTAATACATAAATCCTTCTCACTCATTCCTCAGCTGAGTATTTTGAGAAGACATTTCATATATTTATAGTTGACATCTACTTGGCTTTCAGTTGGTTTAAAGATCATGCAAATCCCCACGCTACGGTAAATCTTAATGCAGAGTTCTTCAGTGGGAAGCATAGAAAATTTTCCTTGATTTTCTTGATTTTTACATATTTTGAATGAAAATTATCACACTTATGATAAGAGAGATATTTTAGGAGAGAGATGTTTGAACATTATGAGAACATTTCCCATGCTTTATTTTTGAATCCTGGTGGACTTGATTCAAACTCAGAGATATTTTACCCAACGGCTTTTCATCCAGAATTAACTCCACTGAAAGAGATGGGAATTTAAAAACTTGCATTTAAATTGATGGAAACTAAAGAAATTACATGAAGGGTTTTTACAACAGCTGTTTCATAATACATTTTTATAGTGAGAAAAACAAAAGCTCACAGATAATTAAATATATAATTAATAGATAAATTAATAGATATTTGGGTATATCAGTAGCTCAGTAACTTTGAACTCCAAAGTCTTTACCAGTTTTTAAGCACAGTTATTTGATAGAAAAAAAAAAAGGCAAGCTGAAGACTGTGTCCACTGGCATGCCTATCAATGAAAGGAAAGAACAGTTTTCTTGCAAGTTTGAGAGGTTTCATATTTTTTCAATGACCATGGCACAGGAGACAACCAAAAGAGATCCCTAGCTACATAGGGGTCTTGGTCTCACGCTTTTATATTAGGAGAGCCAGTTCTATCTATGTTTTGACAGAAATCAGTCTAACTTTCAAAAGCAACACATTGTCACTCATGAGGAGAAGTGGTATCACCAGATGGTACAACAACCTCAAGCTGGCAAGTGTCAGTTACTGGTACTCCACGCTCACGCTTGTGTGTGAGAAGCGGCATCATGCACAGTACGTAACCACAGCCCACTGCGCCAGCTTCTGCCAGGAGATGTGTTTGCTCCTTTTCCAGCACATGCTGGGTCTTTCTTATGTGACAGGTCACCATGGCTCCCCGTAGGGAAATCCCCAAACCATAGCAGAACCCTCGTGTGGTTTCCAGCAGGTTCATGCATTTTGTCAGGTAAAGAGAACCATGCCAAGTTCAGCCCTACCCTCATCCCTCAGGAATTTACACTTCTCTTTGGTGTCTGTAACCAAAGACCAAATGCAATTCCTCATGAGAAAGCAATACAGCGCAGACGCAGCAGCACGCAACTGTGCAGGGGGGGATTGATAAGGGTCTGCGATAAACACAGGGCCACAAGCAAGGCTGGGCACAAACCACTCCCATACCCGCTCTGTGAGGAATGCATGCTTGCAGTAAGTGCTCAGACCAGGTTCCCAGCTATCCTTCAGCCACCCTGTCAGCAGTGACAGACTGTGACTGCTGGGACTATTGCTCCCCGACACTTTGCCAGCTGCTCATATTAGACCTGATATACCAAGGTTTTGTAGCCATGACTTCCAGTACTCACACTCACTGCTGCATTACAGAGGTTTCACAGGCTCCAAAAGTCTCCCCTTCCACTGTACACTGATCCTTCTGGTGGACTGGGAAGGTTTTCCAGTTCTCCACCAACATAAAAATTGAAGGACAACTAAATTTTGCCAAGCAAATATGAAACTCTACTTGCTTTTGTGGAGAAGAGCTAATGGTAGGCTACAGCCCACAAATTTTGTTACATTGCTTTGTTGCGTTTGTGTGATCCTGTCCAGTATTTTAAGGCCATAATGCTTTAATAGTGGGCTTGAGACAGCTGCAGCCAACTTCCTTTCTTAATTGCTGTGCTGGGCTTATCTCAAAATATTTTTCAGCTGTAAATTGTGTCATAGCATGGAAACTTTGAAAACTGTGAATTTAATAAAACCACACACCAGTAGCCAAAAAGTGAGAACCTAATTTGGGAATGATGTTAAGCTGTGTGGTGTGATGTTTGAAATGTTACATCAAGACTTTGAAAAAGCTAAGTTGTACAGTTATTTCTTTTATCTCTTTTCAAACAATAATCAAAAGCACTATAGAAAAATCTGAAATTTTTGATTTTATGGTCAATGTCAATCGAATTAATCACTTGAATGGTCCATTCAGTAATGTTCTACAGTTTCTTAGAGAAAACTATAGAATCACAGCACCAACATTTCACAAAGAAAAAGGGGGGTGAAGAGGTAATTTTCACAGAAAATCTTTAACATTAAAGTGCCTAACCCACCTGCTACTATACATCTAGAACTGTACAGCAAAAGCAAGAGGAGAAACAGTGGAATTTCATCTCCCTGCCTGGGTGTCCTCCCGGCTGATTATCAGAAAGCGTCACCGAGAAAAGCTCCTCGGGAGCTTCCGCTGGTGCAGACCCACTGCTCTACAAAGCGGGCGCAGCCTGCGAGACCGCCACCACACTGGCTGCTCATTTCCTGTGTGCTCTGGATACGCTGCAGATCGCCCGCTTACCTCTTTGAGGATTTATATGGCTTGCCCCTCACTGTAGGAGATTACTTCCCTAATATCACTGGCACTAGCAGCTGTTACCAGCAATGCGACTTTAGCATCAATTCTGAGGCCTGATGCTCTTCTGCTATAAGGTGATTTCACGCTGCTTTGGCACAGTGAAATTACCTTAAAATGGGATTAAATGACAGTAATTTACATCAGCCGTGTTGCCCTGCTGATGGCCTATGAATTTGTGTCTTGCTATACATGAAAATCAAACCCATTTTTAAATTTAATTCTTTGCTCTGGAACTTAGTAAGTACAGATTACTTACAAAAACACCAATTCTCTCTAACTACGAACCTACAATTTTCCTGGTTTGCAGCACCTAATCTAGGGAATGTAAAACTTGGTATTATGCCGCACTAAGGCCTAGTCTCTAAACTTAGCAGGAAGCAAGTGCACATGTGGCTTTTTCGCCATGTGGTTACTGCCCAAGTCTCAAACATGGTATTCACGTGAAGTCTGTACCTACTTTCTCTGGTAGATTTGACTTCATTTGTATGATAGATCTGCAGACCGTTCTCTGAAAAATTGCATCAAACCCCCTTCTAAAGTCAAGTGACTATACACATATGGTCCTTCCTACCGGGAAATCAAAACCGCGCCACACGCTGACCTAAAAGATGGGGTTGAAAATGTGAAATATGAAGCAGCAACATATAAAGCACCATCCCACCTTATTCCAACAGCAACAGACACCAAAATTTGCTGACAGACATGTCTGTTCACAACTAACTTATCTCATTTACCTTACCTTTTTTCTTCTGCAAGTATTTTCTTTAGGATAAATCCCTCGTTAAAGCTGGCCTCTGCCAGATGCCACGGCTCAAATCCTGTCCCATCCACAGGTAGAAACACAGCTGAAAGGAGAAGTTAGAAAATCTTAAATCCACATTCAGATTTTTTGCGGGGACCTGTGTCAGAGAGATGGTTCCAGCCTCAGTGTGCTCTGTCCTCATTCACCTTTCACATTAACTGCATCTCATTGGCAATGTGACAAGACCATTCCATCACCACTAGAGCATCATAAGGTCTAGGTTTTGTGAGCAGAATCTGGAAATGGGTGTGCACAGATATGCACACATGCACACACACACACACACATACTGCTCTGTAAGGGGACCCCACACCATAAGCATGACACAGTTGGCTCAGAAAGCAGAGAAGAAGCCGTGGGAGTGACCTGAACACAAAGAGTTACAGACATGGCCATTCAGATGGAAATCTTCCATCTCAGAAGGTGGCACAGGCATTTGTTAGACCCAGCGGGGCCAGGCAGCTGCTGGAGCTGGAGCCAGCCACAGATATGTTGGCAAATTAAAAATACTTTGAATCTCACTGCAGTCCTAAGAACTCATTTCTCAAATTCTCACAATGAAATCTTCACCTAAATTCACTTGGGAATATTTAAGATGAGGCAGAACAGTTTTCTCATAAGCATGATGTACTTCACAAATGGGGAAGACCATCCCTTGTAGTGCTGCAGATTTGCACATGTCTATCACTCCTGGGTTCATAGTTCATACAACAGAAAAGAGCATCAGAATCAGATCCACCATCTTGAGAGTAATTCAGATTTTTGCGTTTTTCTTATATCAGTTAACATTGAAGAAACTGTCACGGCACAGCCCATCACACACCTCTTTCTACTTTATATAAGGCTTTTTTATGCTGAAATGAAAAAAACCCCTGGAACAAATGAAAATCCAGAAAACGCAAGATCTAGACCAGTGTTTAATTGTTTATCTCAATACTGAGCATTTAACAGATGGTGTTTAACAGAAACGTAAAACTGATTACGTGAACCAATTTCACAAACTTATTAATAAAAGTAATTAACAAAAGTAAAACAAAATATATTGAACTTGACTCAGAATTTCAATTCACATTAAGACTTCTAGAAAAAAAAAGAAAATGCAGTGAACTCACCAGAGGCAGGAAGCTGAAAGAGGCTGTTGAAAATAAACGTTACGGAAGTCAACTATCCTGGACGAGACAGGGGAAGAAAAAAAGAAGAGTGGTGTTCTGTGTTCTTGGCTTTTTCAGACAGACTTCTTTTTAGCAGATTAGAACAACTGTATTATTGAGAGGACAAAAAAACCCAAAAGCTCTAAAGGTAACCAGAGACCCCTGCGCATACAGGCCAAAGTAGTCCTGGCAACTGGGTCTAGTTCATCTGGAGGCAGCAGTGACAGCAGACCCAGAGGCAGCGTGACAAGAAAGAGTGGAGAGGTTTAGCGTAAGTCAGCTTCCTGGTGAGAGCTTCACAGCTCTGCCTGTGTGGGTTTGTTGTGGGTTGGTGTATGAGTTGGTATGTCTTTCTCTCTTTGGTGACTATGGGAGCAGATGTAAAAACCTTGAAGACGGGGGAGGGAGGCAAACCCTCCAGGCTGCAGAAAGCTTTCTCTTTGCACTCTGTTGCTCCTACAGTTGCCTCCTCCCTGCTACGGGGGCTAATGGCACGGCACAGCCCAGCAGCTCAATACGTGCGAGGAGAAAAAGGAGCAGATCGACAACTGCCCGGCATGGCTACGTGTGATTCACTCTCCGGTAGCAGGAACAACACCTGGGATATTCTTCTGGAACCTGGAATATGGCCCTGCCTTTACAGAGGAGAGTATGCATATTTAGCTGACTTTGTGCAAAAACCCAAGGCAGGCACTTTGGGCTGATGCAACATTGGTGTACACGGTTTTGTTGTCATTCATTGAGGATCCCTCTGCAGCACTGGTCAGGATTGATCAGTAGTATCATTTTATCAGCACATATGTCTTCTCTTCTACCAGCATAGGGAGGCTGAGCAGGTGGAGGGACCATAGACATCGAGACTGCCACCTTTCCCAGCATAGATGAATTGAACTGGCCAGATTCTCATCACTTTCAGCTACTACAACTACTACCACAACACTGAAAGCAAAGCTGTGACGGTAGTTTCAGGATTTCAAGCGTCTACGGTCTATACTTTAGGAGCCATCAGCACAGGAGGTTGTCCACTTTGTATGATCAGGCAATCAGACTGCAGGAGGGCACTCCTCCTCCATTCTCCTGAAGCAGCCCAAGCGCACTGGCACAGCAGGAGAGCAGCCCCCAAGCTGAACGCGAGGGGCCCGGATGACCAGTGCAGTGGAACGTCTGGTCCTCAGGCAGAGGCATGAGCACTGGCTTCCCAAGCAGCCTTGAAACCCAGAGGCACAGAAGTGGAAACCAAGTCCTTTTCAGCAAATATTTTGGGCTCAGTGAAATTATCTCGGACCATCTCTAGCCATGAAACAGTAGGAACAGACTGCCTGATCCAGATCTAAAGCCATGCATTTTATGTTCCTTGCAGGATGGAAACTCTCTGAAGACAGCTAATGAATTGGTCCACATTAACGTTATGACAGTACAATGCATTACAAGATAAAGTTATATTGCTTCCAAGAAAGGTTAAAAACCAACAGAATAATTTACAAGATAAAGCAAAAAGGAAACAAAAAGATAATTTACATGTAGATGAAAGGCAGTTTGTGCCAAAAATATGAAAATAATATAGCCTATGTGAACATGCTGTAAACCTGCTGATGCCAAGCTGGCAGAGCAGTTACTGAGCAGTGCTGCACAGTTAGGCTGGGGAATCAATTTTGTTCTTTTCCCTATAAAATGAAATTAATTCAGTTAATTATCAACAGTGATGAAGGTAAGGAAGGCTCACAGAAGGCATTTTGGGAATCCTATCTTCTTAAAATCTTCAAACTTCCTTTTAGTTTGAGACAAGATTTTGAATAAGTGGCTTCAGTGCATCACCAGCTTATGTGAGAACTTCTGTTTCTTAATTTTCACATTAAACATCTATTCATCCATTTTTAACTGGGTTTGGGTTTCCCAATACCAGCCTAAGCAATCAGGCAGTAAGTTTCCATTGCAATTGAGATAAAGCAAATGAGACACCCAAACATTTTGAAATTTTTCCATCAGAAACATTCAGAACTGTCAGAAGTAGAGAAATAAATACTATTTGCAAATTATACTGATATAAATGTCTTTCGTGATCATCACCAATTTTAGGTCTGCTACAGAGAGCAGATACTTAAAAATGCAACTACTCTTCTCTTTTTCGTGCTGAGATTAATCCAGATGTGAAGCCATCTGGCTGAGTAGTTTGCATTTTGGAAAAGAGTGCATCCATCTGTAAAATACTTCATAAACAACTGCTGAACTGAGTGAACTCAGCAAAGAAACAAAACCATAGAGTAAGAAACATGTTCTAACATGTCTTGATTTCCACCCATTTCCCTCTACTACATTTCCTGAATGATCTTGACCCAATAACTTCCCAAAAATAGTTGAATTTTATTTATTTGAGACCTTTCTTAGCAATACACGATTCATGTATTTGATCCATCATTTCACTTCCAAGAGACCTGGAACTCCAACAAAAGCCCCTCATGCACTCTGCATGAGTAAGTAATTCCAAAGCTAGGTGTAAAATTGACACCTGATCTGTTTCTCCCGATCCTTGGTTGTTTGTTGGGTTGGCTTTTGGGGTTTTTTTTCCTTTCTTACGGCAGTTTTTCTGCTCCTTTTCACCTCTTCATGCTGTGCAATGAAGGAGAACATCTGGCTATGAGCGAATAACTAATACATTGAAAAACACATTGCTTCTCCTTTTTAAAAAACTCATTATGAGTCATTACCTGGAACTTTAAGAAACAAGCATTTTGTTGTGGAAAATATTTATGGGAGTGGAGTGAACGCTTGCAACTTATTTTTGCATTGAGAAGTAGGCTGACAGCAAAAAATAGTCTAAAACCACAGGCAAGTAAGGGTTTACAAGAAATTATGTAAAATAACATCACCCAGGGTCTTGACATGGGTTAATCTACAATGAAAAGTCACATTTCTTCTCAATCCACTGCTTTCTGTCCCTCTTGGAGAAACGAGACAGCTGCTGATGGTAGGAAGGGGGTTGAGATTAAGGAAGGAAGCTGTTCCTGTCCCCCCTGCCTGATTTCCTTTTTGTTCTCAGATTCACTCAGCTCTGATTTTGGTCTGCCTCGGATAGTATGGTATGTACAGTGCTCAGGAAAGAAACCATGACACTCTTGATACCCACTGTATTTAACCCTACAAGCCTTTCTTCTGTCCTAGATGATCATTAAATTACACAAAATAAAGATAATCGTTGTTTATATCTAGCCACTGCCCCAGATACATAAACAACACACAAGAAGTATGCTTATTTTGTGAAAACAGAGCCTAATTATTTTTGGTGTCATTTTCAAAGGGAGGCAGGAAAAATGTATGTGGTCAAGATGCCAATGTTGGTAAAACTGGGACGTGACTATTTGCTTTCCCCCGAGTTCCTGGGCAGTACAGGGGAAATCAGGTAGGTCGCCCAGACACATTTCAACCTGGAGGTGAAGTCATTCCCTTCCCAGGAACAGATACCTCAGCGAAATGGAGGCTTCCTCACAGCATGGCAGAGAGCATTGCTAAGGGAGTGTCTAAAGCAGACCAGGCACAGTAACTTCTGCAGCATTACTCATTGCGAGAGCACTCAGTCTGAAAGAGGAAATGAAAACGCCGTCTCACAAGCACTTCCTATATGGATCTTGGTAAAACTCTCACACATTATTTACTACGCCTTAATGAGTTTAGGCTTTGGTTCCTCAGCAACCTAACGTTGTGGGTTAGATACCCCTCAGGTTTGGTAGTGAAGTGGCACAAACTGAAGCCTGTGGTGATAAAACAGAACCTAAAATCTAGCACAAGGCAGGTTCCTGACACAGTGTGGGCAGGACTAGAGGCCTTCAGAGGGTGAGTCAAAGCCCTCCAGAAAACTCACACTGGAGCATGCCTGACTGTCTTGGGGTTGGTCTTTATGCTGTCGTATCCTCTATCACTGCTTTGTGCCCAGACATGATTCCTGAGCCTTTCTGTGCCTTTAAAACTGGGTGCAAGAGACAGAGAAAAAAACTGAGCGAACTTTTCAAAACAGCTTGTGCTTCAAGAACACAGAGATTAGCTACTGCTGAGGAGCAGGGGAAGCACTCTTCTTGCTTTTCAGTCAGCTTTTCAGCTCTGTTTCTTCAGAGAGAGACTGAGAGTTGAGGTTTTCTTTGTCTGGGACTTCGGTTTTTCCCTTCTTCTCTTCTGGACTTGTTCAGAACACCAGAACATCAGAACCCCACCAGGGGACCTTCCACTGGCCTGGAGGGGGGCCCCCCACGCCGACCCAGCTCCGAGGAGGAGGAGAGAGACCACACCCACAGAAGGACTCTAAAATCTTTCAGGTTTTCTCTCCAGAGCGAGAGATTTTATTATTTAACATTATTATTATTATTTTCCTGTGTGTTTGTTAAATAAATAGTTTTTATTTTCTCCTTCACTTTCCTCCGAGGAAAATCTTTTTTTTCCTGAACCTGGTTGGGGGGAGGGGTGGTTGTGGCCTGCCTTCCTTTGAGGAGACGTTCCTTTTGGATGTTTCCCTGAATTTGGCCTAAACCACCACACTGACACAGAAGCCTAAATGAAGGAACATGCCTGAAATGCCACCTTCTCCCTGTGGACTCTCCTGCCTCCCTCCTGAGTTACAAAGTTCAACTTTCAACTCAGCTCAGTTCTTGAGCCCCTTCCTGTGCCATTGCCTCTTCCCCTTCAGTGACAGGCTTGCCCTATGCTTCAGGTGGCCACAGAGCAGCCCTCCAGCTACTCCTCCTCTGCGGGATTTGGCCCTGAGCTGCCCAGTTTCTTGGTGCAGTGCTGAAATGGGTGCAAGGCACACAGCAACTCAGACCTGGGCATGCCTGAGCAGCACAGACCTCTGAGGCCCAAAACAGAAAACCCTGAGTTGTGCAAACATGATCAAACTTGGGTTTGGCACCAAGATTTGGGTGTGGTTATCTCCATTCATCCATACATTAAACCCATACACTTGTGGGGGAAGGCAGGCAGAGATTTCCCCACTTTCTGAGACCACAGCTTTCTGCTATCTCAACTACAAGACTATTCTTTATTGCTTTTATGTTTCCCCACTGTGTAGAGGTTACTAATCAGCTTTTTCTCTGGGATATTTCTCTTGTGATTAGGTTGTCAGCAACACGTGCTCTGTGACAAAACTAATGTTTACATACTTTATGTTTTCTTGGAGTCTGATACACAGAATCCAGTGTCCTAACTTCCTAGCACAATTCCTCCTGTGACGTCAGCGCAGAA
Organism: Gymnorhina tibicen; assembly: GCA_013399875.1. Lineage (NCBI taxonomy): Eukaryota > Metazoa > Chordata > Aves > Passeriformes > Artamidae > Gymnorhina > Gymnorhina tibicen. The sequence continues at coordinate 225,014 of VXAZ01004425.1, read as the reverse complement.
CTGGTGGACAATGTACGGGAAGTGCTTTCCTCCAGAGCAACATGAAAACCTACATCCCCTTTCTTGAAAGTGAAGCATGTTTAGGAACTGCACTGAGGGTTACTTAACACCCCTGTCTCTCATTCTGGGACAGCCTAGCATAATAGCAGTCACATCATATAATCATGGAATGTTTAAGGGTTGGAATGGACCTTAAAGATCATCCAGTCCCAACCCCCCAGACCATGGGGAGGGACACCTCCCACTAGACCAGCCTGCTCCAGGCCTTATTCAAACCAGCTTTGAACAGTGCCAGTGATGGGGTGTCCACAGCCTCCCTGGCAACCTGTTCAAGTGTCTAAGAACTAATTCAATCTTCTTCTTCAGTTCAGGTACTAATTCCAAAACACCTGGCAACCTGTTTCAGTGTCTAAGAACTAATTCAACCTTCTTCAGTTCAGGTACTAATTCCAAAACACCCGTCTGCTCTACTGAAGGAAGAAGATTCTTTCTGTGTTTGCCTGGTTGTGGTTTTTCTTGCTGGCACTCTGGGAAGACATTTGCCACCTCACAGGGCAGCCCTGGGGCTGAGGGCAGGCCTCTCCAATTGGCAGAAGCTGCTCTTGTCCCCCCTGCCTGATTTCCTTTTTGTTCTCAGATTCACTCAGCTCTGATTTTGGTCTGCCTCGGATAGTATGGTGTGTGCAACGCTCAGGAAGTAAACCATGGCACTCTTGATACCCACCGTATTTAACCCTACAAGTCTTTCTCCTGTCCTAGATGATCATTATAAAAGAAAGCTTATGTCTTTATATAATTGTTGCTTATGTCTAGCACCAGAGATATAAACAACACATAAGAAGTGTGCTTATTTTGTTTAAAAAGAGCCTAATTTTTTTTTTTTAATTTTCAATAGGAGAACGTGCAGAACATGCAAGCCCACATCTGTTTCTCTGAACTGTATGGCTTTTGCAATTTTCTCTCTCCCAGGGGACGTTCACACGTCCTTCCCCCACCTGGATCTAATGCAAAACTAACGCCAGTGGCTTTGCTGTAACCGTGGAGGAGGTTCTCCAGTTGTTTTCTCTGTGAATCCACCCCCCACCCGAGGCTGCCCCGGCTGCAGGGCCAGCCCGCGGCCTGGCCCAGGGCTCAGAGCCGCCGAGGGGCGCCCAGCGGGGCTGCCCGAGCCCGCAGACGCTGGCGTCGGGAACCAGCGCCGAGGGAAACGCAGGTTCCTTCTTTGGCTCTGCCCAGGAGACGCCGGCCTGCGCTGTGTCGCAGCAGGGAAGCGGCGGAGGCAGCCTCTTCTCTCAGCAGCCCCGCTGCAGCCGCCCCGGAGCTCCCCCTGTCCCTGCTGCCGCAGCCTCCGGCCAGCGTCGGTGGTTCCGCGCCCCGGGAAGCGGCGGCTCCGGGCAGCTCCCGGCTCCGGGCCGGGGGAATGGCCGAGCACACACCGCCCGCACCCGCGGCGGGAGCGGACTCTGCTGCCCGCTCCCTGCTCCCCAGCGCCTGCCCCAGCGCCTGCCCCAGCCCCAGCCCCGCGCCCGCGGCCTTGCCCTGCGCCGTTGGTGCTGCTGACTCTGCATCCGTCTTGTCAGGAAAGAAACAAACCAGGCCTCTTGCCCCAGCTGTGGCAGAAGCCATTGGAGTTCCCCTTGGGAAACTCAGTAATCTGAAGGTAGCAGCCGGTTAATGTTTTGAATGTGCTTTTCCCACTTGGTCCTGCTTCGAAGAATGAGATAGGGATACTTACACTGCTCAGTCTCAGGCTCTCTGCTTCACCAGGCAGTTTCTCCTTTCTAGTCCATAAACATGGAAAAGTTACCCCAAAATAAGGCTCAGAACAGGAGCCTGACAGACGTGCCTGCTCCCAAAGCACTGTCTTGGGGAAGCCCCCCTGCCAGCCAGAGTGCATCATCACTCCGAGGATGTTCTGCTCTCTACAGCGTATCAAAGTAGCTACTTTACATGGCTGTCTTGATAAATGCCCAAACTTGTCTACATGGCAGTGCAAGACAGTAAAAGGAGATAATCTGAAAAGGCAAGAAGAGCACACAGGGGAGAAAGACTACTTTTACCCTGATTTACAGGCAGGAATCCAAGGCAATGCCTAGCTGACATGGAGCAAATGCTATTATGGAGAGCTCCCACAGACCAACTTCACACGGCTACCATTGCTCCATTTACAGACCAAACTGATTAAATCTGTGGCACTGGCAGAGGATTTCCACTGCTTGCTCTCCTGGCCAGTGTGTATGACTAGCCACAGGTGTCTATGAAGGAGAGTCCTGTTTCTCAAGATAATACAAAAATAACACCAATCCATGCAGTTGCTTACCAAGCTTGTAGAAAGAACAATTGTCACTGCAGCACTGCCACACTCAAATGTTCTACTGCCCCGAAAAATTAGAGATACCACATCCTGATCACACCAAGGAAATGCATCAGCATTTAGTATTTTGCTATTATTTTAGCATTTCTCAAGTCATGTAAGATTTTTCCTGGGCCATATGAAAAAATGTTCCCTACTCACAGAGAGTACACAAATCAAGTTTTAGACCCAACACGACACACAGGACACAAAGCAGCTTAGGACTGCTATAGGGACTCCCTCCAATACGGAGGAAAGAAAGCAAGTTGGTGGCTTTTATCCTGTGGTCCTCCTCAGTCCTTTCTGTTTCCACAGCTTGACTTAAAGATCACACAGCATGACAGCATGAGTCTCAAGCCTCTGGTGGCACTGGGCATATGTGGTTGCTTTTCTCAACCCTTGAAGAGGCAGGGATTTCCAAAATGTCCATTGTGGATGTTAAAAGTCCCTTATTTGTTCACCAAAAGTCACCAAAGCTGCAAGTCTTCCCTGCCCCACCTGCAAAGCCTGCAACAGAATTTTTTTTCTCAGTCAAGACAAAGATCTGCATAGCACTCTTAAAATATGAAAGCTACATAAATAAGGCTAAAAGAACTGAACACGGTACAAAACAAGGATGCTGAGCCCTATCTACTACATTTAATTCATCAAGACCTCTGAATGGTGTATGCCAGTGACAGGCTGCTTTGAGAGGCTGGTTTGGATAGATAGCACTGCTCTGCTGGAGCTAAGGGAAAGGGACTGCCCTAGCAGTAGGGCTCCACCCATTGCATGGTTCCTTGCTACATGGTCCTGCAGCCCTTCAGGGTCTCTGGACACCTCTGCACTACCCACTCACCACTCAATAACTTTTCCTATCAGGTTTTGCAGCTCCCTTCTAGTGTTTGCCATCCTCTCAATTCACTGCCAGGCCCTTACTCTGTGCCACCATCCATCCTCCAGCATAAAGTCCCTCATGTAACAGGCCTTTCTTCTTCATCACAGCAGTCTCTTGGTACTGTCTGGATCCAGTAGCCAGCCTTCCCCACAGCTCTTTCAGGCCTGTGCCTGCACCTGGCAGTATGGCCCCTCAGGCATAGCCCATCCACATGCCTCCATAGATCTTCCCAAGATTCTTAGTTTACAGATTATCTCCATGCTCTGTAGGCTCCCTCACCATCTCTCCCTGATGAATTTTCAACTGAGGTGTGGGAGAGGAAGACTGCAGACCAGATTCAGCACCCAAAGGCTCTCCAGCGGTCCCGGACACAGGACAGGCTGGCCCAGGGGGTGATAAAGACTCTTGGCTCCTCTGAAGTTCCTGTCATTCAGGACAAACACAGGCACTGTTCATCAGAAAGGTTCTCTGAGGTTATCCTCAAAGACAGCGCCTCCCTAAGCCACTTAGTCTGTAGGATAAAGGAAACTTAATGATGGCAACTAATGAGAAGCCACTGCTAGCACAGTCAGGCCCCGTGATGCAGAAAGTCAACCAACATCAAGGGGGTCCTTCCCCATCAGGGTTTTCAAGAAGACTGTGCCATCCACAGTGGCACTGAACTTCACCAAACAGCACAATGCCTTTGTGTCAGTCTCCGAACAGACTCTGTCCAAGCATCCAACCTTCAAAAACCAACCCAGGGTAGCTGATGGAGAAGCCTCGACGTTACCATCTTCAAACCTGCGTGCAAAAATAAACTTGTCTTGCCCATCTCTAGCACAGAGCAGCAAATATCTTTTGAAAACTTACTCTACCCCACCCATCTGTAAAGAAGAAAAAATTCACCAAAATAATACTCCAAATACAGTATTCTCCTTCTGAGGAAGAAACGAACAGCACGTGATGTGTAATAACATCCTTTAGCACCTGTCATACAGAGAAACAACTCTGCTCTGGTAGGGGCACAGTAAGAACTGCTGCCACCATCACTCTATGCCATTGGCAAGGGCACCACCTATTGTCACGCTACCTGACATGTTCCACCAGCAGACACATTTAATTATGCTTTAATAATTTGAGCTAAAAAACTGTTTGTCTCAAGCAATTTTTTATTTTACCACACTACAGTTTTCAGTCTGAAAGTTCAAATAATTTTCCTAAGTAAGGACAGACTACAGTATCCTATTACTCTTATTTAAATAGGGAGAAAGACTCTCAGAAATCCCCAGGGTGCTTTTGAAGAGCAAACTCCCAGCTGGAAGCAGAGAGGCACTCAAGACTATCCCAGCACTCAGGAAAAAAGGGCACGAACTGAAACACAAGCTGGTGAGTCAGGATGGACTGTTTTAGCAAGGGTAGGAGTTAAGCTGCCCCAAGGCAGAAGGCAAGTCCAGCAGTGGTACCTCCACTTTAAAACATCACAATTTGAGAGACTAATGCCCAAGCTGGACCTTCAGCCACACTGCCAGAGCAGGCAGTCCTGTAAGTAAGGAGCACACAACCAATCAGACATTTACCAGTGCTGTGGTCTAATAACTGTGGCTCAGGATCAGCCACGTCAGATCTAAACTAGCATCTGCCAAGCTTTCATGTGTTCCCAAAACCTGTTTTCCCTGCTCTCTTGAACAGCTTATGAGTTAGGGCTTTGCTGTGGAAATGCACAAGCCTGACTTGTTTCTGCAGTCAACCCAAGCTGCAAGGCAATGAAGCCACAAGAATGATTTTGCAGGAGTCATCTTGGGTCACAGCAAGTTGTCCTGAAACTCAGCTAACAAAATAGGTTAGACTCCAGCCAGCACTTTGGTCTTAGGCGCCGTTCCACACTTTCAGGACAATACACAGGAAAATACCTGCACCTGACCAGAACAGGGCAGGCTTGGGAAAAGCCAGGGTTCCTAACTCTGTATCCACCATGGTACAGCGCTGTGCTTCCTCAGGATCCGGCCTCTCACTGCGCATGACCTAAGGGCTCTTGCCAAATGAGGTCTATCCAGAACACTTCTATCCCATTGTTCCAGCGGTCAGACCGGCCCCTCCCCTTGACATACACCACTGCTCTCACTCTCTCATTAGTAAATTGGCCTGGAATAGCATCTCTTCAGCTACTTCAGGCCAAAAAAAATCTGAAATCATGACCCTCGTTTTCAGTAATTTGAGCATTCAGCTCCCACTTGCAACACTGAAATTCAGGCCACAAATCTGTTCCTTTTTATGCCTGCAGATGGTTGCTTCATCTCCCTACAGATGGTATCCTGAAGCCAAGCAAGTGGCTTTCATGCAGAACTCCAAGACTACTATTTGAAAAAATTTGATGCAAGCTGAAACATAGTTTTCCAAGGAAAGACAGAAGGCTATACTTGTGGCAAAAATCCTTTATTAAACTAGATTTTGTAAATTCCTTTTCACATTAGAAATTCTAAATGCAAATTACAAAACTATTTCAGTAAAAAACAAAATTATAGTTAACAGCAAAAGTACAACTTTATACAAATAAAAAAATCATTTTTAAATTTTAATTTAAAAATAGAAATTTGTATCTTCCAATGTACTGGTCCTAACAGCTTTTACAATTGGTAGCTGCAATACTAGGTCTTTTCACGTGCATATTCACATATAGTAATTTAATCCTCTGCAGCGTTTATTTAGCTGAAATAGCATGAACAGTTGGGCTTTGGTTGGGTTTTGAGGGGGGATGTACCACATGATATTAAAAGCAAAAGCCAAAGTCATTAAGTATTGTCAAGGTATCCTGAAATATTTTTAAAAATACCATTTCTGCCCTAGTACTTTCACAATCAGCTGAAATGTTTTTCAACAGTCAGATTACTTCAGACAACTTTCTTCATTGCACCTCTGGCTTTTTTTTTTTACTCTAAGATCACTCATCAATGCTACACGAGCATTAATTTTGTATATTAAAAAATGATAATTTTCCTAAACTAAAACTTGGGATAACTATTAAAATGTTTTGTAAAAGAAGACACCAAAAGTCACATATTAAAGGCTACCATTTGTCACAAACACATGCTGTTGAAGAATAGACTAGAATAGAAAGTGGTACACAAAATAGGTATTTTAACAGTTGCACATTATTTCAGAGTGCTGGTGGCAATACTGCTATTTTAAGTATCTTAAAATTACAGAATTTACACAATACCTCAAGATTCTCAAGGATTCTCACCGATGTAACTGCAAGAGACATCAGAACGGCTGGAACTTCTAAAATGTAACCTACTTTGAGATACCATTTTGAAATAATTATATTTCAAAGAATTCACCCCAGAATACATTATAAAACCAGTCAGAGAAATACAAGAACTCCAGTGTTGTTTTTCTGGAATACTGGCAAGTAGCTGAAGGCATGGAGATCCTTACTGATGAAGCTACTTATTTTTGCTCTGTGCACTGATGTTCTGATCTATTCTGTATCCAGCTCAGCACAGCTTTTAAGCATGTGCTTGAGATCCTTCAGAGGATCATCCTATTTTCTCTGAGACAGAACTTCAATGCCTCATTTTGAGTTGCTGAACCTGACAGAGGCTCTGTCACTACTTTCAACAGAGGCAAGATGTTCTGCCAGTGTTAGGATTTTAAGTCATCATCTCCATCAAAGTTCACCTGGTAGTCAAACAACGTATGCTAGGTGAAAGCCCAATCTATACCAGGCAGGGCATTCAGAGTATGTTTGTGAACCTCAACCTATACCCCAAAGGTCAATGAAGAGAGGAAGAGAGAAAAATATTCCAAACTGCTCTTAAGCTGTGTATTTCTCTGCTGACTTTGACAGAATGAAGATAACAAATTCTCCTAGAACTGGGTAGAGCTGATTTTACCCTGAACATTTTTAATGTATTTATCCAAATAGGACTAAGAGATGAAAAAATAATATGGAAGGACACTGAAGCTCACCAGGAACAGCTCCTTTCTGAAAAGTCCTAGCCCACTTCCAGAGACTGTTTATGCACTTTTAATGTTTTAATCTCTTTTGTCCCCTTGATCTTGCACTTTTAGCTTGCAGTGGTAATTTTGAAAGAGGCTCAGGAAGTGGCGACTTCAAAAATACTCCTGATTAATTGGTCAGAGCATTTTCTGGGGAAGTGAGAGTCAAGTGCAATCATCATCATCCACTTGCTAAGCCAGAAGAAGGCAAAAAGCTGTGTTTCTCATCTCCAGGGTAAAACTGTCAACTAGATTATGATGAACAGATGGGCAAGACGACAACTTTTTCTGCTTGTCTTTTGAACTAAAATCTAAGCTGTCTCTGTCCATGTCGGGAATGGTGTGAATATGCTGAGCGAATCAGGCTGCCTCCCAAAACAACCAGAAGTGTTGGCACTTCCTTGTTTACAGGCACATCTCTGTAGGGCTTGGGCACCCAAGCAGCTCAACACACAACAGCCACCCAGGCCAACCAACAGGGACTATACTGCAAAGAGCTGTCCCAGAGAGCTGCAAATCTGTTTGTTATAAACAGCAGCACTAAGGAAAACCTGTTCAGGAGCAGAAGGAAGTTCCTTGGTCCAAAACAAAGATCTTGGCTCCGCTGAGACAATTCTAGCATTTGCAACCCTGTACAGCTGATAGTCTGAACTACCGTCTTGAGGCCAAGTGCCTAAATGGCATCTCAGTCCATTTCAAGCACTGTCAAAGAGGATGGAGTGTGGGCTTCACCACACAGGACATCATGCACTGGCAGAAACAGCTCTGCTGGTGCTGTTTGGGGACCACAGATCATTTGTATTTCACCCACTGGTGAGCAGAGCAGAAAGAAGGAAATAGAGAAAGGACACAATTCAGATGAACTAACTACCTACAAAAATTATAAAACTTATTACGGCAGTCTATTATTCTAGAAAGTCCCTTTGATTAAGTATTATTCAAGCTATTCTTCCACTTGAAATCACCAGGAAAAGATTACTGTATCTGTCGAAGCATGACAAACTCATTTTTAAGTCTACCATGCATCATATTCACTGTGTATGTATTAGAGTAAATACAGATACATTCAGGAAACATAATGTCTTTCAGCTTGTCAGCAACTTATACAGACACGTTTTCAAGTGAAACCTATTTCTGTGGACAGCTTTTCTCACAGAAGTTCTTTGTTTATTAGTACTCATGAATACAAATTGCAGAACTTGCACACACATATGGATTCATATACAAACTCTGTGTGCGTGTAGTTCCTGGAAAAAATTTACTGCAAAGTGGTTAATAGAAAACTCCTCACATTAATCCTTAATCTAGTAATATTACTCCTAATACACAACTCACACCTGTTCTGAAAAAGTCTTACAACAAAAATTCACATGCCTTTCAGGAGGCAAAGATGTAAATCAAAATAGCAATGCATTCTATAAGATATTTCTATTTATAAAGTGTTCTGATTGTTTACTGGAAACACTTGCCTAAGTACAGATGTTTCATTTTTGAAGGGTTTTGCTTGGGGTTTTTTTAATAGTGTTTTGGTTTTTTACACAGATATTTCTAGATACTGATGCAACACCACCAAAATCAGAATAACTTTTGTACTCCCAGATTTTCCAGTTAGGAAATTACTGCTGCAATATTAGCATTCACTTTGATGTTAAAAATACATTTAAAATGTCTCATGATCATATTTTCTACAAGGAAATCACTGAACAATACACAGAGAATGAAGACATCACTATTAGACACTTGTAAAGTGAAACAGTACTGCATTTGCTGCATTTAAAAAGCCACAAAGTAAGAAACAATTTTAATCCAGTAGGCGGATCTCCAGAAGAGACTGAACTACAGCATTGTGTCCTTCCCTCTGACAGATCACACTAAATCTGCCAAATTACCAAACACACAGCTGGCCTTAATGCACAGGCCTTACATCCACCTTCCTTCAATATCTGGAGAAGTTTAGAATGGAGTAAGGATAACAGAACTGGTCAACCCATCATAACATGACCACTAAAAAGACACCACACTTTTGAAGAAACCTGCAAATATTCAGCACTCAGATGTAACTGGATTTGAAATACCAGTAGTTGCCCAGTTTCAACCTCTCCTTTGCTCTTCTGAAGGGTTTAGCACAAAGTTCTGAATTACAAAATAACTTTGTACAAGGTAGTATGTTTTAAAAATACAGAAGCCACAGCAATCAAAATGTGTGGGGGTCAAAAGACAGGTTGGGTATGCTAAGAAGACAGTTATACTAAAAACTGTACCTTAACTTCCCTTAAAAACATCATATATTTCTCAGCAAAATTCTTAATCTGCATTTCTGAGACTTCAAATCCTTTCAAGTGTCTTCCTTTTGCAGGTTCAAAAAAGGATCTATTCCACACAAAAATTTATTGGAAACATACTGAAAAAACCACTTGCTGTAAATTGAGACCACTTCTAATAAAACAGCATCCTGTAAAACAGATTACAAAATACCAGTGCAGTTGCTCAAATCATGGGGGGGTTCTTCTGTTATCTGGCAGTCATCTGACACCTCAGTTTCTATATTCTTCTTTCCACAACTCCTCAATTCAGCATGACTTTCAGGCAGCCTGGTTTTATTTCTGTGAACCTAGGAAACAAGAAAAAGAGGCTTAAACACGTAAACTATATGCAATGCCATCGCCTTCAATTCTCATCAAACATATGGAAAGTGGTGAGGTTCTCAGTCAAGTATATGTGCATGTGAGAGTCAGGGAATCAGCATTATGTCCTCAGATGTGACACTGAAGGAGGATTTTACAGGGTCTGGAGGTATGAAGACCTGGAAACAGCAGAAACTAAGATGAAGATTTGAGGGAAAAAAAAGCTGCCCAATATTCTTGGTTATATTCATTCTGTTCTTCGATTCCTGCTCCCCTTTCATTCCCTCTTCTTTCAAAATGGATTTTCACCCTTGTATTCTGTGGAAGGTAAGAAGGAAATGGGAAGTCATTGCTATTTTGAGTCTTACCTTCATGCTCATCTTCCTACACTGCTCTATATAAAAGGCAGCAAACACACTGGTGCCAGCCTAGACTTGCTGAATTGCTATCCCTCACAAACTGAGCACAAATGCAAGTATTGAGAATCAATAAAAAGCAGGATTAACAACTTTTAACAGTAAAATTAGCAATCTTGAATGGAAATATGTAATTAAACTATCTCAGAGGAAAAGATCTAACATTTAATAGATGCTACACAACTGCACTGGATTTGTGCAACAACAGACTTAATTTAATCTGAAACAGCAGACCTGCCCTAATCTATGTAGTAGTTTAACAGCATTCTAAAACTAAACTTCAATTTTCAGTTAGTTAAATGTGGGTTAAGAAAAAAAATTTATCGGTAACAAAAATCTAAACTCACCTGAAGTTGTGGCTTGTGAGGTATCTGATAGCTGCTGGTCTGATGCGAGCGACTCCTCCCTGACTATGGCTTCCTCTTCCCGTGATAACGCTGAGATATGGTTTACCACCATTCTGCTGGTACTCTGCAACAGCAGGAATTGTAACGGTTAAGATTTTCCTCAGCAGACTTGGCATTCAGTATAACCCTTCCATGCATTCTTCTGAAAACTCTCACTAGTTATTTAGAGCTTTGTTTTCCCATGCTGGTAGGCATATTTTAGATACAAATAGCAATTTTTCCCCGTTTTGAGAAAGTCAAACTTTTAAAATCTAGATTGCTTTCAATATGCATATTGTGATCATCACAAAATCCTTCTAATTTCATAGAAGCTTTATGACTCTATGTTTCTGTCTTCTAGTATTCAACTGGAATCTACATCCTGTGATATAAATTTAAATTGCAAAATTAAAAGAGGTGGGTGTAATTTACTGAATTTTTAAGTGGTGTTTCTGTATTGTTTCATGTTTTATCTTAAATTAATGTGAATAAAGAAATAATATTTTATTGAATAAAGAAATTAAGAAGAAAGAAAATATAAATCCAGTTTTTGACACTTATATCACATTATGTGGACTACCTTCTGCTATGCTGGGGCATGGAAATCAACAGATCAACACATTCCGTGAGTTTTATTAGGGCACCTAGCCCTGATAATAAAAGAAATTGCTCTCTTCCCAGAGATAACAGCAACCTAAACTGATGAAGAGTTTGAAAAAGAGGAAAAAAAATAAACTAAACTGGATTCTCACAACAAGTCAAGATTTGCCAGTTTGGAATTATCAGTTCACGTGACTTCTTTCTTCAGCTACTCTGCCCCCCACCATAACTTTATTTAGATTTTATATTTATTTACTGTTAATTCTGCCTGCAAAAAAGTTCCCAGTATTGATCCTTTTCCCATGTATGTACAGTGAAATTAACTTTTTTTTTTTTTAGATTTAGGTGAATGGACTGAACAGAGAGCCCCTACTATCAATTTCAGGATTCCTCATTTAAGTGCAGTTCTGGAAATTTAGTTCTAAAAAGCATTAGGTTACACTTTAAATTACACAAATGTCATTGTAGGAATAGCACGAGATAATGGAATTTAATTATCTCTGATGCATATTGAAAGACAAGGGTTATCCAAGGCCCCACTGAACATTTTTATTTATACTCTGTGGAGTAGCTGATTTAAAACATCAGGTTTGTGCAGCAGTAACTTGCATAATAATAAATATTTCTTATAAAAGCATTCCCAGTGTGCTTAAATTTAGAGGGTAAATTAGTCATGCAGAAAATGTCTCTTTTTACAGCATGAACACTCATGAAGTATTTGAACACTTCACTATGAGAAAAAATGAGCCCTCAAGCAAAACTACATAAAATGACATTTCTGGAAGCAGCAGTATTCTGATCTCAAGATATAGTGCCAACAAACTGATACAGAAGTTTCTGAAAGGTAGCTCAAATCACACACTTTCATGTAGAAGTTGAAGACAATATTGTGGTTAAAATTCCAACACAGTAATTTTTCTTTTAAGATTATAAAACCAACATTGTTGTGACAAAGCAATGCAATGGTGACACATAAGTTTGCATCATCACCTCAGTTAAAAATGTCAGGAAGGATAGCCCAAGTATTCAATAATAATAAAAAAAGGATAAAACAGAAGGAAGAAGAAGGTTTACAAAGAAGCAGGGGGAGAGGGGCAAGACAGAAAGCAGCAAGAATCATTGTCATGTCAAAGGAAAACAATTCCATTGGGGTACTTTGAAAACAAGACAACACAAAGCCCAGTTGTTTTTAGCATACATGTTATTGAAGTACATTCAATCCCTCTAATATTGCCAAGTATCATGATTTCTTAATAGAAAATGCGAATAATTTTTAGGGGGCAAGAATTATTACCTAAACCCTACCTTCACTTTTTTCCTGCAGCACTCTGGACAACTGATTCACAGCTTCATCCACGTGGAGACCATGCAAATCTAGCACATTCATAGGCAGCAAGGAAGTATTTACTCTCTCAAAAATTTGCACAGCAGCAGCATGGTTGGCTTCTTTCATCTTCTGCTCATGAAGGCGACCCTTTATTCATAAGCACAGTGACTATTACACGCCGAGAAATAATCTAAGCTCCACACTGGTTTCAAAATGACAGCACTGTCAGGGTGCTTTTAGTTCAAGTTTGAAGCAGAAAATTTATAATTCTAGCAGAACTTCTGCAAGAGGCTCAGTGAGACCTACTCACAAGAAGATTTCATGAAATCTGTTTGTGAGAAACTACTCAAAGCTGGCACAAAGAAGACATTATAGCAAAAGCCTTACAAGGAGAAAAAAAAGGCAGAAAAGGCACAAAATCATAAGGTTATTACAAAAGCTAAAAAGTTACACTCCATGCTGAGTTGCAGGTTTATTTTTGTAACAACAGATTTTTATTTTCTGCAAGTATTTTGCTAAAAATTATAGTGAAACAGTTTCAGAGAAACTGCCCAACAGATAAGGAAAAACCTGCTGATTGTTGTATTTGAGGTTAATTCTTCTAAATGCAATCCCAAAATTTCAGACAAGACAAGGGTAAACACTTTTAATAGTTGCCTATTATCTCTCCTAATACTTGTAACATCTTTTATGACTGACAGGGTCAGTAAGTCCATTCTGGAGTGAGGGCAAGGAGCAGTACACAGTCAGTCACCTTACAGAGTGAACAAGTACCAACTCCTTCCTATGAACCTTGCAATGAAAATGTCTGACAGATTGAAGCAACAATTTATGTCCTTGAAGATCTGTAGGCAGAGTCTGAAAAGGAATGGAAGATTTAAGTCCAGGTATTGGACTGACAAAGGCTCAAGAGAACAAAAGTGACAGTCTGTCTTACACTTTCTTAAAATGGATCAGCTGAAGTGCATTAGTGTCAGACCCAAGACAGCAGCTCTATAACTCACTCGCAAAGGATTCCCAAGACAAAGGCCACCAAACATAAAGTATTTTTTATGAATAAAGGTAGCTTAGTTTGCCTTTTTATTACCTAAAAGAAAGTATATAATAAATAAATTTCAATAGATTTACAATAGATTGTATTTGTTCTTATGGATAAGAACAAAAGTAAGACAGGACTTGAAATGACATTTCTATTTAAAATCCTGCACACCTTTGTTTTGAATCTCTCAAAACTTCAAGAATATATGAATATAGAACATAAAAGGTTCATTATAAAGATTGATAATCAGTATTTCCTACATGCACAGTAACAATCTAAACATTTAAGAGTTATACCACTTGCCTGAAAGCTTTTTAATAAGCAAATTCAAGTTATTTATTATTACATTTTTGTTCTGTCATAACACAATTCAAAGTTTAAAATTAAATACTTCTACAATGTGAATTCTTGTGAAATTTTTATATGCTATTAGATCACGGAAAAACGACAGCCTTTGAAGATCTTTGTAACAGAATTTTTAAGAGTGGTGTCAATGGAAGGGTCTCCTGTGAAGGCACCAAGAAACCAGTGTAGAGGAACTTTGATTACAAGAACAGCTGATACTGAAAACCAGGAGTATGATCAACAGCACTGATCAGCACTACCCAAACTGGTACATACTAAGAAATGTGCCTGAATCAAGAGCAGAGCGCCTGTGCTCCAAGGCCAGAGCACACAAGACTGATCAGCAGCACATCTACACTCCATAACCAGATGTATCGTGAAAAGCATGACATACACACCTCATTTATCCCAACCCAAGACAGACTGTAGCCATAAAGATAGTCAGAATGAAGAAGTGAAGACAGCAGGCAGCAATCTTGCCCAAGATTTATGGAGGATGAAGCAAGTAAGATTCTGTGGCAAAAGATGACATCTTAATACCTGTCTGACTCCTATAAAGTACAGAAGATGTGTCTAAAAACAGTTCAGCACCAACATATACAGAGGATTCAAAAAACGTTGTTTGTAGTAGTGCACGTCATGCTCCAGTGAACCTGGCCAGACCACTTGGACACAAATCTTGGTGTTTACAAGTATGTGATGTGATGTGAGAGAGATCTAGGACAAAGGAGCATGTGTGACTAAGCACTAGACCTTTCATGAGGTCTTGCACCAAATTTGGTTATGTTAGCTTCCTGTGCCAATAACATTACTAGTGAAAGAGAATTTACTTGTGATCGTCAATATAACACACAGGGAACAGTGACCAAATTAATCAACTCTAGTAGGCATGATGTCTTCCTTATCACTTCCAATTCAGTGTTTAAGTACCTCCCTAAATTCAGACAAAAAGCACGATATTATTGTTTACCTGATGTGCATAAAATGCTGCCACAGGCTTCATACCCATGCGATAGGCCTCCCCAGCCTTCTTCAAACACTCCTGTCTCTTTTGCTGGTGACAAAAAGCTTCTGCTCTTAAATCATCATATTGTGGATACTCAAAGTCTTGAAACACTTCACTCAAAGAATCATCCTCTTCCTTACTTTTTTTTGCCTGTAGGAATTTGCATTGTTGACATTACAGATGCATTGTAGGGTGTTTTCATTAGCACAGTTTTAGCTATGTTTCTAACTATGATTTAAAAAAATATATAAATACCTTCTTCTCACGGTTCTTTGCAGCACTGTAGGAAGAAACAATTTCATTTTGCTGAATATTTTCTTGAGCTATAACTGTTTTTACAGGATCTGCCTCCAGAACACAGTTCAGAAACTGTTCAGTTTGTTCTAAAGAGTAGCTGTAAAGGACAAATAAAATCTGTGACTTTAGAAATATATTAATAGCTGCTATATTAATCTAAATTATTAAAAACCTTGATATTGTTACAGAAATATATTACAATGAAAATAAACACTGGAATATAATATTCCAGCTTATTACAGAAAGGCTTGCAGACTCCTTGTAGGGTATTACTGGCATCAACACACATGCAGTTTTGGTTGACTGAAACATAACTGAGGGGCACTTGAACATTAAAAGGAAAATGACATACTGAAGTAAATTTCATCCTACCTTAATCAAAGAGACATTAATAAATGCTGCTCTTTGGGCTGGGTAAGATAGTTCATCTTAAACCTTCTCTGGTCAGGGTTAGATAGTTCAAACTAATTTAAAGTTAGCTCAGTTTTCTGAAACCCTAATGAAGAAAAATCCTTGTATTTTTAGTCAAATTTTGTTATCAAATTTAATTAAGTAAGACATCAGTTGCCATCAGCTTTCTAATAAGCTCCTTTTCTTCTTTACTCTTGCTGTTTAGTAAGCTAACAAGAGCAGACTGATCAAAAGTAAAGACAGATTTTGGGAAAGGCAACACTATGAAGGCAATTTAGAATGTGAAAAACAAGATGGTGAAATGTTTTGAGTTATAGAAAAGGATGAAGGATATATTTTAAACAGGAAAGATTTTTATAACAACCTGGACAGGCAACATGACTGACAAGTAGGTATGCAAACCCATATGTAGAGACTGACGTTCAAATGGCCACGGATGAAAAAAGATGTTTCTCTTGGGAAAAAAGTTCACTTCTCAGAAACTTGGATTTATGAAGGTAGACACATATCCCGGAAATATAATTCAGAAGAGAGAAAGAGAATGGCAGCAGGAAGAGAGGAAGAGATGGCTCGTTCCTTCAGAGCTGCTGTAGTAATCAGGAAAGCACTCACAGGTAACATCAGGTGATGGTAGTGTTTCCTCTTGGGCAGATGCCATTTTCTGGGAACCTACTATTACCACACCCACCAATTTCTTCCACTAGATTTAAACCTCAGCTCTAGAGAAAATATGCAGTTCCACTGACAGTCAGTCAGTGGTCAATAGGCAGAGACATTCTTCTCCCAGTGAAAGAAACTGTCTATTCCCCCCTAAAAAGAAATGAGCCTAAACTGAGAATTTTTATACCCTTTTTGCCTTTAAGACCAGCTAGTTTTGCCTTTGTTTAGACTAACAGAAAGCATTAGTTTGGAAAAAGCCATTCTTTAGCAGTATCTTAACTCTCAATATTTTTGACTGTAACTGTTACTGAGTACCATTTTTACAAAGAAGTAGAAACATTTCTTACTTGTTGTCCCTGAAGACATCCATTAAGAAATTTTGATTAATAGTTGGAAACATCTCAAAAAGTTGCTTCTCCTTTAGTTTAGCAGCACAGTCTTTTCTAGCTGTAGAAGGAACACGATTCTACCCAGAAGACAAAAGAAATATATTACAAGTTCTTGATTAGAACAAAATACAATAAAGGTGGAGCCAATCCAACTTTACCATTATTTGTTACAATTTTAAAAGTATCTACTCAGTTGGTATGCATCCACAGCAATGACAACATGACATATCAGCCTGCCACACTGATCAGCATAAACTAAGGACAGGTGAGTTGTATTATATACCACTGCAGTACTCTGCAGTCTTTTGAAGTATTGCTCCGTCATAAGTTGGACAAAGCAAAAGGAGGATTTTTTAGCAGGGATTTATTCCCTGCTAGTCCATCTAGTCCAGTGCTAAACTTGTGCAAAGTTCACCTCTCTTCTCTATACTGAGGGCCTGGGGCTGAAACAACACTGTATTATTAAGCAGCATAAACAATTTTGGTCTGGTGTATCTGAAGCTGTGTCTGTAATAAATATTCTAATTTGTGAAGTCATCTGAGAAGATGACATAATTATAGCCTAGAATAAACTGATCATTCCAATATTCAGAGTTTTTTTAAAAAAGGAAAAAAGTGGTCAAAATAAAGCCAAGCTCCATGAATCCAAACTGAAAATAAAGCTGTGGTCATGACAGTAGTTGTTATCAGTAGGGCACATACATGCAGTTCAAAGAAAGGATCCACAAGCCATTTTCAAAGTATAGGCTAATCCATCCAACTTTCTACACCAGTTCAAAGCTCCTCTGCTTTAGGACAGCTGCTTATCAAGAGACTATTACAAATAAGAAAGCTTGTTCTGAACATCGGTGGGGCAGTAGAGGGCAGTATCAGGCACAAGCCAAACAGGCAGGGTACAGGAACTCTCTGTCGAAAACAAAGAACTAGTAAAAATCTTTTAAAGATTTACTGTTTTCTGAGAAGTGGGTACAGAAACTTAAGTTTGAGATTACCCTCAAGTACTTATTTTAATGTCTCATCTGTTAGGAACGTTGTGGGTTCTCTTTACAAAAAAAATACTAAAACCAATTCAGTACACTTCTAAACAAACAAGGCATGGAGCCAACTAAAAACTTTTTTCGGTATTGCTGTCACAATAAAAAGCATGGAAGATCACACTGATCTTTGGTTTTAGCTGAGCAATCAAAAAACAATCCAACCAAACACAAATGCTAACCTGTATAGTGAAATACAGCACGATCTGTTTGTGAAACAATCAAAATATTACAGTGAAACAATCAAAATATTACATTCTAAACGAGACTGTATTTTTCAAACAGAACCATCTACCACAAGCAAACTCCTGTATCACAGAAATCAACACTACTAATTGGCATTGGCATTTGTCTCACAAATTCAAGCTGTAATCAGCAGCACAAGGCTGAGTCACCAAATAAGACATACTCTATTTCACTAACAGTAATGAATCTAAACAGCATTAAAAAACTGGTGCTATCCATACCAGGTCCTGTCTCTCCTGCATCGCTATTTCTTCAGAAATTATTTGCCTGAGAGAAACTTTCTGAATCTGAGCATTCCAGTGATCCATAAATGGAAAAACGTCTGATGTTGCTGGGGTTTTCGTCTGTGTATCATTAGACATGTCTGCAGCCCAGCTCGTTTTTTTCTTCTGTATTTTACTGTCTGCATTCTGAGATAACAGCACTTCTGAGTCATCTGTATCTATCCGCTGAATCACTGTAGGACATTCAAAAGTAATAAAAGTAGGGTGACAAAACACTTATTAGCTTATATATACATGCAATGCCAAAATAATTAAGACAAGTTCTTCAACCTATACAGTTCGAGTTTTGTTAAAACAAGATTATTAATGCTAAAACAGAAACCAACACATTGCTTTCACCTTCTGCACTTCCATTTTCCAAAGACTGTCTGATCATCTTTATCTATTTCGTGAAACAAAAGAAAACCATCAGACTTCCTCAAGAAATTTTCAAGTGCTAAGACATATCTTACAGCTATAAACAACCTTGCACATACATTAGGTGGGGGGTTGTTTGCTTTCATAAAAGAATCATTGACTCGTATATTTACTTGCCTTTCTTCTACAACTTAAGGACAGATGCTTAACAGTCTGGTTTTATGCCTCTACAAGTTAATGGCAACAGCATTGTTTGGCCACTGAGTGAAGAGTTTGCACCCACACTGCAGTTCAAATCTGCAGGAGGGTTCTGCCATAGAGGGACATTTCTTGTGGGAGCCAAATGAAAACCAGACTGCAAAAGATGTTAACATTTTTTGAACAAGGCATCCATCTTCCTGCTAAAATCACCTCTGACAAGACCAACATGTGAATGTTGTATTCTCGACCTCTCTTTCTCACCTGCAGAAATCTTACTCTGCTAGTAATTCTCTGGCTGCTCCTTTTCTTGCCACAAAGATTACAGAAGTCCTACCAAACAGCTGTCTGCTTCAGCTAGAGCTTCTCTAAGTTTTCTGAATGACACAAAATTATAGGCTTTATCTGGAACTAGTGATTCTGCTTACAATTAACTTCCCTCCCCTCCCCCACACCCCCATAAGAGATTGGTAAATGGATCCAAAGGCAATAAAGTTTAGCTTAATAAATAAGTTCATCATTTTTCAACAGATGGAGTATTTGCAACCTTAAGTTTCAAATAATTAAATATTTTTATACTGGAAAACTAAGTATTTTTACACTTAAGAGAAATACACAACATACCTTCTGCAGACAACTTACATGATTCATCTCTCCTCTGACGCTTCTAAATAAAAATAGTAAAATCATGAATGTTATAAGTTATGAATTTTTGCAGGAAAACTTTGCAAGTGTTAGCTTCTAATTAAAGCAGTTTCAAAATAAGGTCTCACAGTACTTCTCAAAGATTAGTATTTTACAAGAAATATATTTAGGAAAAATAATTATGAAGTGAAATATATAAGCTAGAATTATCTTTCTGAAAACACATCAAACCAGAGAAACATGCCCCACTGCTAAGACTTCATATCCTTAATTATATAAACCAAACAAAAATTTTGCCAAAAGGCATTCCGAGTTTCATAAAGCTGTGAAGGAACACAGGTTAGAGAACTCATCTCAATTACTGCACACAGAGATGTTTTGTATAGAGAATAATTCATAAAAGAATTCTTTTTACAGGTCAAAAAAACAATAAGCATTTTTGGCCAGTGGAATTTTTCATCAATCTTGTAGTGAAATTGTGCACTACGATCCTTCCTTTTTAAGAATCTTGTTTTCATGATGGGGCACTCATGACATCCCTTAAAATGTCTTTCAATAGTTCCAATGATTATGACATACTGATATATTCCACACATTTTACAAACTACTATTATATTTTATCACTGTTCTTGCAAAGATAACACCTTTAGACCAAGACATACACAGACAAACGGTCTGACAAAACACAGTCATGCCACATCATATCATAAGCAAGAAATCTACTGACCAGAATAGATTCTTTCCATTTTTCATGAATCACTTTTGCCAAATTCAGATCAATATGAACCACACAATCCTCAACAGTTAGTGATCCTTGTGGAACAGAGAATATATTCATTAAAAGCATTTCTATAAAACTTATGTAAGCAATTAAAGTACAGTAGCCTAGACTTACTAATTTTAACTCTGGAGATTCTACATAAACTTGTCATGCCTGAAAAAAAATTCTAAACAAAAAAAGCATTCCACAGAAATTGTTTTCGGGTGTTCAGAAGCTCCAAAAGGGTAGGAAAGAAACAAGTTAACATTACTGTATATCGTGGAAATATGACTACCTGGATTTTTCCTCCTGTTTTCTGTTTTTCTAGCAGACCCTTCTTTTACAAAGCCATTGTTAATTGAAAACAACAGGTTCATTCATGAAACTGTGATTCCCCCTATTCCATTTCAATCCAGATGGCAACTGTTTTTCTGTACGACATACCCACCACAGCCCAACAGCAGTCACATCCCTCCTTTCCAACACGCAAACTCAGAAAAACAAACTCCAAGCATCCCCCTAACTCTAAAGGAAAGGGCAGAAATTATCATGGTATCATAATAAAAGTTCTTTTTACTTAGAAGGGTGTTTCTCACCCTTTTAAAAATAAAAAAAACAAGAAGTATGTACGTGTCAAATAAAAATATAGGGCATATTTCAGACACAATAAAACACTCTTCTGCTATAAAAGACGCACTTTTTTTTTTGAGGAAGTAGGCATGTAAGGCAAAGAGGCCTGCAAGCAAACCCACCAATAAATGAGGTATCCAGGGTTTCACATCAAGTAATCTTCAAGATGAAAGACGGAAACGAGAAAAAAAAGGAAAAAGTGGGGGAAAAAGAGAGAAAAACATCAAGCTGTATATTCCTTCTGTTTTCTTTTTTCCTTTTTCTATCATCCTTTAACTTTTGAGATGCATGTTCAAGCTGCTTATGGCTTCCTTAACCATAATCTTCCAGCAGACTGGTCTGTTGTCATCTTTTAAGTACACAGCCACACTTCATCTCCCTTAACCATTCATTTTCTTGTTCCCCAACTTAACTGATGCCTAAAGGTTTTTTCCCTTCCTTCTTTCCTAGTCAGCCACAATTGGCATATTCCTTATCAACTAAATATCTCTTCAGAGTTTGAATATAAGCTCAAAGGCTTGTTGCTCAGAATGCAAATAAGTCAATATATTTTCTTTTTATTTTGAAGTATGTGCATGTACAAAAAGACAAAGGCAGAAGGTAGCACTACTGCACTTGTATTTTATGTCATGCTTAGTGCAGTTTCACTTCTGCCTTAACAACAGCAACCAACAGTATAATGAAGAATTATGGCAATCTATTCCCTAAAAATCAAGCATGAAGGAAAAAATGCACAGGCAAAGAAAGAAAGGTTTCCTACCCAAGTAAGTTTTTTTTCATAAAAACATGTCTCTAATTCCATCATACCTGCATCAATGCCAACAGGTCCAAATATCTCTTTCAGCTGGAGTGCCAGTTCAGGAGGCAATGTTAATTCTAGGCAATCTATATTGAAGGCTGCATGTGATGCTGGTATAGGGTTTTGTCTCTTGGCTTTAGTTCCAGCCCAGTTTGGAGTTTCAATTTCTTCTTTACCACGTATCTCCGTGGAACTCTCCTGAGTTTCTTTATCCATCTCCAGTTCTTTATTGCTCCTAGGATCAACCAGAGGTGCATGATCCATTTCCAGTAACAAACCAGTCCCTTTGGAATTTTCTGCATTGCTTTCTGAAGGATTACTGTCACTTTCATTATTTAATTCAAATTTCAAATTGGCAGAAGTTGTGTTAGAATCATGAGGCAAACCTGCATCAAGTTGTGAAAGTGATGGCTTATTTACATCTTCAAGAGGACTCTCACTCTCTCCCTTCTGCTTTCCTGAAATGGACAGCTCAATGACTCCTGCTGCTGAGTTGCTCGTTTCAGTTCTGGGGGCTGAATCCACAGAATTTTTCAGTTCCACTGAATTATCCAATGAGGTAGCAGTGAATGAATCAGACACATCAGCACTTGTCACAGCTGTCTTGGTAGCCCTACATTCCGCAATGCTGAGTGATGAGTTCTTGCCTTCTGAAGCCTCAAAGATATCACCAGCCCCAAGTACTTGTGGGATTTGTTTGAAGTCTTTGAGATTCTCATCATAGTTTGTACCTGCCTTGAAATCAAGGTCTGCAACCACTGGCTCAGTTTCACTTACCTGAAAGCATTCAGTATCAACAGCTTTACGTAACTTTTCATCAGAGTCTAACAGCAGACCTGTGGCCCAGTCTATGTCTTTGTTACATCTTTCACATAGATCTTTCAGAGCTTCAAATGAAACAGACTCAAAGAGCTTACAGAGCCTATCTAGTTCTTCAGACTCATCAATATTGATAAGCTCACTTTCCTCCACAAATGTACTTTTATCATATGTAACTCGATAGGGTATTTTTTCCTGAGAATCTGAGGCATTATCTATCTCTTTGGGTTTGAAACCATCTAACCTGCCATGCAATACTTTTGTTGTCTCAGGAAAAAGCATTTTCTTTTCTAATCTCCACAGGAGAGCAAAGTCCTGTGATTCAGTCTGTGAATGGCTACTTTTTTGCCTGCCTAAGTTTGTGTCCTGTTTCTCTTCTGCTGCATCAAGTTTAGATAAGTGGTCCTCTTCTCTGGGATGCAGCAAGCTGCTGTTTGTAAAAGTGAGAGCTAATTTGTGATGTTTCCTTGTTCTCTTAGTTTCCTGGATTTTTTCCTCACTTACTGTTTCACTAACTACTATTTCCTCTTGGTGCATAGGCAAACTTCTTGTATCTTGCTGCTCTTCAGTGTTCACAGGTGACTCATGAATCACATGTACAGTTTCAAGAGCATTCATATTAGTGTCACCTTCAGTATTTCTATCTTTATCAGACAGATTTAAATTTGTCTTTCTCATTCTCCTTGACCTTTGTTGTCTCTGTTCTAATGAGACTGAGACAGGCCAATGTCCTAACATTTGCAGTTCTGCTGTAACTTTATCTGAACTAACAGAGTAACAGCTATAGGGTGGATTTTCTTCCTCATGTCCTTTCTCAACATTACATGTCTCAGGCAGGCCCACTTGCTCTTTACCTATCTCAGAATGCTGCTGACTGGGAGTTTCACCTTCCCTATCACTCTTCAGAGGAGATTTTTCTAGTCTTCTAGATCTTTTGACTCTCTGTCCCATTGTTTGTTCCAGGGGCCAGTCACCCAGAAAGTTTAGTAGTTCTGGTTTTCCTGATGTGTCAAAAGCCAAACTGCTTGGTTCCACTGTGTTACTAGTTTGTGTCGATTTTGGTTCCATACATATTTCGTCCGATTGCTCAACTGCAGTTTGAACTTTGAGAATGTTGTTATCACTGTGTTCCTCAGTTCCACCTGTGTGTAAGTTCACAGTCTCTTCAGCTGGGATCACATCAACCTTATCCATTTCTGTTTCAGTATTTTCTTCTATTTTTAATCCCTTTTCTTCTTTCTTCTCCAAGGGCGGCTCTTTTTTGATGCAATCTGATAAATTAACTTCCAAGTCATCTTGAACAGTGCTGTTCTTGGAATTGTGTTCCTCTGAGTTATTTTCCATTTCTTTTTCCTCTTTCTGAAAATGCTCAGGATCACAACTACTTTCTAATGTTAGAGAAGTACCAGGAGAAGTTTTATCAACTTCAGCTAACTCAAGAGGCTCCACCTCAGAAGCAAAGCATTCGTTTTCCTTTACATCAGAATGTGCCTCTCTCTTTCTGAAAGACAAATTGGAATGAAATATAAACCCATTTCAAACCTTCTTAAAGCATTTGTCCACATTTTAAACTCCAGTTAGAACTACAGAATTTAATCTAGTTACACTTCTAGTGAGAGAAAAACAAATTTATGACTTAGCTGTAACTCCAGCAACTCCTCAATAAAAAAGGAGCAAAGCAAAGATGAACGTTCTTTGGTAAGTATCCCCTTCTTACTAGAGCACAGGGCTAAGAACACTTTCTCAGGAGTCAATCTCCCCTCCCATCTCATGTCCAGCGTTCAGTTTTGTATCAAAGCACTCTGCTGCCAGACATTTCCTCATTCAGATCAGCAAGTCTGGTAAATACACTTTTACCTCATGACTGTTGCTCTCTCCTGTTGGCTTAATGCTAAAGACAGTCTAGACATAACTAAGAGAGAATGTGCCTTTTCTTGTCAAACTGTTTTTCACAATCAACTACATTCTGTTTATTATCATTTCAAATACATCACACATGCAAAATGTAAGTGAAATAATAACTGAAATAAAATCTGATTTCCCATGTGCCCTAGTTTTGGCCAGAACCTGGAGGTTATTCTATACCACCTCACGTCATTGCTGAAGCAGGAATGGGAAGAGGAAGGGGGAGCGAACGAGCAGCGCATGGTTTGGGACAGTCTCAGTGGGGGCACTGAACGGGGGAGCACCATTCCTGAGCCACGACACTGCATTACAATGCACAGCACAATCCAGACTGGCAACTACACAACAGTTGTGGATACAACCAACGGAAACCTAGAAAAGTTTAAACTGAATATACTGAAGAGCAAGTAGGTAACCTGTTACTACTGCACAGAGAATCCACCTTCTACCACAAAGATATAATCTAGTATCAACATACAAATTCAGAAACAGTAATTTGCTCTCATTTGGGACTACATTCTTCTAAAAAGCAATTTATAGATTTTAAGTGCTTTTTATCTATAACACACATCCAATAATACATTTCTAAGATAACAGAAAGTAAGTCAAGATTGGCTTCTTGAAAAATAACACAGCCATAACGGGAGGCTTTCAAAAGCACTGGAAAGTTGACTATATCCCTTGACTGCTCATTTTTGAAAATCCTGAAATTCTTAAAAATTAAAGAAACTATGTAGGGATTTTTTTGTTACTGGACTATCTTTTTTAATGCATTCACCGTCTGACACTATTACCCAGGTTTTGTGCTAAGAAGCTAAAAGGCTACATTTTTAGCCTTTTATTTGATGCTACAAAGCTAGTGAAAGAATCTAACCTCTGGCTTTCCTCCTGACAAGGATCTTCACTCCAACCAGCAGCTTCTGATTTGTCTGGAACTGAAGAATCCAATATTGTTCCAACAGTAAGGCAGCGTTCATACCGTTCCAACATTCTTTTAATCTTTTCTTTAGATACACCATGAATGTTTCTCCTATGAATTGAAAACAAAACAACAAAAAAAAGAAGACATATCTCAGATTTGTGCATTACAATGATCGAAGAGAAGAATTTAATAATAATTTAATAAATTTATAGCAAGACTAACCAAAGAATTCAGGGAGCCAGAAAAAAAGCTCTGAAACAGCAATTCTTTCTGAATCAGCGCACTAAGGAGTTCCAAACAGGATACATCAGACAAATTGCTGCTCCACTTCTCCACTCCATCTGGTCTCCCTGTACTACAGTTGGATATTTTGCATAGTACTAAAATCTAAAAGTGTATGTAATGCATCTTCTTCAAATAAGTTTCAGAAAACACACTATATCAGATCCTGACAGCGATGCAGGATATCAAACTGGGTACAGAAGGCTTCTGAATTGAGTCTTCTTTCTTTGGTTTTGCTAAACTAAGAACTTGTTGAGCCTTGAAGAAAACCTATTTACCTATTATTCCTGACACCCTTTGGCCAGAAATTTTCACTAACTCTGTTAAGCACCAGCTAGCACTGTGTTCTGCTGCAGTTCCACCTAGAACAAGTGAATCCTGCCAAGCACAGTGAAAGAGAAATTGAAAATACAGAAGAAAAGGTTTGACTTTTATTTTAAGAAGGAAAATAATCTACCTTACCTCACTTAAAAAGCAGCCAACCTTAAACTACACATGCAAAATCAGATGACAACAGATACCATAAAATCACAAAATAACTTTTGTTGAAAGGGACCTTTGGAAGTCACATACTTCAGTCTTCTACTCAGAAGAAGTACAGCCAGATCAGGTTGCCCAGAGGTTTGTCATTTCCAATTTTGAATATCCAAAATGACAGTCTACAAACTCCCTGGGCAAACTCTTTCAGTAACTAACCACCTTCAAAGTAAATGTTGGGATTTTTTCTTTTATGCAATCAAAAGTTCCAGCTTGATGATGTTTGTTTTGTCCTATCCCTGCACAGTTCTTTTTAGTCTTCTCTATAACCTTTCAAAAGGTAGCTGAAAACAACAATATCATTCTTCTTCAATTATCTTTTCTTAAGGCTGAATAAACTACTCTTGCTCAGTTTTGAATCACATGCAAATTTGCTAAGAGTACACTCTGTCCCAGCATCCAAGTCATAAAAAGGACATTAAATAGCTGCAGTCCCTCCCCAGAGGGACTTAAACGGTCACTTTGGACAGTGATCATAACATTTGAACCTGGCATCTAGCCAATCTTCTCATTATTTTCTTATGTTTTATTATTCACTCACATTGGGTTTATGTCTTGGCTATTTCAGCCCTAAGCAATAAAGGTCCTGCTAAAGAAGAGCTAAGCAACAATGGTGATGCACAGAGGTTTGTTCCTTTCAAGCTATGACATGCTGATTGCCCTAAATTCAGTGACAGCAGAAACACTTCAACTAAAGCAACAGACCAGGATGCAAAAACAGCCTGAGCCTGACATAATTTTTGCAACCTCAAGAACCCAAAGGAGCAGTCAGTATACCTTAAATGCAAAGAACTTTAATAATGAAAACATCACAGTGTCTACTGCTAACAGTACCTTTTGCATGTAACTAAAGTGACAAAAGATCTTATAACATATACAAAAGTCTACAAAGTATCATTAAAAAAATGAAACTAAAAAGCTACTTATTATTACAGAAATTTTGACAGATACCTTGCTACTTCACTAGCCATTGTACTAAGCGATACCTTTTTTAAAATCATAGCTTACACTGTCTAATATGTTATTTTCCTTTACATTCTTACCTTTCAAGTTCTTTTGGTTTAAACTTCCACCATGTGTCTGGTTCTCGGAACATTACTTTGTATTTGAACTGCTGAGCCTGAATAAAAGAGATATGAAACAGAACAAGCCACATCACCCATTTCTTATTTCAATGACAAAGCACACAATATGCATAGCTTGCTTCTTCAAAGCTGTTTTTTGTATTTTTTGATACCTATTAAACATTTGGAATAACACTTTTGTTCAGTGTTGCACTTTGGTGTATATAAACTGAGATTTTTAAAATCATGTGTACGTATCTCTCACTGTAAAATTAAATGTGTGCGCCATGTTGTGTCTTCTCTGAGACAAGACTGCAAAATATCTCCTCTTTCCAGATACGGCATGCACATGTCTACACAGCCTCTCCAAGACAGAGGGAAGCTCACAGCTTACATTCAGAGCTGACCGGATATGAACCAGCTCCGAAACAAGCAATTCAGATACATTAACACAGCTATTGTGGACAGCCTTCCTGCCACACGGGAAACTTGAGCAAGCTGCAAGTAAATGGTTCCTATGTAGTTCAGTCTCATCATGACGGAAAAGGAGCCTAAAGTCTAATCATGAGATACGCTGCAAGTACTGTGCCATTTCTCCCCATTCCTGTTTGCAGAAAAAATTCTTATCACCATACCAAACACTGCACTTCTGGAAGAACTCTTGTTGCATCTTTATTTCAGTACACAGCAAAATGAAAGATGTAACCTATGAAAGAACTGCTAATCTGACAACTGTTAATAAATGCAAGGGTAACAAAATAAACATTTTATTAACAAAAATTATCTGTGTTAAAGTCTCACTGTTCGTGAATTCATTACCACATGCAGCATATGTAGAGTATCTGCTCAAAAACTGTCAATTACATGTACTACACTCTCTTACCTGTTTCTGTAACAGGTAAGCAGAAATCCCAGATCTATGTTATAATACTTTTTCCAGTACATTATTTCAGTTAATCAGAACCAATATCATGAAATAATGCTGCTCTAACTACCAACCAATATGGTCAATGATCAATAGCAAAATATTGCTATTGATATAGGTCTAGACTCTAAAAGTGCTGATGCCCATTTAGAAACTATTAAGTGAAAAGGTGGGATCACTTCAACAAAAATTATTGAGTAAATCTGCATAACTTCAAGCAAGCTAGCAATATTTGGTAACTCTAGCCTACCAACCGTAGAGGTATGTGCCTCTACATCATATTTAGGATAAAAGTGAGTTTTCAAGTTTCACAGAGCATCACACATTACTCATTCATTAGTGTTGATTACATTTTTGAAGTAGGTTCTAATTTAACTGATCATATAAAAGAGGAACAAAATTCAGTTTCCTCAACAATATTTACTTTTGGCCCCAAGAACAAAGCACTTGGCTTTGGCTTTTGGTAACTAGGCCAGGTTAATGCTCAGATACCCACACAACACGACACTGGATAACGTGATTCCATGCAACACTTTTTTTTTTTACTCCAGACTTCCTTCTGGAATAGCAGCTAGACTGAGAAAGACACTCCCATTTTAAAACATATGTTGTTGCCATGCCAGTCAATAATCTCTTCACACTGGTCAAATTGTAATACTAACCAAAATAACATAAGGCTTCATCTCCCATGCTTGTATGTTTGTGTTGTCTATTATTATAGGAGAGATTCTCATTTCAAATGCTTCTTTAGCTGAAAAATACACATGTACAAAACAATGTGATAATTTCGTTACATTCACAGTTAATTTCATTACAATAGGGTGAACATAATATTAATACTCATTCTCTAAAGTTGTTGTATTTTTACATAGATAATCCATAGTGATTAACCACTGTGTGAAGAACTCTTGCCATAGGTTGATCTGTTTCAAGGCCCTCTATTTCAGAAATCCCCCCCTCATATGTAAAGCTACTGAGATATGGCATTAGCATTTGAATTAACGTATGTATGATAATCAAGGAATGAAAATGCAGATGTAAAATGCACCAAGATGACTAATCAATCAGTAAATTAAACTAAAAAAACTACATGATCACCTTAAAGTGGACTTCTTTGTTGCATACAAAATTCTTGGCTTTATAACAGTCTTAAGATTAGTCCACTCTGTAAACTGTATAAAATATGAAAAACCAAAAGAATTATTGTAATTTAAATACACAATAATGAAATGTATAGAATCACTAGCTTTGAGACACAGCACCATGTTTCTATAGCCATGTTACAATGTGTCTGAACAATCACAGTTCTTGCTGAATCTGACATTTATTAATTAATTTCTCCACTGGTAGAAATTTGACAGCAGAAAAGAGATCGTGGTTCAAATTTAGAAAGTAAAAGCTTAAAAGGAATTGTTCAGTGGTGAGTTTAGCACAGGTCACTGTCAAAACACCCCCCACCCAATTATGAAAAGGGGAAAAAATAATTTATTCTGTCTTGCTCTTATAATTTTGTTTAAATTTGACAACAATTTAGTGTACAAGAGAAAAAAAAGATAATGAAGAGCAGGAAGATATCTGTGTATTATTTGTATCCTCATTACTTACTGCATATGCATATTATGGATCATCTCAGAAGTAATATTTCTGGGAGATGGTGTAGGTAACCACTCCAGAAGTGGGTCACTACCCAAAATACATACCATGATAAAGTCTGAGGACAAAACATACTCTTGACAAAGACACTGGCATTTCTAATTGCAAAACACACAATGAAGAGATGACTTCTGAGTTTGTGCTCTTATTCTTTTTCCACACATATTAAAAAGTACTTCTGTGATGGGATAAATGCTCGTCACGTAACACAGGCCTCACAAGACAGGCAGATTTTTAAACAGCACACAAGCACTGAACTGTAAATCCCTTATTTATACCTCACCTCGTTTCCTGTTCCAGTCATGTGCTTCCCCTAAGCAATCAGGATCATACTGGTATTGTCCATGTTTGTAAAAGTAATCATCAGTACTAAGAATGATTCCACCTGGGTTATCCTCAAGCAAATTCCTGTGAAAGATCAAGAAATAAACAGCTTTTTCCCCTTCTCCTCCCAGGCTCCAATATCTACTACCATACATACTTTTTTTTAGTCTGTGGCACAAAACCAAAATTATTTGGAATGGAAGCAGCAGATTTAGGTAAGAGGAGAAAAAAAAAAAATCAACCTCCAAGTAAATATCATCTATAATAATTTCCCCCCTTTTTTTTCCCAAAGGCTGAGGATTATCTAAGGGAGAGAGCTGGTACAGTTTCCCTGCAAGTCTCTCATTTCAAAACAACAAGGGAGGTATTTTTCCATCTACATGTAGTGACATACTTTCACACTGACAAATACCCTGTCTTAATTGCATCAGATGTTTCAGGTGTCAGCCAAAGGAGTCAAAGTTCAATCTAGGCTTTTAGAGAGTAAGGAAAGAAATCAAGAATTCCCCCCAAGAAGCCTCACATATACTATTTATACAAAGTTGCACAGTGAAAGGGGAGTTTCTGCCTGTAAAGAGTTGGCAGATTTCCATCAATGTTATTCGAAGGAAATACTCGAAATAAACTGGGACAGAAATAATACAGCAGGCCTAACACTATAGCAAATGATGCTCTGCTGACGAACTCCGTTGTTCAGTGATAGAAGTTAAAGCTCATCACTTCTATTTCAGTTTCCACTAGAGGTCAAGGACCTGCAAGCAACTCGGCTCTCAGCAATTATTATTACTCATTACACTGCATGTACTGTGTAGCTGGCAATTTGGGTTTACGCGTAACTATTTACAAGTGTCAGAAATTTGTCTCTGCCTATGCTAAATCCTGTACACAATTAAGCAATTTTTTTAGAAGCTCACAATATAAATGTTCTACCTTGCCAAATAGGATTTTCCTGATCCTGGAACACCTCTGAGAAGAACAAGTACTTGACCTATAAGATGCATCTTTTTTCTCATCATGTGACAAACACGTGGTTGCTGTGCTTGCGAGAGGGTCAATTTTGAGTTTCTATCTTGATTTCCCCATACCTTCAGAGAAGGGTTGCCATCCCAGGCATTTGAAACCACTGGGGAGGAAAGAAAAAGTCCTTTTTCCGAAGTTCTACAGTCAGAAACAGGTCTCCACTGCCCTGGACTGGCAGCCACAGGAATTACAAAGCTGTGACTTCCACTGGATGGATAAAACACGGGAGCCATGAGATTCCAGTGTTGCTGAGACTGACCTGATGGTGTAGAAAAATTTAAGTTATAACCCTGCTGAGTTTGCTGAGTATCTGCAGGCTTTTGTGTTTTGAAACTGGATGTTTCAGGAGAGACATATGCCTCTGGAAGAGAAGCGGTCTGGTAGCTGCTAAAGGCAGTCACTGCATCTTCGTGTTGTTCCAGGCACCTTGAATTAGGATCTCCTGTAACAGCTACTCCAAGTTCCACAGGTCTTTGGGAGGACTCAACAGAAGTAGCAATCACACTACTTTGATCCAAAAGAGTATCTTGTGTCTGATCAGAATTTTCAGATGATATTTCTCCATTTGATTGTTTATATAGTTCTGAAGCTACATGTTGCACATGTATTTCCATAAAATCAGAATCTTCCAGTATCTCTGCAAAAGTGTCTGATGCAGATGGTGAGCTTGTCTGAGTGCTCAGCTGACTCAGTGGTGGCTGGGAACAGCAGAAGTTTTCTAAAACCTCATTATTTGTCTCTGCTTGCTGTGGAAAAAGTAGGACATTGCAAACAGAATCAGATTTTTCCCACTCGGGAAATTCGGTAAAACCATCAGGTTCCACGGGGTGCTCATGTACTATTTGGTCATTTGCAGAATTAGGCAATTCATCATTCAAGCTGTAACTCTGAAAGGCAGTTTCTATTAAGGAATTCAGTTCTTCAGTCAGCTGCACACCAGGTGACAGGACCGTTTCTAGTGCTGCTCCAGAATTATTATGTGCTGCAGTACTTTCCCCCATTCTTTCATTTGCAACAAATCTTTGCTGATTAACAAGAGGTAATGATGATGCTGCTAAATCAAAACCCAAGGTTTTTGAAGATGCTACTCCTTTGGCATGGGTGGATAGCTCTAGAAGATGATCCATAGCGTTTTCTACTGTTGGATAAGATAAAAAGAATACAGCATGGTCAACTAAACAAACCCCAGCTGATGTGTATACAATTTTTTTACTTGAAAAGCATTTATTCCAACTAAAGAAACAACCAAAAGACAGTTCACCAATTCATCTTTAAACATAGCTTCTGAAACTCCCTTGATCCATTTTTCATTAGAAGTAAAGGCAGAACTCAATACAGACATACCGAAAAATAACAACCTAATAAACTTAAAAATTACTAAGGAAATACTGTCTAAAAATTACTAATTCTAACTGGAAAAAATATTAGAACTGCCTGTTTAAATGGATACTTATTTCTAATCTATCTCATATAGGTGAAATAGTGTAAAATGAACTAAAAACTCTATGAAGGATGAAAGAGATAGAAGTATGCAAAGTATGTTTACTATGGCCCACTTAAAAATGTCCTATCTAATACAGCCTGAAAAATCCAGTATCTGCATTAATTCTTTGAAAAGCCACTAAATGGAGCATAGGGTGCCAGGGATCAACTTGAACAAAATGAAAAGCTGGCACAAACATCATCTGAGCCCTAAAGCTAAGCTTGTTTTCCTGAAAGACAGTGTAGCAAAAAGTTCAAGTTCATTTAAGTATGACTCTGTCTGCACTCATTAAACAAAATCTCTGTCATCCTTCCAGCTTCTCTACTGTATGAAAACAACTTATTAGCACTCAAATATGCTAACCTTTCCATTTTTAAACTACTGTTAACAGTACAAGACTATGAACTCTACATGTTTACTGCATTCTCCAATAAGCATTAGATAAAACTGTTATTATGATAAAGATTAATTTTATTCAGTTAGAAGCATGAATCAGTAATTCCATCGAATTCAATTTTAAAATGAACAACAATCATAACAGCACTCCCACATTTTGTATTAAATTATAAACTCTGTACAATTTAGGCAATAAAAAGAGTCCTTTTAATGGTTACCTAGCTTTCATACATATAAAAAAATGCCAAAATCTGTCTTTTTCGCAAATATTCTTACAATAATCTCAGTTAAGCACATCTGATCATATGAATACATTAAAGTTAAAGCAGGTTAAAATGCTCCATATATGGCTTATTCCCCTGACAAGTAACTCCTCAGACATTGCTATCCAGCACCTCATTCAGTACTTTTATCATAAGCAAGTGAACTTGCATATAGAAGAATTTTAAAACCACAGAAGAATGGGAGGGACTGGGCATAAATATGAAAATAGTCTGCCGGGAGAGGTGGGTATGTAGGCTGGCAGAATGCAGAGAAAGAAACAGTTCAAGCAAGGCCACAGAGAACTCAACACAGCAAACAGAATTTATCCCGCAGAAACTAATTCTCAGTGGACACAACAAGATGACAATGCAAAATAAAAGTGAAACAAAAGCTCAGTTCAAGTATTTAAGGAAAAGCAAATTCTGCCAGGACCACATACGGCATACCATCAAAAAATTGTGATCTAGAACATAAAATACCCTCCTGCAGAAACAGCTTAGACATCTTGCAGATATGGCACAGAAACTAATTGGAAAAACCAGATTCTCCTCACAACTCCACCACTGCCTAGTCACAGAACAATCCACTCTGAGCAGTACCTCCATTTATGGAGCACACTTCTCCATTTACCAGCCTCAAAGAAACGTTGTTAAACTTGGAGAATCTTACATGGTGGTAAAATTTCAAAATATTATTACTCACCTACTCATTAAACTCACAAATACGCTTGCAACACCCACACCAACTTTCCTGGAGTTGCACTAGTTAAGAGCTCTCTGCACATGCAACAAAACTGTCATGTACATGTCAGCTGTATATTATTTACCTTTAAAATCACATTCAGACAGAACCATATAAACCACACTAGGATCTAGGTCAGAAAACATCTCTGACATGCTGTTGAAGAGCTCTTCCTTATTGACATAATGCACTGCTTGTGCCACTAAGTGGCTTGGGTCCCTTTGGGATACAGCAACAGCAGTTCTGTCAGAATTGCCATTCTTCTGAGAAGGACTCCCACCAGTTTTCCTTTTCCGTGGCATTTTGTTTTCTAATACCCAGCGTGCTTTTTGTTCTGGTTGCTCACATGGGGCTGACAGCACCAAGCTTAAAAATCACAAAAAAAATTCTCCTAACTGGGATAGACCAAACAGAAGTAGCAGACCTGGAATAAAAAAAAAGAAAACAGCAAAATTTTAATAAAATACACAATCACGTTTCCACGTCTTCTATTCAGATAGCTAAAAGATCAAAAAAAATACATAAGCATACAGGAAAGCATTTTCTAGATGTCTGCCTTTCTTCTTTTCAAATGGCTGACAGCTAGAGCAGCCTTATTTTCCAGTTGACTAGACACTGAATCTGCATCTGGAAGAGAGAACAAATAAAATGTAGCTTAAAAGAGAAATCCAGAAAAGTAAAGTTTGCAATGCCAGGCACCCAGTTCACAAATACTCCTCTGCTACTGATGACCAGTTAACATTATGGAACATTTACATTCTGTTAACATTCAGAAACTACTCCTCTTACAAAAGTACTGGAAGACATTAACAATTGCCAAATCTTCTAAAAGTCTTTCATGACTTCCCCCCATCCACGATATTTTAAGAATACACAGGAGTTCTTCAGTGTTCAAACAGCAGCAGAGAGGTTGTGGAGTCTGCAACCCCACATATTCTCAAAACCTGACCAAACAGCCCTGCTTGAACGGGGCTGCTCCAGGGCTTATGTAACCTGCTTCAGGCACTCCTGCTTGCTTTGACCGCTGGGTTGAACCAAGTGACATCCAGAAGTGCCTCAGCCTGTGTGGAGGTTTTTTTAACTGTTAAAAACATTTTACAACTGTATAAACCATAAAGCAAGAAGAGGCTTCTGTCTGGAAGTGTCCACACTTCTGCCATGAACTCTTTGAACACATCTAGTTAAAACATTACACCACCTATAATAACTGCAATTACTGCACTAATCTTGTATAGCAAAGGAAAGCAATTATTAATTGAAATACAGGCATGGAGTAGGGCATGTCTCCTTTTTTTTCTTTATATCAATATCAAAGCTCTGTTGAGTTCTAGTGATGATCATAATAAACCAAATTGTATTTTTTAAGAATAATTATTCAGAAGACTAGCAAACCTTAGTAAGGCTCAGAAATCTGAAGTTAATTACAGCAAAGAGTCACTATTTACTAATAACAGTTACTGAGTAGGCAACAAAATACCTATTTTTATATAAAATAGGTATTTTGCCAGTGATGATCAATTTAACGTGTGTAGATAGATCAATGGCAGCACTTCCTTTCTCACTTAGTCCTTCCCTCCCTGGATCACTGGCACACAAATGACAATGCCAGATTAGTGCCAGATTCAAACAGCACTTCTCCATTATCCTCTATCAATCTCTTCTAGCAACCAAGAGATGGCACATTTAGCAGAATGTGGACTTTTATGTTCTCAAGTCACAGAAATTTATGAAAGCAAACCAGAAAACTCTAGGATCCCAGGAGTTTCTATCACGTGTATATGGACTTTAGACAGACAAACGAGACGGATGTCTGAAACAATGAAGAGGTCAAGGAAGTCTGAAATGCACGACAAGCAAAACAATACACAGGAAAAGGAAGAAGCAGACTTCCAAAAATAAAGGCGAAAACATGGCGGAAAATGCTAGTTAGCCAGACTGACAATTGCAGCTGGTTTTTTCATCACACTTTTTTTAGTTCACCTCTCTGATTAGCCATTCTTACACCATTCTTTACTGTCATGAAGAAGTATCCAACAATCAAAAAAAGTTACAGCAAGTCTTGTTTTTCAAACTACTGTATCTAATTGATTCATCCTCTAGCCAGTAGAAAAGGTTGTCCTAACTTAAACAACAGTTGCTAAAAATTGTGACAGTGCTAAAAAATGTGATTGTTCCTCAGTAAAAGAGATTCAGTGACAAAGGAAAGATCCTGCAAGGGAAGAAGTTACTCATGCACCTTGACATTACTGTGCAGCAATAGACTTTAAGCAGAACACTTCAAGTGTTGTCAATGTTTGAATCCAGTTCTCTTACAATGATCAATCCTGTAAGGACATGCTGCTGAAAAACATGCTCTGACTGCCAAGTCCTATTACACATAACATCTCAAGTATAGGAAGAGAAGCAAACAGGTAGTATTCAATAGGAGGCAGAACACACAGAACAGCGGAAAAAGAATACTAAACTACTTCCTAATTAAGTTAGATACCGAAAGTATTCACAAAACTCTTTACATCAAAGAGATTGCATTAGGAAACCATCAGCAGTAAATATAATTTTCCAAAGTCATTACAAGATGTTATTTTTTAAGCAAACGAGAGAAGTATTCTAACCAATACTGAATGTTTACTAAAAGCATTAGGCAGCATAAGACTTCTGGTTTAACTGTGACCAAGTTCAAATGGCAAATAATTTATCAGTATTACTTCTCTTCATTTTTTAAGGACAGAGGAAGTCTCCACCCTTGACACAATGCAGGAGTCAAACAATATGAACAAAACTGCCTGATCCGTATACATTTTTAAATTTCTCTGAATACTTTAAGGTAGTTAACTCCATACATATAAAAGAGGCTGACTTGGTTTTGATTGGTTGGTGGTGGTGACAGCTTTTTAGTTTGGTTTGCTTTTGGGGTTTTTGAACAATTTCTTAATTTCAAACTATATAAAAGATTTGTCACATAATGTCCACGTGAATCTTCTTGCCTTAAAAAAAAAAATACCAACACATGCACATATGTACTTACATGCTGGGACTGGAAAAAAATCTCTATTATAAATACATATAAAATAGCAATGGCACAGAACTTACATTTTTAGCTTCACTGAGTTGCCCCACAGTGGATCCTTTCTCATCTTTCCAAAACCACCACTGATGGCACATTTAATGAAGATCTGCTGTTAAAAACTATAATGCACTCTTCTGTCAGGAAACCATACTTTCTAACATACAAATTGGACGTCAGCAAAAGTGGATGCTTCCTCCTGACAAAGGAATAATCAGAATACAAATCAAAATTTGTATTTTGCTCACTTTAAGCAAAGTTTTAACACTGAGCAATACACTTAACTGGTTTGAATAGATTAGGCACAGCTAACATCTTAAATAAGTACCCAACATGTCAAGCTAAGCTCAACTGTAAATTTTCCTAAGGATAAGAATACCTACTTGATTTCAGTTGTTAGATTATTTCCTATCTAAAAAAGCTAACTTACACAGGTAAAGAAACAACATAGCAGCAGAATTAGTTAGAAATAAACGTAAGTTTCCTCACTTGTCATTCCACTTGGTTCTTCACCACAGTTCTTAACCATCTTGAAAAGGTCTACATATCCATGCTGGTCAAGACTAGATTCATTCCATCATGTGGGAGATTAGACAAATAAAACCTGGTGCATCAAAATAAGATTATGTTACTTACACCACTTATTTGTAATGTTCTACTGATGCTAAAGAACTGCACTTCCATTCATCAAAGCATCTGCCAACTCCTAATCCATTGTGTACATACCAAAGATGTTACTTCTATTCAAAGTCTGACTTAATTCCAGTGTACATATTAACCTACAGCTCACTGCCCACAAGTCTTGTGCTTCCAAACAAACTTAAACACCAAACAAAATAAAAATAAACAACAACAAAAAACCACCCTAAACACACAAAAGCCCACCAAAACCAAAAGCAAACAGAACATGTACACCTAAATTAGGTAAAGAATTTGGAACAACTATTCTGTCACATTCCTAACATGTCAAGTTGATGGTTCAAATACTGTTCACAAGAAATGGAGATAACCATCTCACATTTTACATCTAACCTCATTCCACTGCTCCAAAGTGTTGTGGTGCCTGAGCCACCAGTTGGGATGGCTGGGGGACCAGGCAGCCCAGGAGCTCAGTGGTGGGTGAACTCAGAGGTCTGAGACCCCCCACAAACTCAGTTGGTAGGACTCCTCCCACCTGGTCCTGTGACCCTGTGTGGATCAGGTCCCTCTGGTTGGTCAGCAGCCGGACGGTCACTCTACCCCTGGGTCACCCCTCATTGGTCCTCGGCTGTTATCCCTCCCCCTGTCTGTACCCCTGATAAGACCCTGTGGGGCTGAGGCCCGCCCTCTTGCTACCTGGCCTGCCTGCGTGCGGGTCAGAATAAACATCAGATCCCCCGGCAAGGGCCGCCTCTGGGCTCTTTGCTTCTGGTACCGCCTGAGCCAGCAGCTCTGTGTGAGCGTGGCTGCGTGCCTCCATCGCACGGTGAGAGAGGAGCTGTACCGCGAGGTGCCCAGGCACCACCAGGAGTTCCTGAGCCAGGATCTCTTAGGGACAAGCAGCCTCCTCCACCAGCCAGGCCACACAGCAGCACCAAAGCATTAAAAATTGCCATCAAAACATACAAACCACTTCACTTAAGCAAGAACTTGACAATGAGAATTCAAATTTACAAAATAAAGGACATGTTGAAGACATAGAAAGTTATTCACCTCAACAAAGTGGCTTCAGGAAAACCATACCAGAAAAATCTGAAAAGCCATTCAATGATTTTACAGAACAACCTTTTAACAAAGGTTATTTCCACATTTGTTCATTTGTACTTTGAGGTTTCCTGAATGGAGGAAAACAATTAAGTATTTAAATACAAGCACAAGAGAAAAAGCAGCCAATGAAATAGTGAGACCAATTCATTTTACTTTCTAGCCGTATTTATAAAACAGGAAGATTATCTTTTTTGGACAATGTTTGAGTCCCCCCTCCGAAAACCAGAAGGTAAAAAAGGAAATGCCTTCTAGCGGATTTTTCTCAGTAAGTGTAGGAGTAGCAAAGGAGATGGCTTGGGAGCCTTTTGTGTTCTTCCATTTCTGCCAGCAGTCAACAACGAACAGGCCACTTTGTTATTGAATGTGAAAATCTATACCGAGCTAAAGCCAGTGCTTCTGGAAACACTTCAAGGATCTTTTCTATTCTTTCCTTCTTCCACTCCACGTTATTCCCAGTGGTCACTCCAAGGT
The DNA here is from genome assembly GCA_013399875.1 of Gymnorhina tibicen. Lineage (NCBI taxonomy): Eukaryota > Metazoa > Chordata > Aves > Passeriformes > Artamidae > Gymnorhina > Gymnorhina tibicen. Next base: position 185,734 of record VXAZ01004425.1, on the reverse strand, counting down.
CTTGTGCTAGTTCAACAGTTTTAACGAAGGTCCTCCTTTTTCATATCAAATTCAAAGTGCAAGACACTGACAAATAGGTCTGATTCCTAATTAACTTGCATATGCTTGCTTTATTCAATCTGTTCTGCTAGGATTTTTTTCCACTTCTGTGATTTTTAAGTCTGGCCCAGGTCATACAGATGCTTTTAAAGCTGCTGCAAAAAGCCAGTATTCCTTTGAGTACAAAACGAAAACTTCATCCAACTACACACACCATTCAAGAGTACAAAACCAGCACAAATTCATCTGAAGTAGACGCTTATGAAGCAAACTGCAGGAAGAACAGAGCCCTGTTTGCTAGGAAGGACTCAAAAGCTGTTCTGCACATGCAATGTCAGCAGGAGAAGTCAACCTGCAGTGGCAGTCGGCTAGTGATTGACAGAAGCTGTCAAACTCCACATCATGCAGTTTCCTTTCAAGCCACAAAGCTGCTCTTGCTAGAGGCCCTCCATAGAGCACAAGCTCACAGAAAGGGACAGGCAAATCTGCTGGATGTATGTGACTAAAGCAGTGATGTGGGAGGAGGAAAGCCACCAGTTAGTGCATTCTCCACCACCAGGTCTGCTTGAAATGAACTACTTTTGTAGCCACCTTCCTTTTGCTGTGTGCTGAAGGACAAAGCTTGGATTTTTGCAAAAAACTTCAAGTGGCCTTAGTATTATGAAGAGTGCGATTAGCAGCATGACAAACTAGGAAAAAAACCAAACAACCAGTTGTTCTCCTTGTTTAGGTGGAGAAAGTTGTTGCTTGGGTGTTCTCCGGTTTCTTGTTTGTTTGTTTCTGTTTTGAGGTTGTTTGTTTGCTTGTTTGTTTGGGGTTTTTTGTTTTGAGTTTGTGGGCTTTATTCAGAATAGTAAGAGCATCTGCAAAATGTCTTTCCTCCTCTAGGGGAGTTTAGAGATATTTGATCCTTTTATAGCTTCCCTCCTACATCCTTCTCCCATACTGCTCACAGCCCTCTGAAGCACGCTGAAGAAAGGGTTTCCCATGGCAAATTTGGCTTTGAGGAGAGACCTTCAAAGACGCAGAGGTCTTGGGCTACCTGGGCTGTCCCCAGTGCAGACTCCACACAGCCCAGCTGTGCTGCTGTGACCTATGCCCAGCCTCCAGAGCGATGCCGCAGGCTGAAACAAAGATGAAACTTCTGGTAATGTTGGTGCTTCTGCAATTCCACACCTGACATTAGTACTACTGCTTAAGATTTTACTCATACTCCACATTGTAAATCACAGAGAGGTATTTGGAAAGAGGAAAGAGAACTCCAGCAGTCCTGGAGCTGCAACTTGCCCACACCATGCTTCCACAGACTATTCAAAACTCACCCTTACTCAATTCTGACAGGCAGTATAACTGACAGGTAATTAATGCCCTACTGACACTTCTAGAGTAGCAGAGCCTCTGTGAGAAAAACAAAGGCAGCAACTTCTTAAAATTCAAGGATTTTTATTTTTAATGGAGTTCTTCTGCGTGTGAATTTAGCTCTATAAACATTCCTGAAATAATAATTTGACTGTGACAGCCACTTAACATAGACTACAGATCAGTACACAGGGAGGAGTGAAAGACAAGACTGTGCAACACCTCAGACCTACAACGCCCCAAAGTCCCTAATGTAATATTTTTATATTCCTTCTGTATCAGTGGCTTGCCCAGATGAAATGCATTAATGTTAATGCAACAGAGGGAGAGGTTTTTTTTAAAAAAAAGTATAAACAAGGCAACAAGAAATAGAGGGCAACTCCACAAAAAAAAAATCAAGAGACAGTAAGAAAAAGCTTATTAAAAAAAAAAAATACAGGATTTTAAGATGGGCTTTGATGCTGTTAAATTTCCCTCACCAGTTCTTCACATAGTCTACAGGAACCCAAACTGCTAACACGTGCTGCACCCATGTGACACAAGCAAGCCCTGCCCTAGACAGGGTGAGTGTGCCGGTAAGAATGAGGGTTAAAACTTTCAACCTTAAAAACGTATACCATACTTAACTTTTTCTGCCTTTCTGTAATTTTCTCCGTTTATATTTCAACCTTTGGCTCTCAAATCACAACTAAAGACAAATTATCTAAAACTTTTGCTCCTTTTGGAGTTCTTTTGCTTAAGTTCTATATGAGTTATTCTCAACTTTTCACTGTAAGGTTCTACTGCAAGACTAAGATGCAGACTAAACTTGGTCAAGGCATTGTATAAAATAGCATTTAAGTGTCTCTTAACAGTCACACCATCCTTAGTCTTTCAGTACAGGAGTTAAGAAAAGTATTAGTAAATATGTACTTTTTTCCTTGCTTTTGAAGTCAGGCTCCTCCAAAGCCCCAGTGACCTTTTGGTACTTGATCAACAAAACTGCAAATCCTGTCCAAAGCACAAAAGGATACTATGCTACAAGAGGTCACAAACAACGTGACGATAAACACGTTTCAGCGGTTCTCGACTGTTAAGAACGAACAAGCCCTTAGAGTACTTGGAATATTTGGATTTCATTTTGAACGGGCTGAATTTATCTCGTGGGGCTCTATTCTTCGCGAGATGAAGTTCACGAGCACTCCACACTGTTTGCTGCAGGGTAGGCGGCCGAAGCTTTTCCCACCGACTCGCTAGCCCTGACCCTTCCTCCAGCGACCATAGCTGCCGGCAAGGCCGGAGTTGGGATTTCTGCAGAAGGCCGGGCAATTCGGTGACGGGGGAGGAGGCGCCGCGGGCGGAGGGGCCAGGCCGCCGGCACCGCGGCGCTCACCACAGAGGCGGGGAAGGCCACAGGAAGGTTCCGGCGAGAGCAGGCCCGAGCGGCGCCCCCAGCCCGGCGGCGGAGGGACCCGCCCGCGACCACACTGCCCCGGCCGCTTCTCGTCAGTGCACCGGCGGCTTCTCCCCAGCGACAACCCGCGCCCACGGCCCGGCAGCGGGCAGGCGGTCAAACCGCGCAGCCCCCGCCCCGCCGCCTCCCCTCCCACCCGCAGGCAACTCCTCTGCAGTGACGCCGGGGACGGGCCCCCCGGCCCNCGCGGGAAGGGGAGGCTCGGGCGGGGCGTGCGCCGTGGGCACACAGCGCCGCTCCCCGGCCTCCCAGGGAAGCGCAGCCCGGGAGGAGGTGCCGCACCGCCCCCGCCCCTTCCCCTGCCCGCCCGGGACCCACGGTCCCGCCCCGGCCGCCTGCGGGCTGAGGGCAGCTCCGCCCCGGAAGCCGGCTGGAAACCGGCGTAGGGAGGGAGGGAAGAGCAGGCCGGTGGGAGCCGCGCTGCTGGGTACTGTACGGGGGTGAGGTCAGGAACAGCGGGGGATCTCGGAGAGCTAGCAGGGTGACATGTCTCAGCCGTGTAGTGACAGGTTTCACACTTGAAACAAAAAGCATGAGTGTTTAGTTTCTGCTGCTGCTTGCCCCGTTTTTTAAAGTTTAGGAGCGATAGGTCCCACAGTCTGGAATGACGCTGTGGGTCTGTAGGCTGATTCTGAAGGGAAAGTGGCATGTAAACGGAGGACGAGACTGAGAGTTTTTAAGGAAGCTGAGGAGTGTCTGCTGGGATCTGGTATCAGTGATTGCTGTGGAAGTTATGCACTGCAACAGAGGAGCACCTGATTAGGAGGAGAGGGCTTTGTTATCTGCAACAAGCAATGGACACTTGATGGAGATGGGCAATGGAAGATTATGGAAAGAAATAAAAGAAATGTGCTCTTGATGGACTGAGATGATGATAAGTAGCCCTGAATTAGAACTGCTGTGAAGTCACCATGAAAGGAACTAAGTATCTGAACAAGAGTTCTGAATTTATTAACACGTGTTGATACACAAGGTGCAAAAGGGGCAGAGCTCTTAAAATAAAATTATTTTTAAAAAAACCCAAAACCAAACAATGCTCAAGATGAGATGGTTCTACTGGGAGAACTTTTCTGTAGTTTTTATAGAAGTTTGTTGATCTGAGAAATTTCATGGTCACCAAATGGGCTTTAGAATATAGTTGGAAAATTACATATGAAGTTTATGCGTTACTGATGTCTGAGAATAGGACTTCATTACATTGCCATAGGCATCCTTGTCAGCTCTGTCTGCCTGCCTGTCCCAGCAAGATAATAGGCAGGGTCTCCACTACTTCATGCTTGTACATCCAATTCTCAGGAGATGGATCCTTATGCCCCATTGTCTTGAGATACCTCCCTGCTATCTGCATGCAGCCTACTCCCATCAGGGCACAATGCCTCAGGAGGACATTTGCTGAAGGTGTCCCGCTGTGAACCTCCTAGGGAACAGAAATAGGACACTCCGGTGAAAGGGGAGAAGCATTTTCCCTTCCGATAGGGTGTCATGACCTACTCAGTAGGGTGCTCGATGTTCCTTATAACTTCTCATCACGATGAACAAATGCACCAATTCATGTCAGGGAACTTTCATGTCTTATTGTATAATCATCTTAACTCCAGCAAATAGCCCACTATTTAGTCTCAAAAGTGTTGGCTAACAAGCCCTTAACTTTTACAACAAACTTCAACAAGCTTCCAACTCCCACAACAAACTTCAGGTCTCGGAAGTGTTGGCTAACAAGCTCAAAATTTAATATGCTCCAAATCCTAACAACATTTCAGGTTCCCTAGTGGTCTGGATTGGGGGTAAGAGAGGAGGGAGAGACAGACTAATCCACTTCCTTTTATAGTTTATCTTGTGCACGTCTTATGTAAAACAGATTTTGGCACCATTTCGTTCATAGTGCAATATGCATAGCCCTTTAGAGCCCTCCAGGAAATGAGGTCTGTGGTGATCCTGGAGCCCCTTGTAGTGAGGTGCCCTGTAGTGAGGGACTCAACCCCGATCTTGATGCAGGCACACTGAGCATGAGTCCCAGTCAGAAAAGAAAGTTGGCTCCATACAGCACAGCCCCACCTCCAAAGGACCCTCTTTTATAGTCTGAACTTTCCTGTCACAACAGTCAGAATGTTTGAGGCAAAACATGCTTACATGCTTATGCCTGGTCCTCCACAAAGGGAGCAAGGTTGTCTCCCGATCTGCAGATCCCTCATGGTATGATTCATCCCATTCAAAGGAAGTGGCATCCCTGAGCCTCATTTGTCCTTCATTTTCCTTCAAAGAGGAAAACATGGAAGACGTGGCCTTCAGCAAACTACTAAAGTGCTGCATATTTAGCACCTTATCTTAGATGCTTCACAAGAAAGACCAAGAAGTCACAGCCAGCTTTGTGTCTCAATTACAGGTACTCCCATTCCGATTTCTTAAGGGCCTGGAAAGCCTCCTCCTGCCACCAGGACCCAACTGTTTCCATTATAGATGTAACTTTTAAATTTAATGCCAATAATGAATAAGCAGGTGCAAAAATAGTAGCTAGTTCTAGGGTGAACTATGTACGCATGGGTAGCTCACCATAGTTGTCCTGTGAAAACTGCAGAAGGCTGCTGGGGGTGACTTGTCTAGAGCTTGTAGGGATCACAGTCCCAAAGTGCTGGCTATTTGATAGCTCAGCAACAGAAAGGTAAATTAGGTTTTTTATGTAGAATTACTCAATGTATGTATTCCTCAATAAAAGAAATGTAAGAAAATCTGAAATTCATATTCAAAACATTTAATGTTTTAGGAAATAAATTGATTTAGGCATTCCTAGTTTGCCTGTGACTTTGACATTTCAGTACTTACCTTGTAGCTATATAGTGTGCAATATTTAAATAAACAAGGACAAACATTTACACTTCTAGTATGATATATAAAGCCTATACATACTCATCCACAGGATGTGCTCATAAGCCTCAAAAAAGCTGTCTCTTGCCATGGCTCACAAAAGCAAAATAAATAATTATTCAATACACTGCTATCGTACGTGTCAAAAAATCTGGAGGAAAATTTGCCTTGATCGGAATTTGTGTGTGCGTGTGGTGTCAAGTGACAGTTTCAAGGAACTGTTTCCTTACTTCATGTGTTCAGTGTCTGGACAAGTATCAGAAACAAAATCGTTTTTCTTTAAGGGTGTGATGCTGGTAATGTGTTAATCATACGTTTGGAAAAATAGGTCATGTAAATTCCAGTGTAATGACTGTGTCTTTATATTTTTAAGGTTGCCAAAAAAAGAGGAAGAGAGAAGTTTGCAGTATGCTCTAGTCTGATAGCCTCCATTAAACTGCACTGCTAGAGGGGTGTTGCTGCTGGCACTTGATGCATGAAACTATGTTGTTCTTTGCCAGTTGTACATATTACAGTATTTGACACCATGAAAATACCAGACTAATTTGGGCACTGGCAGATTTCTCGCTACCACAGTTAACACTGTAAATAGGAGGGATTTGATTTAAATAGGAGGGATTTTTGATTAGAAAATGATAATCACTGTAATAGAGGCTCTTTCAAGTATTTGTGTCTTTTTTTTTTTGCATTTTCACACAAATTTTTCAAACAACACCGTAATCACCTATTATATATGCTGGTTTGGGTTGGGGTTTTTTTTCCATTCCTTTGCCTCTCCTTATGTCTACACTTGGCTTGTTTTTACTTGGAGTGGCTTGAACATACAGCGTGTAATCTGTGCTGTTTGGCTGAAGTGTTTAGTCTGGTCTTCACTGAATACTTTAACAACAGATTTTCCATTTTAGTTTTTTCAGTGCCTCCTTCTTAAAGTAAAAATACTTTAGTACATTTTTGCTTTTGTTGTAAATCATATTAAAATATTAGTATTACCAGACTTGAGCCTCAAAACAAGGAAATGTCAGTCCCTTATAATGTTTCTAATTATATACAGCCTACATCTACTCAGCAAATTGTGATTTCCTTTTTTCTACATTCAAAATGTCTTTATAGTTAAAAAAAAAATAGGTTTTGATTTGCAAGAACAATTTGCAGCTAAACTTTTGGCTTGAAGAGTGTAGTGGTGTGGCAAGAAAGACATGTTTAACTTTGCCAGTTTTAAAGGCTTGTTATTACTTACAGTAACATGTTGAATATACAATAATAAATACTCTAGGAAAAGGACTGAGGAATAAGTGTGCATTAAAAATTAATGCCTGCTGCAGTAAATCTGAAATAAGTTATCTTTCCAGGAGCTTAAGGTAAAGTTTCTATCATTATTCAGAACTTTACTTTGGACCATTAATATATGTAATTAAAGCCCCAAACTGTCGTAGATTTTTCCTTCCTTCAGAAAGGAGAGATGAAAATAGCCCACATTTAGTTCCTGCAGAAACCATTTTCATAGAAGTTGATCCAGTCCCTCCATGCTGTAACCCTCTTCCTAAGGAGCCTTCCACATTCTGTTGCCAGCTTTAGGTTTCACTTACCATTGCAGAAACTAAAGTGTGTTAGCTATCCCTCCCTATTTTTTTAAATTGATTTACCTTAAGGCTGATTGAAGATGTTTAACTTGGCTTCTTGGAATGTCTGTGTCTCCTGTTAATACTACTTTGTCCATTATCTTAGAGTTTGTGTTTCTACAAAAGATAACTCTTCTCCTCTGTCAGAATGTGATTTCTGAAGTAGAAATTTAATTCCTTAAGGAAAAAAAAAAGAGGAAGGGAGAAGTTTTATAAAAAGAAATGTGTGCCGAGTAACTCACATACCTGTCTCTTCTCCTCCTGAAGTCAAATGCACAGTGAATATTGGTGTTTTATCTCCATTAAGAAGCTCCATATCTGGCTTCTATACTTGCAGAATATTGGACTTCTGTTCCATATAGCTATCGATTCCATAGTTAACTGAAGAAACAGGTTGGTATCACTGCAGTAATGTTAGTTATTTCACACATTCATTTTTAAATTCCAAATAGTGCAGATTTATTATATCTATATTAAAATAATGCCTTAATTCCCTTTATACAGGGTTCTATTTCAGCATTATTTTAAACAGGAAAAACCCAGTATTTGGACATAGCAGAAATCTAGATCATTAAGGCAATTTTTGCCCCACTGAAGACAATAGCAAAAAATACTGCTGATATCAATAGGATTGCATTTTTAAGTAAACAGGTCACACTTATTCCAGCATTACCACTAATGAATACTAAAGAAGTCACTTAACAAATCAGTACTTTGGTTCACCTATCCATCTGTAAACTATCAAAGGAGTTTATAATGTTACCACTGAATATTAATAGTTGCAAATTTTCAAATTCTTGTTTAAATGCACTCTAGAGCAGCATATTACTATTCTTCATTTAGAGTACCTGTACTTTAATGAGGTACTCCAGATATACTGTAGAACAGAAATAAAATTTGCTCATTATACCTGCCATGCTAAACATCTCTGGAATATGTGAACTGTAAAGATGCTTGCGTTTTAGGAAAGGAGGTGCAGAGAGATAATGACAATAAATGCTATTATCCAAGAACTGAAGAATTATACTTAATTGTATTTTCTCTGCAGGCATAGAACGAGGTCATGCTTATATAGCTGACAGAATCCTCACTGCTACAAGGACCTTCTGAATTTGGAATAAGTTCACACTTCAGATTTGATTTGTGGTGAATCTGATTCCTGTATTGGATGTTCTCTGCTCTGCTGTTTTTATTAATCTGATATGTCAACTTCAATAGATACCAAAAATCCAACCTAATCTGTTTAAACTGCAGAAATGTGGAACAAACAATCCTTAATATGCCACCTTGGCGTATGACAAAAAGTAATAAGTTGACTTTCATTGTATCTGTCATGTCTTTATCTGTTGAATATCACTTTCTTAAAAACTGCATTGATCCTACCCTATGGTAAATTTAATATCAGATATCTTAGGGATCAGCATATTTAAGTGGCCTAAGAACAAGGTTAGCAGTAAAATTGCATATCTGTATCATTTTTTAAAAAACAGATTTCATGTATATCACTGCAGGAATTAGACTTAACAGGAACAAAATGAATAATGGTTGACACTTCTGCAACTTCTACCATTGCCAACATGTTATGTTAAAAAAACCAAAACAACAAAAACATGGGGGATTCACTTAATACATCTACATCAAACAAAATGCAACAGCTGTTTAACTATGCCATGCAATACCACAGAGTAGGTTAACAGGCAGTTACTGTCCATCTGAAATTGTAGGAACTTAGTAAGCAGGGTGCTGTTATCTAAACTGGAATTTGACCAGGATGTGAAAGTTTACTTATTGTTTTTTACAAAACAATTATTGTATGCTGATTAAGATAGAGGATGTTTCCTCATATCAAACAGTATCATTAATGGCCTCCATTCATTTGTAAAGCCAGAGTTGTAAGAACAGAACTGCCACAGGACAGAAAACCTCCAGGTTTCCAAATCTGCAAGGTATCTGCCTTCAGGCAGTTATTAAGAGGACAGGCACAGTTGCAGAAGAAATGTCACTGATTTTGAACTGGGCTAAAATATTCTAGGTTAAGACTGAACTAACATAACTCAAGAATTTGGAAAGAATTTACACTTCAGCATTTTACATTCTTGGGCAGCTGAGCTTCTCCTGGGATATCTTACTAAGAGTCAAATCCCTAGCCTAAGTGGTAGCAACTAAATCCAAAGAATTCCATGTTGGACTTTGTCTTCACTAAGGAAAAATTAGGGCAGACGCAGAAAGGAAAAGAAGTTTGTTTCATTTAGTAAGAACAATATCTCATTATATGTATTAGATGGTTAAAATAATCTTATGCTCCTACCTGTTTACCTTCATCAAGATAGCATGTAATAACTACAAACTACCTTGCTCATATTAGGATTTTATCACGTTAAGGTACTCTCTATCTCCTAAAGTAAGTGTTTTCTGTAGAGCAAAAGAGATGCATTTTAATATAAATATATTAATTCCCAAGTTTACTTAATGATCAAGATAGCATGTAATAACTACAAACTACCTTGCTCATATTAGGATTTTATCACGTTAAGGTACTCTCTATCTCCTAAAGTAAGTGTTTTCTGTAGAGCAAAAGAGATGCATTTTAATATAAATATATTAATTCCCAAGTTTACTTAATGATCAAGATAGCATGTAATAACTACAAACTACCTTGCTCATATTAGGATTTTATCACGTTAAGGTACTCTCTATCTCCTAAAGTAAGTGTTTTCTGTAGAGCAAAAGAGATGCATTTTAATATAAATATATTAATTCCCAAGTTTACTTAATGTGACCACATCATACTGAGATGCAGAAATAAACACTTGGAAACAAACCATTTAAAATGTCAATTTGACAGAAAAGGGAAAAAAAAAAGCCATCAGTTATTATTTTCTTTTGACTATGTAACACTACAAGTAAAATTTAGTTTATATATTTTTGTATTTTATGGGTTTTGTGGTATTATCAATCCATTTCACCTTACTAAATTCTGGGAAAAATATCATTAAAACTCTTCAGTGATTCTAAATAAAAAACAGTACTTTCATTGTACTGAAAATTTTGATGTCTTGTTTGAGCTGATTCAGAAATTTTAAATATTAAAATATTGGACCTTGTTGCAGGATGGAATTTCTAAGTAGCTCTAAAGTTAAGTACAAGCCTGAATTTTAGGCAAGTTTCAATCATTTATTAATGTTACTCAAATGAAAAAATGCTTTTACCTGTCAAGACAGACTGTACTCCATTGCCCCTGCAATTCATTTACCAGAAGTCAATTGCTTGCCAATCACAAGTGATTTACAAACATGTTTTCCTCCAAGTGACTGACCTTCAATTAATGTAGGATTAAAACAATATAAAAATCTATTTTATTTCTTTCCCAAAATAGTTTCATGGAGGCCTTATTCTCAAGTACAGATATGTCCATGTCCTATCCAGACATGAATATTTTACAAAATTTTCTGATACCACAACTCAATGGCTTTGAAATTCTACAATATATAAATATCTTGCAGGTATCCTGCTTAGTGTCAGTTTTCCTCACTTACCATTTGTTACACAAAAGCTGCTAGTTACAGCAGTCCTTGTGCTTGACATCTGTCACGAACATCTGTGGATTGCTCCAACTGCTTGTAAAAATAAATTAGGGAACTTGTTATGGTCTAAACCCACTAGCACTCATTTATTAATTAGATTTCAGTAACTAGTTTCTGAACTTGAATAACTTGTATGCCAGATGTCTTATGCTGAAACAAGAAGCCACGGAGATGGGGGAAGGGAGCAGGGAGTGAGTGATGTGCATTTAAAAACAGCTGTGTAGACTACTATTTTTTAAGAAAATCCTTTGTTTATTATGTGCTTCTTTGTGACTGTCACATGATAGAATCTAATTATTTAGATAGGAAATGCGCTCCATTTGGTAGCTATTTGGTTGTTGCTGAATGGGGAAGAAGGCCTTCTTTTGCTTTCCTGTAAATTCTGACGTCTTTGGGGGTTTTTTTTAGTCCCTTTAAAATCCACCTATCACTTCTATTTTTTAACATTTCATACCCTCTCTCACTGGAAATGGGGCCACATTCTTTTCCAGTGAATAACACCAGCAACAAAAGAAACTCAAATTTAGAAAGCCACAGGCAGCTAAGGACCATCTTACAGTTTCAGAGACATAAAAGGACAGTCACTCCTTTAAACAGGACAGTCTACAGTTTCCAATTTATTTAAGGACTAGGCACTTATACCTGTCAAATTCATGACAATTTCAAGTTCAAAGAATGAGGGAACCATATCTTAAGACAAGCTCCATTCCACCCTGCTCTAGCTCATGACATTCAGATTGGCATCTGCAGCCTGATACACACAATTCAGGATGGAGCAGTGGTGGTGTCATTTGGATCTGGGCCCATCTGTAATAGACATTAAAAACCCTGGGTTATTAAAAACCCAGACAAACAAACAAACCAAAACAGTTGATGCAACCAGCATGAAAACATGTTTAAGCTTTTTTCAAATAGATGATCAAACACTGAACTTTTTCAACTGCTTTATTCCTCTGATTACATTCCCCAATACCTGGAGGAAAGAACACACAAAAGAACATTTAAATGGGAATAGTTCATATTTTCTGTGTAGTTCTTCAATTTCTGAGTTAGTATTTCTTCTTTTGTGCAGTGGTGATGGTCAGGAGACAAAAATGTGTACCTCAAAACTTAAGTAAGAGTTTTATCTTTATATCAGTTTTTATTATGAACTTGCCTATTTTCCATGTACAAAAAATAAACTAAATAAACTACACAGTAGAAGAGTAGAAAAGGAAAAGGTTACATATTCAGCAGAACAAATTGCCAATTCCCCCCTCATCCATTGTGCTGGGTTTGGGTGGGGTAGAGTTAATTTTCTTTACAGTGGCTGGTATGGGGCTGTGTTTTGGATTTATGCTGAAAGCAGGGTCGATAATACAACAGAGATGTTTTTACTATTGGTGAGCAGCCCTTACACAGAGTCAAGGCATCTTCTCTGAGGAGGCTGCGGGTGCACAAGGAGTTGGGAAAGGACACAGCTGAAGCAGCTGACCCCAACTGGCCAAAGGGATATTCCAGACCATACAGTGTCATCCTCAGTATTTAAAGCTGGGAGAAGAATGAGAAAGGGAGGGAACATTTTGAGTGATGGCATTTGTACTTCCCAAATACACGTGATGAAGCCTTGCTCTCCTGGGGATGGCTGAACACCTGCCTGTCCATGGGAAGTGGTAAATGGATTCCTTGGTTTTCTTTGTGAGGTTTTTGCTTTACCTAGTAAACTGTCTTTATCTCAACCCATGAGTTTTCTCCCTTTTACCCTTCCAATTCTCTTTCCCATTCCACTGTAAGAGAAAGATTGAGTGGCTGTGTGGGACTTGGTTGCTGGCTGGGGATAAACCACAACATCCATACATGTGTTGGTAATTATTTTCCTCAGCAGCATTAAGCAGTTTGTGACTTTGATGACTCTTAAAGACACATGTTTTTGGACTTTCCTAATTGTCTCTGGTTATACATGTACTTTTCAAATTCAGCAATTATAAAAGGCACGTACAAGTAAATCCGTATCTAGATGATGTTTAAACCCATTAATGGGATGAAATAGAAAACAAACATTTCCATAATTTAAGCTTGTTTCATTTACTTTTCAAAACTCTACACTGTCTACCACTTTGGGGATGGCAGGTTGTGTCACTCCCAAGAGTGACTGCAGCCACTATCACACATATATTCTTCCCAGGTCTCAGCAAGAAGACAATCAGCAGCATCAAAACAGCAAGCAGGACATATGCCCACAGAAATAAAAGCTCCCAATATATTTTGATGTAGCTCTCCAGTTGACCTAAACTCCCCTTCATATGTAAACAAGGGGAAAAAGAAATCCACAACCATCTCCTTTTTGAGTTTTAATAGTATGCTGTTTTTAAAAATCTTCTTGCAAGTTTGTTCAGCTAGTTTCCGAAGAGATTATTTTAGTGGCTGCTAAATATGCAAAGCCAAAATCAAAATTGAAAGGAGCCTTTATATTAAGTAAATAGAACTGTAGGTGTAACTTGCTTTATGATATATAATAGAACATTTAATTATATTGTTCTCAAAATTTGGCTTCTCCAGTTCATCTTGAATTTGGCAAAATTGTACTTACAGTCCACAAATAATATTTAAAAGATACTTACAATTCACTCAGTACTATTTATTTCGCCTTCTATCTCTGCATTTTTTGTTTGCTCACGTGAAACTCCTACTGCCCAGCCAGCTGCAGATTTTCTACTACATCTTTGCTCATCCCATTTCTCCTGTTCATTCATACCTTTTCTTGTGTTCCCATTTCCCACACCCAGCAGCAGGTCAAGGGACAAATCTTTTAGAAAGGAACAGAGAGACAAACATCAAAATAAGGCTTTGGTAAGACAGACAAAATATTACTGCAAGTTTGCTTAAATTCAGGAAACTATAGAGGCTTTGGGGTTTTTTTTACTCATAGATTATGTCAGCATTTGTGTACTTCTTTTAGTGTTATTTCATACTTGCTGTATGAAGCAGCTTCCTTAGGGGATTTAAGGATCTATTGCTTTTCTCCCCTTGAAGTAACATAATTCTGTTCTGTCTTACTATATTCAGAATCTGATAGACTTGTCAACATATTTTTTCATTTAAATCTTTTTTTTACTGTGAAGCTGTGTAAGAAAACATAATGTTAAAGTTTTTTGAAGAAAAATTAATGCCTAATGGAGTGCATCCATGCAGCTGAATGATACTGAAAATGGATGAAAAATATGATTCACTCCAGTTTTCTTCTGGATTGGAGGTGGCTGCTGAGCAGATCTTGAAGGTTTAAAAATTATTGGTTAAATATAGGTCACTGGCATTTCATAAACAAAACCTGACTACATCTAAAATAGTGACTTAAATGTTCACGTGGTGGCTAAAAGTCTTTTTCTGCCTTATTAAAGGACTTAGATATAGGAAGTTTACAATTTTAGCAAGTGCTTCCCTAAAAATATAAATTATTAGGTATAAGTATGCAGTGTCTGGAAGATAAAAAGCACAGTCCAGAGATATACTTCAGAAAGCAAGTGTTTATGTGCTTGATACAGTGTATAGTATATTATACAGAGTACACATGAGCTGCCTTGCCAAATTCAGACAGGATATAAATAGTGGTATTAGATGTTGGTGAAATTCTAAGTAGATACATACCACTCTACTTTACAAGCAGTAATCCCTCTGCTGGCATTAGTATCACCTTTATTGATCACTCCACCATCATGGACTTTTTTGATACTGCATCATGAATTTTTGGCTAAAAATCTGAATATTGTTAACAGGTTTTGTATTACTAAGCATTTTTGCCAAGACTATACTTTTCTCATTTCTATATTTGCTCTTGCCTTATCGAGGCTACTTCTGGCTTTGTCTACTCAATACTTGATATTCTGTGCTCTCTTTAGATGCCAATTCGATGTCTACTTTGTCAAGCACCCACGCAAGCACTGGCTCAAATAACCTTATTTAGCTTCTCTGCTGCCACATATCCCGAATTTAGGAAAATCTTCTTCCATTGATACTCAGTATTCCCTTCTGCTGGATCACTACATTGTCAGTGTGCTGTTACTGTCATGCTGGCTAATGACCTGGATGCAAAAGTCCAGTGCATTAACTGAAGTGGAATTGTAAGGATGAAATGACTGGAGCAGCACAAACCAAAGAAGTAATTTTATTTTATAAATTCAAATGCAAATTGTTCTTTATGAGGGTTTGAAATTCCAAATTTCATATTCAGGTTCCAAAATGGTGTAGTGGTGTAATGTTTTAATGATTATCCCCTTGAGCCATCCACAGAACACATTGACTGGATCATCATTAGTTGCTCCCCTAGTACATAAACCCATATGATCAATATATTTCCTGACTTTGTTCAAAGGCAAACTATAATGATTCTGTTGCTCACACAATCATACCCACACCCTTTGATGCTTCCCCAAGTTTGATAAATGCAACCCTTTTTTAAGCCTCTGAATAATACACCACATAACCCATCCATCAACGTGAAATGACCCCGTCATTACAGTACAGCTCTGAGGCTGCACATCCATTCATCAAACGTCTTTCTTTGACCATAATGGTAAATTTCAAGTTCATATTAATTTGTAAAGTTTCATATCATTCTTTTCTTTATTGCAAGCAGCAGACATTATATCTGTGGAAGAATTAGCAACAGCAGCATCGTAAATACAGTTGATACTTTTCACAAATGAGCCTTTTAATCAGAACTTGTTAGTACCACACGTTCTCATTTTTTAATAGATCATAGGACAGTTCTTATTTAATGGGGCAGGGGGGGAGATTCATTGTCTTGCCTCCAAAAAACAGCTGCCATGGGCTAAACATACTGCCAAACTTTCCCAATTTCCCCAGCAGTATTTCCTCTACGCAGTCCCATACACTCAGGATTTCCCCCAATTGGCCTTGTTATTTGAAAAAATACCAAGTGAATATAAAGAACCATGTGCTACTATTAAAACTACAGATAACTGGAAATTTCCTTGTAGCCTGGCTGGGACAAAAAAAAAATCTCAGAAGGACTGCACAGAATGGAAAAGCTGAAATTTGAAATTGAATAATTTAAACTTCTTTTAAATGACCTTCAGCTGATGACATAGCACTGTCACAACCACCTCTGCTATACACCAAGTATTAGAGAGACAATAAAAGGCTAATTGAAAACACAGGGTATTCTTGAGTATGCCATAAATAAAATAACTTTACTTAATTAATAAAAATAGTGTATTATCTAGCTTCACAATTAGTGGTCTAGCTATAGAGACAGTTCATAAATTCAATTACCTGGGATCAAATGCACCCAATCAGAACCTGTCCAATAGAAACTGGAAAATTTTGAAGAATAGTTGATCCATCCATGGCTTCCCTTATAAAAGCCTGGAAAAAAAATTTCACCACGAAAGTAGAAAGATTTGACTGGTGAAATGCCTAATTTTTTGCTGTAGCAACTTATGAGTGTGACTTTTGAGAAATTATTGATAGTGACAAAGAAAATTGAAGCTGTTGCGATATGGTGCAAGCAAAGACATCTTCTGGACAGAAAAGATGATAAATGCACATATTAAATATATTATTGGAGAAAAGACTTGGTTGTCAGAAATTAATAGGTGTAAATGTATGTGCTTTGGACACATCAGGAGCAGAGATGGAAATAACCTTGAGAATGTGATTATGGAGTGAATGGTGACAAGTCATCATAATTGAGAGCAGCTAGAAAGGAGGTGGATAGATGACATGGAGTAGGCTGCTGTAACTTCAGTTTCTGAATGTTCAAAACTAGCAATGGATCATGGAGGCTTCTAAAAATTCTCCTGTGAAATCACCAATCTGCAGGTGCCAATAAATTGATTTTACTTCACTTGCAAGCAAATGAAAGAAGTGCAATCATTCTGTCAATAGAGTGGTTTGTAAATTACAAATGTATTCATACATACACACTTTTTCACAATGGCTTAAATGTTATGTAAAGTGACAATCCTTGTCATTTCTGAATGCACCAGGACACTACAAAAGTTCAGTGCAATTGTGTATATATATATATACATACACACACAGGCTGGGGAACTAACGAATCAAGAGCAATCAAGAGCAACCCCGTGCAAAAAGCATTTGGGGGTGCTGGTGGGTGAGAGGCTGGACATGACCCAGCCATGGGCACTCACAGCCCAGAAAGCCAAACGTGTCCTGGGCTGCATCCAGAGCACCGTGGGCAGCAGGGCCAGGGAGGGGATTCTGCCCCTCTGCTCTGCTCTGGTGGGACCCCACCTGGAACACTGCATCCAGCTCTGGGGTCCCAGCACAGGAAGGACACGGACCTGTTGGAACTGGTCCAGAGAAAGGCCATGAAGATGATCAGAGGGCTGAAGCATCTTTCCTGTGAGGAAAGGCTGAGAGAACTGGGGTTGTTCAGCCTGGAGAAGGGTTACTCCAGGGTGACCTTGTAACAGCCTTCCAGTACCTAAAGGGGACTTACAAGAATGATGTTCTTTTTAGCAGAGCCTGTTGGGATAAGATAAGGGTAATGGTTTTAAACCAAAAGAGTGTAGTTATAAGGAAAATATTTTTTATCACGAGGGTGCTAAAACACTGGAACAGGTTGTTCAGAGAGGTTATGGATGCCCCATCTGTGGAAACAGTTAAGGTCACGCTGGACAGGGCTTGGAGCAATCTGATCTAGTTGGAGATGTCCCTGCTTACTGTGGGGGGGCTGGACTGACTAGATGACCTTTAAAGGTCCCTTTCTACCCAAACTATTCTATAATTCTATGATAACTGCCCTATTTCCAAGCATGATTCAGAATAAGGACATTTTTAGGCAGCACAGGGGGAAGCCCTCCTTACCAAAACCAGAGCAAAAATAACATTTAGACAAATCATGGCTAGCTATCAGTTTCAAAAGAGTTTATCATCCATACAGTATTTGCTCCTTCCCTTTATTCAGAACTGGTATTACTCCATGAAGACTCAGTGAGTTGTGGGACTCTTCCACAGAAGCACTTTGTGTCTCCATCTGATTGTTTTTATGCCTTTATGACATAAGACACTAAGTCCTCCTGAACCTTTTTACAGATTTTATCCTGTCAATGTAGCAAACGGGAGATATACAAGTCCCTGGTTTTTGGACAAAGTTCGGTTCCTGGTCAGTTCTAAGAATAATTTCACTGTAAATGAAATGGAACACCTTTTGGAGCTTTTTCACTATGGCAATGCACATTGTCAAGAAATCCACCTCTGACCCACCTCAACTTACAACAGATGTAAAATACATCAACTATTAAAACAGGCAGTTAAAACAATTAGGTGATGTTATCGAAGATATGTTATACTGAAATATTTAATTAGAAGCATCAGGGAGAACTTTGAAGGTCCAGTGCAGCAAACTTAGAGGCTATAATTTTAACTGGACGAGCTGCATGCAACTGCATTTGTGAGAGAATAAACAAATGGACAAAGAGGAAAGAGCCAGAAACAAGGACTAATACCACAGTCAAAGAGCTATAAGAGAAAGCCTTTGAGCAAAACTGAGGACAAAAAATTATTTTCCAGGGTTTGTTTTTCACTGAGTTGAGAGGAATTGGAGTATTGCAGGAAACAATGTTTATCATTGAAAAATGAAATAGTCTTTCAAAAGGAGAGGAAAACAACCCAGCATTCACAATTAGGAAGCAACCTGACAGAGATACCTGCTAGGTATCAAGAACTGGCAGATACTACAGTTGAAAACAAGGAATTTAAGCATTTTTTTTGTTTGCCTCTTGACCTGTTTGACTGTGATTTAAAAAATTTAATACTGAAGGACCACACTCCACCACCTGGTTCTGCAAAACAGGAGCTTTCAAGAGCATAGTTATTATTAAGAAGACAAGTGCTTCCCTAACCCACTAGATAGGATTTCTTACATGTCACCCAAGCTGAATGACAGATATTACTTATTGCAGTTCACAACACATTGTCTTAATGCCTTAATGTGACTGTTTACTTCTTAGTCATTGTTACTATCCATGTTTACTGTATTAACAAAGACCTGAGGACGACCACTTAGCAGTTCCTGGAAACATATGAACGTAGCTTAATTTAATCAACACGAATTAAAGGATTTTCTGTGCTTGAAATAATCACTCTGTACTCTCTTCTGTTTCACCTGAAAGGTGTTTTGTTCTGAAAACCCTGTGCTGCATTATTTCCCCCACCAGTAAAAACACCACATTTTTCCTTTCTTGATCCTTTCCTTGAACCTGTCCTATCACAATACGGAGAAAGAAGCACCTCACAAGGCTGCCCCACAGGTATTCAGCACCCTTTATTTCAGTCTGCTTATGAGTAACACTTGCAATCATAGTCTAAAACATAGTAAAAACAAACAAGAGCAGATAAATACATTCCAATAAAAATAATGTGAGTAAAGGTAATAAAATTCCAATGGAAACAGTAAAATCTGGGTAAAGACTAAAGGACTCGGTCATATTATTAGACAGAGCAATCCAGTAAAACCCAAGGGATCATGTGAACCTGGCTACAGCTGTACAAGCACAGTCCAAGTCAGATCTCAGCTGCTTGCTGAAATTAGAAGGGTGAAGGTCAAACAAGCAAAAGCAACAAGCCAGACACTAGCAGCTGTAATCATATCCGATGAGAGCAGATTTCAGGACAATTCAGATTGAAGAGTACAACACGTCAGATTATCTGAAGCTTTTATGTTTTTACATTCTGAAAATGCCATGCATATATTCAAGCTAATTGGCACTTAAGTGTTCCTTCATACCTCCCTTAATTGGGTGTGGTATCAGAACCACATGCTCTGTTTTAGCCCTTTAGAATTTCAAATGGTGCAGAAGTACGAATCCCACTGCTTCCCTTCTGAGAAAAGATAGAACCATTGCCTAATCAGCCCATGATTACAGAATCAGCACCTATTCCTCTCAGCCTCTTTGCTGATATGATTTGTCCAAGACTCATTCAAAACACCACATATCTGGCTAACATACTGCTGACTAATCACCCATTAACTGTAAAAGCAGGCATTTTGTGTGAACTCCTTGATCGTCAACCTTCCACTGATGCCTTTCAAGACTTTCTGTGTTATTTTAACGTCACTATTTATCTGAAATCTGCAAGAAGATAGAAAGGTCTTGGTTCACAACCAAGAGTACTTCAGAGTGGGGAGTCACAAAGAACTTGCATAAGATGAAATAGAATTTTATTTGAATGAGCAAATCTTGCCTGGCACTCTCAAGTCAAATATTTGAATTGCCATGTCTAACTACATGCTACTTTCAGTGTACATATTCCTTACAATGCAACGCTTTATTTTATTCTTTGGTGAAAAATAAAAGTGATTAGAAGTGCATACTAGAGGCTTTGCACCATGTTTGTCCTTAGACTAAAAGCAAGTTGTGGGAGAGTAGCCTTTTACCATTACGTTCTTAGTCCTACTTCACAACCCATTGTATAAACATTTCTAAGTAAAGATGGTGTCAGTTTGTGAAAAAAAAAATCTTGGAACTACAAGATTATAACAAGAAGTTAAGACATTGTAGATCACACTAATGATATACATAAAACAGTGCTTTTCAATAACTAAAAAATATTTGAAAATAAATATTAAAATCCAGGAAGTTCAGAGACTTAGGTGAAATTTCTGGAATGCAACACCCGTAATACTTCAATTCTACCCAAACAGAAGTCTGCCTAACATTTTTCTAGCTTTATGTTTGGTTCATGAAAAAAACCTTAGCAACAGACACTTCAAATTTATTTCTTGCATCATTTTTACTTAGATTCTGTCTTTTTCTATTTAAACTGAAACCAGCTCATATAGGTTTTTGATATATACTTTATTTAGTTACAGAATAATCTTCTAGGATTTGTTTCTAATTTATTGTGCTGATATAAGCGTATTAAAAATAAGGAACCTACACCAAATGGTTTATATTAGTAATTTGATTTGAGAAGAAAGTACCTTATGTAACAAATGTAAGGATAGAAGACCCATATATGTTCAATGTATATTAGTTTTGACAGTATATCTTATTTGATTGACAACAAATTAAAGTTGATGGCTAGTCTGAGTACTTCAACTCTACAGCAAATCTAAATAGCCCTTTTAGTTTGGATTAGGAATAAAGATTACATGCTTTGTACTGGCTTTATTTATTTACTAAAATCAGTACAACTTTAGGGTCATGTGTCCATTGTGAATGCCCAAATCCATCGATCCTTAAGCGTGGAGAGAATCATTTCATCTAAGTCTGGATTCACAGCCAGATTTAAATGCCTGGTCTGATGACACTTATAAATTTCAAAATCAGTGTCTGAGATCCTCCAAGTGTTCCTTTCAACTCTCAGTCATTTTCACTATAATCCTTCTAAGCTGGTTTCATAGAGGCTGTGGACATTCAAGGCTTTAACTCCCCTAGGACAACACTGCAGGGAGACAACGAACACAAGCGTAGGAGAGCAATTTCCTACCCACATGCTATTACACCAGAAGTTCCAGAGAGCTTCTCAGTCTCTGTACATTTTCCACCCACACCTTGTAAAGCTAGAATTCGGCATACTTCACCATAATCTTACTTACTTACCCCTTTCCCATCCCCTCACCCTCCTGCATCTTTCCGTTGCCACTGCCAGGCCATGCCAGCCACTCTGCTGTGCCTAGCAAGGCTCCTATCATACCTGTGCAACCCCCACGGAGAAGAAAGTCCCTCCATGGAGACTGGTCCTGACCTCCTGCCTTCGATTTGCTCTGAAGAAAATTCATTAGAGATTTTCAGAATTAGGAAAAATAATAACTTTTAGCTGGTTTGAATAACAAAAATAACCAGCTGAAGACCCGAAATCAGTCTTGATCAGTTAAAAGTCATCTTTCAGCTGTCACACAGCTTCTCTGAGCAGCACGGGCATCTAGAAAACACTCCATAGCCACCTACACTTCAAACAGGCAGGGTACATACTGCAGATTCAAAACAGACAGATATATCCCACTTTGCTACTGACTTTCCAGACATACCCCATCCCTTGGAAACATGAATATTAAATTACAAAGACGTTTTGCAAGAAGGATTTCCTGAGTTTGCTGGCGAGGGCTCCTTTAGTCTGCATATTCAAGTTTCTCCTTAAGATTTATAAGCAAAGTGTGGATACTGTTCCTTCCCCTCATCTGCTTGAAGAAGGACTGTTCACTCTCGCCTGCCACCGCACTCACCGCGCCACCCCACACACCGTTTCCCCACGCTTTCTTCTCTATCACGCTGATCAGGCCCCAGATGCCTGAGGGACCGGCCAGACGAGCCCGCGCAGCCATGAACGGCCGGGCTCCGTAAGGAAGCACCAACGTAACTCTCGCCTTCCCGCCCTGCAGCCGGGAACGCGCCGGCTCGCTCGCTGACACTGCCGGCAGCCGGGCATCGCCGCTCGGCGCCGGCCATGCCCCCGCCGTCCCGGAGGAGCCCGCCCGGCCCGGCCGCTCCGGGGGTTTTGGCGCCAAGGTGAGGCAGCGCTGCGCCGGCCGCACCCGGTACTGCCCGCCCAGCGCGGAGCTCCGCGCGGTGCGAGACTGACTGGCGGCCTTGCCCCTACCC